>JANAVB010035019.1:2089899-2252399 GCA_029216955.1 Iris pallida
ATTTTTAAAAAATAAATAAATTAGGCTTCAAAATTTAAATGACCGAAAAAATTTAAATGAAACAATTTTTTTAAAGAATATTGAAATTTTTAAAAGATTTAAATTAGGCCTCAAATAATTGAGAGTATATCGAAAATTTAAATGACAGATTTTTTTAAAAGAAACAAAATTAGGTTTCAAATGATTAGAATATTTTTAGAGAATATTTTTTTAAAAAAGAAACTAAATTACGCTTCAAAATTTAAATGACCGATTTTTTTTAAAAAACTAAATTTTGTAGAGAATATCAAAAATTTAATAATTTCAATTAGATTTATTTTTTGTCGTGATTTTATTTGTTGATAATTTGTTCCACAGATTACATAGTTAAATGACAAGTGTGGGCGCTGTTGAAAACATGACTACTACAACGTAATGAAAATCTACACCAAGAGGTATTGTCCGCACCACTTGACAATATTGAAGATGAGAAAGAAATATTTGTTGGAAAGATTTTTAACTCCATAGAAGAGGCAGAAGATTGTCATCAAGCTTATGGAGCAAAGCATGGGTTTAGCATCCGAAGACAAAAAACATGAGGGAAACGGTAGCTCAGACCCCACTGGTCTGAAATTTTCATGTAGCTGTGAAGGAACCTACAAGAAAAAAAAGGCTAAGGAAGATGAAGGTGTAATAAAAAAATACTTCAACAATGAGAGAAGGTTGCAAGGCTCGAATGCGTATCGTTAATATTAAAAGTACAGATTTATGGACGGTATCAGTTTTTTTTATGATCACAATCATGCGTTAGTTACCCCAAGCAAAAAGATTCATCTGGAATCTAGAAGACGTGTCCCTGTTATAGCAAAAGCATTGCCATAATCTTTTAATCGAGAGAGACTTCAAATTAATAAAATTTTGGCACTGTTTGGTGGCTCTTCCAATACCGAGTATGATGAGAGAGATCTTTATAACCATCTGCAGAATGTGAGGACAACTTTAAATGAATGTGGAGATGTTGAAGCGGTGAGAGTGTATTTTAATCATATGGTGCAAAGGAACAAAGATTTTTATTATGCCATTGATACAGATGAGCAAGGAAGAGCGGTGAACTTCTTTTGGGTTGATGGATATTCACGCTTGGCTGATAAACAATTTGGAGATGGTTACGTTCGATACCACTTATCGAACTAATAAATATTCTATGCCATTTGGACCTTTACAGGTGTGAATCATCACAGTTAGTCGATTCTTTTTGGTTGTGTATTGTTGGAAAATGAAGTTGAAGCAACATTATTTGGTATTTCAACATTGGCTTCAAGCCATGGAAGGGCGACATCCAATATCCATCATCACTGATCAAGATAAGGCTATGACTAATGCAATAGTGAAAGTATTTCCTAATACTCGTCCTCGCTTTTGTCTTTGGCACATCAAGAAGAAGTTTGCAAAAAATTAAGTCATATATTTTTTAAGAAATCAGAGTTCAAGAGAGCAGTGAAGCAAAGTACTCATTTTGCATGGACAGTTGAAGATTTCAAAAATCAATGGGCTAATTTAGTTGAACAATTTGAACTGCATGATAATGATTGGATAAACGATCTTTATCGTATCCGTCAAAGTTGGATACCAGTATATTGTAGTAGTACTTTTTTGCCGGTATGAATACACAATGAAGTGAAAGCATTAACTCTTTCATCGATGGGTTTGCTTCAGCCAAGACAAGTTTGAAAGTGCTTGTGGCCAAGTATGATGAAGTACTAAATCCTATTTATGTAAAAGAACGAAAGGAGGACTATATCTCAACTTACAAGAAGCATGTGTTGATATTGAAGAAAATGTATTGGTCCATGCTGCAAATACTTATAAGAAACATGTTTGAGAAGTTTGAAGAGCAGTTCAAAGATGCATACAAGCTCAAGTAGATGAAACAAACGTTGATGGTGATGTGCAAGCCTACATTGTTCGCTATAGAAATAGAAGTAATGGGGAGAGGAAAGTAATAGTAACTTGACTACAAAAGAGGGTTCATGTGAATGCCAATTATTTGAGTTTGTAGGGAACCGTGCAAGCACCTGATAAAAGTCTTCGATAGGGTTCATGTCAACGCCATTTTTTACCATATTTTGGTAAGAATCATGCATTTTGTACTCGGTTTCACCAGTTTTCTCCCATTCTATGCCATATTTCGATTAAAATAATCCTCCAATACTCGTATTCAAGTTGTACGCCCATTTTGCACTACATTTTCATTAGATCCCCTCATACTCGTTTTTGCCATTGTATAACTACTTTATGCCATATTCGGTAATAATTACACTTCTATACTCGTATTCATCATTGTTACTTATACTATTTTTTATTTTAAATAGAGTCAATTATTTATACTCGTTTTCACCATTTTCGAGCATTTGATTAATTCTTTCTCTTTGAAATTATATTTTCTACCCGTTTCCACAATTCGACTCTACTTTTTATCATATTTTGGTTAGAATCATGCATGTCGGTTTCACCAGTTTACTTCCATTCTATACCAAATTTCGATTAAAATAACCATCTATACTCGTTTTACTATGTACGACCATTTCATACCATACTTCCATTAGAATCACCAATTTATACTCGTTTTACCATTGCATGACTACTTTATACCATATTTGTTAAATCCATCTAATACTCGTTTCGTCATTGTATGCTCATACTATATCGTATTTGCCATTCTACAAGCATTTGATACATTATTTCGGTTAGAAATAACATTTATATACTTGTTTCCACACATCTACGCTTTTTTTTTACCATATTTTTGTAAGAATCATGCATTTGTACTCGGTTTCACCAGTTTTCTCCCATTCTATGCCGTATTTCGATTAAAATAACCCTCAATACTCGTATTCACAGTTGTACACCCTTTTTACACTATTTTTGTTAGAATCACCCATCTATACTCGTTTTTAGCATTGTAGGACTACTTTAAACTTATTCTGGTTATATTTACCCATCTATTACTCGTTTTCATCATTGTATTTCATAATATACTGTATTTCAGTTACAATCAATTATTTTGCTCGTTTTCACCATTCTACGAGCATTTGATACATTATTTCGGTTAGAAATAACATTTCTATACTCGTTCCCACAAATCTACGCCACTATTTTTTACCATATTTGTAAGAAACACGCATTTATACCCGGTTTCACCAATTTACACCCATTTCTATTCCATATTTCGATTAAAATAGCCTTCCTATACTCGTTTTCACCGTTTACGCCCATTTTACACCATATTTTCGTTAGAACCACCCATCTATACTCATTTTTTACCACTGCACGACTACTTTATACCATATTTTGGTTATAATTAACAATTATATACTCGATCATCATTGTATGCTCATATTGTTCAGTACTTCAGTTACAATCCATTATTTATACTCGTTTTGACCATTCTACGAGCATTTGATACATTATTTCGGTTAGAAATAACATTTCTATACTCGTTCCCTACCAATCTACCTACTTTTTTACCATATTTTTGTAAGAATCATATATTGTACTATGTTTCACCAATTTACTCACGTTCTATACCGTATTTGGATTAAAATAACCTCATTTACTCGTTTTCACCGTTGTACTCCCTTTTACACCATATTTTCGTTAGAATCACCCATCTATACTCGGTTTTAGCATTGTTAGGACTACTTTATACTATATTCCGGTTATATTACCCATCTAATACTTGTTTTCATCATTTATTCTCATAATACACCGTATTTCAGTTACAATCAATTATTTATACTCGTTTTCACCATTATACGAGCATTTGATACATTATTTCGGTTAGAAATAATATTTTATACTCGTTCCCACAAATCTTCGCCACTTTTTTAACATACTTGGTAAGAATCACTCATTTGTACCCTGTTTCGCCAATTTACTCCCATTTCTATTCCATATTTCGATTAAAGCCTTCCTATACTCGTTTTCACCGTTGTACTCCCATTTTACACCATATTTTCGTTAGAATCACCCGTATACTCGTTTTACCACTGCACGACTACTTTATACCATATTTTGGTTATAATTAACAATTTTATACTCGACTTCATCATTGTATGCTCATATTGTTCAGTACTTCAGTTACAATCAATTATTTATACTTTTTACCATTCTACGAGCATTTGATACATTATTTCGTTAGGAATAACATTTCTATACTCGTTCCCACCAATCTACGCCACTTTTTTACCATATTTTTGTAAGAATCATGTATTTGTACTCGGTTTCACCAGTTTTGTCCCATTCTATGCCATATTTCGATTAAAAAAACCTCCAATACTCGTATTCACAGTTGTACGCCATTTTGTACTACATTTTCGTTAGAATCACCCATCTATACTCGTTTTACCATTGATGACTACTTTATCCTATATTTCGGTTGTAATTACACGTCTAATACTCGTTTTGTTGTTGTATACTTATACTATTCGTATTTCGATTAGAGTCAATTATTTATAGTTTTCACTATTTTACGAGCATTTGATGAATTATTTCTGTTAAAATTATATTTTCTACCCGTTTCCACAATTTGACGCCACTTTTTTATCATATTTTGGTTAGAATCATGCATTTGTAGTATATTTCACCAGTTTACTCCCATTCCATACCATATTTCGATTAAAATAACCCATCTATACTCGTTTTCACTATTGTATGCCCATTTCATACCATATCCGTTAGAATCACCCATATATACGTTTTTACCATTGCAGCTACTTTATACCATATTTCGTTAAATTATCCATCTAATACAAAATTCTTCATTATATGCTCATAATATATCGTATTTCAGTTGGACTCAATAGTACTCGTTTTCACCATTCTACGAGCATTCAATATATTATTTCGTTAGAAATAGCTTTCTACACTCGTTTCATAAATCTAAGTCATTTTTACCATATTTGGTAAGAATCACACATTTGTACTCGGTTTCACCAAATTTGTTCCCGTTCAATACCATATTTCGATTAAAATAACCCTCCTATACTCGTTTTATGTTGTACGCCCTTTTTACACAATATTTTCGTTAGAATCACCATCTATACTCTTTTTACCATGCAGGACTATTTATACTACATTCCATTTATATTTACCTATCTAATACTCGTTTTTCATCATTGTATCCTCATAATATACCGTATTTCAGTTACAATCAATTATTTATACTCGTTTTACCATTCTACGAGCATTTGTTACATTATTTCGGTTAGAAATAACCTTTATATACTTGTTCCCACAAATCTAAGCCACTTTTTTTACCATATTTTGGTAAGAATCACGCATTTGTACCCGGTTTCACCAATTTACTCCCATTTCTATACCATTTCGATTAAAATAGCCTTCTATACTCGTTTTCACCGTTGTACGCCCATTTTATACATATTTTCGTTAGAACCCATCTATACTCGTTTTTACCACTGTACGACTACTTTACACCATTTTTTGGTTATAATTAACAAATTTACTCGACTTCATCATTGTATGCTCATACTGTTCAGTACTTCAGTTAGACTCAATTATTTATACTCGTTTTACCATTCTACAAGCATTTGATACATTATTTCGATCAAAATAAGATTTTTATACCCTTTTCCACAATTATATGCACCTTTTTATTACCATATTTGGTGTTAGAATCATGTATTTGTACTTGGTTTTACCAATTTGCTCTATTCTAACTTTTTTTGATTAAAATAACCCTCCTATAGTCGTTTTCACCATTGTACACCCAATTTACAACATATTTTCGTTAGAATCTCGCATCTACTCTTGTTGTCCCATTGCACGACTACTTTATACCATATTTCGGTTGTAGTTACTCATTAATACTCGTTTTCATCGTTGTATGCTCATATGTACCTTATTTCAGTTAGCATCAATCTTTATACTCGTTTTACCATTCTACGAGCATTTGATATATTTCGGTTAGAAGTAACATCTTAATACTCGTTTCCAAAATCTACGCCATTTGTTTTACCTTTTTTGGTAAGAATCATGTATTTTTACTCGGTTTACCATTTTCCCATTCTATGTCATATTTAATTAAAATGACCCTCCAATACTCGTATTCACAGTGTTACGCCTTTTGCACTATTTTCATTAGAATTACCATCTATACTCGTTTTTACATTGTATGACTAATTTATGCCTATATTTCAGTAATAATTACACGTCTAATACTCGTTTTGTCATTGTATACTTTACTATTTCGTATTTCATTTAGAGTCAATTATTTATACTCGTTTTCACCATTTTACGAGCATTTGATTAATTCTTTCTATTAGAAATAATTTTCTACCCGTTTCCACATTTCGATGCCACTTTTTTTTATAATTTTGGTTAGAATCATGCATTTGTAGTCGGTTTCACCAGTTTACTCCCAATTCTATACCATATTTTGATTAAATAACCTATCTATACTTGTTTTACCGTTGTACGCTCATTTCATACCATACTTCCGTTAGAATCGCCTATTTATACTTGTTTTTACCATTGCACGACTACTTTATACCATATTTCGTTAAATTATCCATCTAATACTTGTTTCGTCATTGTATGCTCAATATATCGTATTTCAGTTAGAATCAATTAGTTATACTCGTTTTCACCATTCTACGGACATTTGGTACATTATTTCGGTTAGAAAAACATTTCTACTCATTCCAAAAATCTACGCCACTTTTTCACCATATTTTGGTAAGAATCATGAATTTGTACTCGGTTTCACCAGTTTTCTCCCATTCTATGCCATATTTCGATTAAAATAACCCTCCAATATTCGTATTCACAGTAGTATGCCCTTTTACACTAAATTTTCGTTAGAATCACCCTTTACTTTTTATACTATATTTCGGTTATATTTACCCATCTAATACTTGTTTTCGTCATTGTATTCTCATAATATACCGTATTACAGTTACAATCAATTATTTATACTCGTTTCAACCATTCTGTGAGCATTTTATACATTATTTTAGTTATAAATAATATTTCTATAGTCGTCCCCATAAATCAAGGACTTTTTTTTACCATGTTTTGGTAAGAATCACGCATTTGTACCCGTTTTCACCAATTTACTCCCATTTTATACCATATTTCGATTAAAATAGCCATCTATACTCGTTTTCACCGTTGTACGCCCATTTTACACCATATTTTCATTAGAATCACATCTATACTCGTTTTACCACTGTTCGGTACTTCAGTTAGAATTAATTATTTATATTCATTTTCACCATTCTATGAGCATTTGATACAATATTTCGTTTAGAAATAACATTTTACACCGTTTTCCATAACTACATGCCACCTTTTTATTACCATATTGGGTTAGAATATGCATTTGTACTCAGTTTTACCAATTTGCTCCTATTATAAACCTTTTTCGATTAAAATAACCCTCCTATAGTCGTTTTCACGTTCTACACCCAATTTACACCATATTTTTTTACCAGATTTTCGTTAGAATTGCCCATCTCTACTCGTTTGCACCATTGCACGACTACTTTATACCATATTTGGTTGTAGTTACCCATCTAATACTCGTTTTCATCGTTGTATGCTTATATTGTACCGTATTTCAGTTAGCATCAATCATTTATACTAGTTTTCACCATTCTATGATACATTATTTCGGTTAGAAGTAACATTTCAATACTCGTTTCACAAATCTATGCCACTTTTTTTACAATATTCTGGTAAGAATCATGCATTTGTACTCGGTTTCACAGTTTCTACCATTCTATGCCATATTCTATTAAAATAACCCTCAATTCTTGTATTCACAGTTACGCCCTTTTGCACTACATTTTTATTAGAATCACCCATCTATACTCGTTTTTACCATTGCATGACTACTTTATACCATAATACGGTTATAATTACACGTCTAATACTCGTTTTTCGTCATTTATACTTATATTATTTGTATTTCAATTAGAGTCAATTGTTTATACTCGTTTTCACATTTTACGAGCATTTGATGAATTATTTCTGTTAGAAATTATATTTTCTACCGTTTCCACAATTCGATGCCACTTTTTTAATCATATTTCGTTAGAATCATGCATTTGTAGTCGGTTTCACCAGTTTACGCCCATTCTATACCATATTTCGATTAAAATAACCCATCTATACTCGTTTTCACCATTGTACGCCTATTTCATACCATACTTCCGTTAGAATCACATTTATACTCATTTTTACCATTGCACGACTACTTTATACCATATTTCGTTAAATTATCCATCTAATACTCGTTTGTCATTGTATGCTCATACAATATCGTATTTCAGTAGAATCAATTAGTTATACTCGTTTCACCATTCTACGAGCATTTGATACATTATTTTGGTTAGAAATAACATTTTTATACCCATTTTCCACAATTACATGCCACCTTTTTATTAGCATATTTGGGTTAGAATCATGCATTTGTACTCAATTACATGCACCTTTTTATTACCATATTTGCTCCTATTCTATACCATTTTTCGATTAAAATTACCCTCCTATAGTCGTTTTCACCGTTGTACACCCAATATACACCATATTTTTGTTAGAATCGCTCAATACTCGTTTGTACCATTGTACGTCTACTTTATACCATATTTTGGTTGTGGTTACCCATCTAATACTCATTTTCATCGTTGTATGCTCATACTGTACCTATTTTAGTTAGCATCAATCATTTATACTAGTTTTTACCATTCTATGAGCATTTGATACATTATTTCGGTTAGAAGTAACATTTGAATACTCGTTTCCACAAATTTACGCCACTTTTTACCATATTCTGGTAAGAATCAAGCATTTTGTTCTCAATTTTACCAGTTTTCTTCCATTCTATGCCGTATTTCGATTAAAATAACCCTCCAATACTCGTATTCACAGTATACATCCATTTTGCACTACATTTTGTTAGAATCACCCATCTATACTCGTTTTTACCATTGCATGACTACTTTATACCATATTTCGGTTATTTTACACGTCCAATACTGTTTTCGTCATTGTATACTTTATACTATTTCGTATTTCAAATAGAGTCACTTATTTATACTCGTTTTCACCATTTTACGAGCATGATGATTTTTGTTCGAAATTATATTTTCTACCCGTTTCCCACAATTCGACGCCACTTTTTTAATCATATTTTGGTTATAACAATGCATTGTAGTCGGTTTTCACCAGTTTACCTCCCATTCTATACCATATTTCGATTAAAATAACCCATCTATACTCGTTTACACCGTTGTACGCCCATTTCATACCGTACTTTCGTTAGAATCACCCATTTATACTCGTTTTTAACCATTGTACGACTACTTTATACCATATTTCGTTAAATTATCCATCTAATAATCGTTTCGTCAATGTATGCTCATACTATATTGTATTTCAGTTAGAATCAATTAGTTATACTCGTTTTCACTATTCTACGAGCATTTGATACATTATTTCGGTTAGAAATAATATTTCTATACTTGTTACCACAAGTCTATGCCACTTTTTTACCATATTTTGGTAAGAATCATGCATTTGTACTCGGTTTCACCAGTTTTCTCCCATTCTATGCCATATTTCGATTAAAATAACCTCGAATACTCGTATTCACAGTTCTACGCGCATTTTGCACTATATTTTCGGTAGAATCGCCCATCTATACTCATTTTTACCATTGCGTGACTACTTTATTCCATATTTCGGTTATATACTCGTTTCGTTATTGTATTCTCATAATATACGGTATTTCAGTTACAATCAATTATTTATACTCGTTTTCACCTTTCTACGAGCATTTGATACATTATTTCTGTTAGAAATAATATTTCTATACTCGTTCCCACAAATCTATGCCACTTTTTTTTACCATATTATTGTAAGAATCACGTATTTGTACCCGGTTTCACCAATTTACTCCCATTTCTATACCATATTTCGATTAAAATAGCCATCCTATACTCGTTTTCACCGTTGTACGCCCATTTTATGCCATATTTTCGTTAGACTCACCATCTATACTCGTTTTTACTGTTGTATGCCCATTTTTACCCCATATTTTTGTTATAATTAACAATTTTATACTCGACTTCATCATTGTATGCTCATACTGTTCAGTACTTCAGTTAGAGTCAATTATTTATACTCGTTTTTTCCATTCTAAGCGCATTTGATACATTATTTTATTTAGAAATAACATTTCTATAACCGTTTACCACATTATATGACACATTTTTATTACCATATTTGGGTTAGAAACATGCATTTGTACTCGGTTTACCAATTTGCACCTATTCTATACCTTTTTTTCGATTAAATAACCCTCCTATAGTCGTTTTCTCCGTTGTACACCCATTTTATACTATATTTTTGTTAGAATCGCCTATCTATACTCGTTTGTACCATTATACGACTAATTTATACCATATTTTGGTTGTAGTTACCCATCTAATACTCGTTTTCATCGTTGTATGCTCATACTGTACCGTATTTCAGTTAGCATCAATCATTTATACTAATTTTCACCATTCTACAAGCATTTGATACATTATTTTGGTTAGAAGTAACATTTCAATACTCATTTTCCACAAATATACGCCACTTTTTTTACCATATTCTGGTAAGAATCATGCATTTTTTACTCGATTTCACCAGTTTTCCTCCAATTCTATGCCATATTTCGATTAAAATAACCCTCCAATACTCGTATTCACAGTTGTACGCCCATTTTGTACTACATTTTCGTTAGAATCACCCATCTATACTTGTTTTTACCAATGCATGACTACTTTATATGCCATATTTCGGTTATAATTACACGTCTAATACTCGTTTTCTTCATGGTATACTATTTTGCATTTCAATTAGAGTCAATTATTTATACTTGTTTTCACCATTTTACGAGCATTTGATGAATTATTTCTGTTAGAAATTATATTTTCTACTCGTTTCCATAATTCGACGCCACTTTTTTTTATGTCATATTTTGGTTAGAATCATGCATTTGTAGTCGATTTCACCAGTTTACTCCTATTCTAGACCATACTTCGATTAAAATAACCCATCTATGCTCGTTTTTTACCGTTGTACGCCCATTTCATACCATACTTCCGTTAGAATCACCCATTTATACTCGTTTTTACCATTGCACGACTACTTTATACCATATTTCGTTAAATTATCCATCTATACTCGTTTCGTCATTGTATGCTCATACTATATCGTATTTCAGTTAGAATCAATTAGTTATACTCGTTTTCACCATTCTACGAGCATTTGATACATAATTTCGGTTAGAAGTAACATTTCTATACTCGTTTCAACAAATCTATGCCACTTTTTTACCATATTTTGATAAGAATCATGCATTTGTACTCAGTTTCACCAGTTTGCTCCCATTCTATGCCATATTTCGATTAAAATAACCCTCCAATACTCGTATTCACAGTTGTACACCCATTTGCACTACATTTTCATTTGAATCACCCATCTATACTTGTTTTTACCATTGCATGACTACTTTATGCCATATTTCAGTAATAATTACACGTCTAATACTCGTTTTCGTCATTGTATACTTGTACTATTTCGTATTTCAATTAGAGTCAATTATTTATACTCGTTTTCACCAGCTTATGAGCATTTATTAATTCTTTCTGTTAGAAATTATATTTTCTACCTGTTTCCACAATTCGACGCCACTTTTTTTAAAATCATATTTGGTTAGAATCATGCATTTGTAGTCGGTTTCACTTGTTTACTCCCATTCTATACCATATTTCGATTAAAATAACCCAATATACTCGTTTTTACCGTTGTAGGCCCATTTCATACCATACTTGTTGCGCCCCAGTACCGGAATACTGAGACGGACTAGGCCAGCTACTCCATATGAGATATATGAATGTCATACGACGATCGTGGCTGTCATGAGACTAGGGGGTGAATGCTACAATCAAGTCTCCTATGGTCTCACAACGCATCTATGTCTCAATCATTCAAAGCAAGAAGCAACAATTAATGAACATATGAGATAAAGC
This sequence comes from Iris pallida, assembly GCA_029216955.1. Classification (NCBI taxonomy): domain Eukaryota; kingdom Viridiplantae; phylum Streptophyta; class Magnoliopsida; order Asparagales; family Iridaceae; genus Iris; species Iris pallida. Next base: position 2,101,980 of record JANAVB010035019.1, read on the forward strand.
AGTAAGGCGTCCCCAACGCTTCATCAAAATGATTATTTGGATCTAGCTTTATAAGTTAGCTAGTCCAGAGAGTCACAGGCACATAATCGTACTCAGCTGTAGTCTGATTTAATTACAATTATACAAAAGACAAAATATCCAGATTGGCCGGCTAAACAGGTGCCGGTGGCTAAACGCCAGAACATGAGTAATGATACTAGAGTGGTGGAGAATAAACCCACTCGAGCCCCCCGCCATCCATGCTCCTAGTATGCACCATTGACGTCAGGAAAGAAGTTTGGATCCTCAGGTGCTGCTACGAGATCTGGCCAAACAAAACCAGCGGAGTCAGCCCCGAATAGCAAGTACCACAAGGGAGCACAAAAAAGTGAGATAAAACCCAAGCGTAATAATAATAATAATAATAATAATAATAATAATAATAATACTAAAAGGCTTCCGGTCGTAACCTCGGTCCACAGCCTGTCATAGCACGATAGACCAACCCAACAGCCAAACAAGGACGTGGGTTGGACCACGCACCATGACAGTCCATGTCCCTCGGCTGCTAACGAAAGGTACTAGGCACAGTCAAGTCATTTTTCAAGTGGCCATTCATTCCTACGACTTTCTATATTTGGCGGAGTTATCCCCGCGATACTGATTAAAGGGATACTCAGATCGTGTGAACCCAGCATGGCTAGCCAAACCATTAAACATATAGCACATTGATTATACACGGTCCCCCGGAGGGCTACCGCGCTAAAGCATGTATCACATAGCTCGTAGAACTCGGATATAGTCATCCGATATAGGCGAAAGAAACTGTCACGTCCCGATTCCGTAGAATCGATAGTCGTCCCCCGGGCGTGATGCCGTGCGAACCTAAGTTACGATCGCACAAGACATAGTCATATGGTTATCCGAAATACAACATCAAGTTAGAGTATGCAGAGAAATTGATTGACACATTTGAAATAGAAGTAGACTTTTCATTGATAATAAAACTTTATTTACATGACTCCTTTACAATCACTGTCGCGCGGGCTTACAACATGACTCAACTTACAAAACGAATGCTGATGAGATTGTCGTTCCATACATTACATCCCTTTTTACAAGCAAAACATAATACTTTCCGCCTGCTATTGAGGGAAGTCGAGTCGTCATCTTTTCTTTCTTTTGGACTGAGTGCAGGGTCTTCAAAAGGATTTCTAGAAATAGGCCTTCAACTCACGAACGGGGCTTCAAAAGTATTCACGCCGCCTTGAGCTTTAAGTGGCACACCCTTCATTATTCGGGGTACCTGCGTGGAGAGCGAGGACCAGTACATTATACTTTGTACTCGTGCGTGGCTATTTAAGTTCCAAGCTCTCATTTGTTGAAGAGTTTATATGACTTAGTTTATGAATGTTTCTAACCATCCTAATAAATTTCAAACAAGCATATGACAAGCATAATATGAAATACGTTGGAACTTACCCACGACGGAGTGCGCCGCATCTTATGAGACTTACCATATTCTTTCCTGTCAATTGTTATTATTTTTATACCAAGTACAATATTATGTGTGATTGGTCACTGGCTCCCAGAGGTATGGACTCCTTTTTAGCTTTTGTTAGTTGGGGCCTTTTCAGCACGAGTAGCGAGCCCCGCTGAAAGTCCTCGCCTAACCCGTGTCCAGTACAGCTATATAATTGTTTCCTTTCTTAGCCGCAACGGTCTCGTGGCCCCGGGTTACCATACGGGGAAACTTTTACCTTGTCGACAAGCTGTCCATGACCGTACAAAGACAATTTTTAGTTATTAAGGTATAGCCTACATTCTCTTTGAAAACTTGATAATTTTATCGTATCCATGCCCTTGCATTTATTCTTTCATTCGTAACAACATTATCGATTTACCTAAGAAGGGGTCGATAAGAGAAGGGTCAGCCACTCACCTTGAGTTTGCTTGAGGCAAGAGAACTTGTTGGTCGTGCTAGACGTTGCCTACGCGATTACCTGAAATCCCACAAGCAATCGATTAGAACACTGTATTATTCAAGAAGTTCGATAGAAAATACGAGATCGAAATGCAAGCCATGAAAACCATCGAAAACATTCATGAAAACGCATTCAGAAAACCAAGGCCAAAACTAACGCAAGTGGCATAAAAAACAGAGCAACGAGAGCTCTCTCCCGACTCAGCCGCAGAGTCAATCCTTGAGGCATAACCCGCTGAATATGGGACTTGGTTCCGAAGAAGCCATTCCATAACGGGGAATGGATCTTAATTCAACCGTTCCCGTTAGACCGATTCAATCGATCCCGACCTATCGGTTCCGACCGAATCGATGGCGACATTGTTCCTTTCTCGCGTACCCCATGGACGGAGAACGGGGCATGATGTAGGGACTGGGCACTACAGAAACCATATCCGTGGCGGCAAACCCTATCCGTCAGGACTGGACCTGGGGTGGCTAGTTTGGCACGATCTCGAGATTCTTCCCACCCAATGCATCTACCAAGTTAGTTTCCTAGTTAATCCCTAGGTTATCTTTGGAGTTCACATGTCGTGGTCACATGCTCACTCCCCTAGATGTCGTACAATGTAAGAGTACCCCAAGAAGGGATCCGTACTGGCTCATGGAGTCATACGTAGACCCCTTCTTGGTGTAATGCAACACACAACACATACCACGTCATTGCTACCGACCATTCGCTATGTAAATCCTGGACTCTTTGATGTATTGGCAGATATCACGTAGGAACACTTAGCACATAGGATATTACCTCGATGCTCACATAGATTGTACCTAAGTACATACATAGGTTTATCCAGCACACGCATAGGAAGTCAGATCAGGAATGAGGACCAAAACATAAGAGAAAAGAGAACAAGAAGGCACTACGCACTTAGGGTATGAAGTGCTCGCAAGTCTTGAAGTAGCACAAACGGCGCATGGGCAAAAGTGCAAGGTGAAAGGTGCACAAGGTGCAAGGACAAAAAGGTACGTGAGGTGCAAGGTGCGCAAGGTGTCATAAGTCACATATGAATTCTGGTTAAAGTGAGACATGAAGATTCTGGAAGCCAAGACAAAGATCTACAACTTTCACTAAGGACGAAGGGGACAAGCATTGATAAATGTAACAAGAATTATCATGAAAAGAAATGGTGCAAGGAGTCAAAAGGGGTGCCAGGGACAACATGTGCAGGGATAGCATGTGCCAGGACAGCATGCGCCAGAAACAGCATACGCCAGGGACAGCATGCGCCAGGGACAACTTGCGCCAGGACAGCATGCGTCATGGGCCAAAAGGCACCATCCACAGCATGTGCCAGGATAGCATGTGCCAGGACAGCATTTGTCAGGGACAACATGCGCCAGGACAGCATGCGCCAGGACAAAAGGTACCATCCACAGCATGTGCCAGGACATCATGTGCCTGGAATAGCATGCGCCAGGACAGCATATGCCATGGGCCAAAAGGCACCATCCACAGCATGCGCCAGGACAACATGTGCCAGCATGCATCAGCATACACTGCTCATCTTCTCCAACCAGCCTCCAAATGTTCATAAGAAGCCAAGGACTAGAAGGGCCATAAATCTCTCAAAATAAGTCAAAATCTATCTTTTCAAAGGTCAAAATTGGGTAAAATAAAATGCTCTACCATATGGAATAACTAGATTTTTAAAACAAGCAAGTTTATTAGATCAAAACCAAGGAAAACCGAAAATTGCATAAACTTAGATCTACAAGAATCCATCCATCAAAACCGAAAGTACCAAGTAATAAACTTGTAGAGGATGATGAGAAGGACATTATAGACAAATAATATCAAAGGAAAAAAAATTAAGAATAAAAAATGTACAAATCTCTACTTTTGAGCAAGTTGTACTTGCTTAATGGTGGTGGTCGAGGGAAATGAATGGAAGAGTGAATGAGGAGAGAGAGTGAGGAAGTAAAAATATATAGGGGTTGGGTTGGCTTAAGAAAACCCTAATCTCTAAACATGTTCTAACCATTCCACTAGTGACATGCTTAAAGGCTACATGCAACCATTAATAAATAATAAATAGAATTATGCACATGCTAAATACATGATACCAAGTAATAATATGTATATCGGGATCGGGGAGTGACATCTCTACCCTCCTTAGAAAGATTCCGTCCTTGGAATTTCTGCCAAGACATGATAGAGAAATCAAAGCAAGCAAGATACTAATTACAAGGCTAACTACGCATACAATCTCATCAATTTTAACAGGTATTAGAGAACAATCGTCCACCCTAGTAGGTGCAATAAAAACATGGAAACATATTACAAAGGCATAAGGATAAATATACCATCTGAGTCGAACAAGTGCGAATATCGAGATCTAATCTTGCCCTCGCACTCTCATGTCGACTCCCCCGGTGAGTGATGGCCCCAAGCGACATGGACAAAATTAATAGTCTGGTCCTTGAGCTCCTTCTCTTGTCGATCCAAAATGGATACGGGTTGCTCCTCGTAAGTCAGGTCGGTACCGACGACCAGCTCAGATTGATCGAGGATGTGACTCGGATCCTGGATATACCTACGCAACTGAGATACATAAAATACATCATGTACATCACGTAGCGAAGGCAGAAGGGCAAGACGATAAGCAACATCGCCTACCCAAGCGAGAATATCAAATGGACCAACGTATCTAGGACTAAGCTTTCTTCGGGTTCCAAATCTAATGACACCCCGAGTAGGCAAAATTCGCAGAAATACTTGGTCACCAACACCAAACTCAAGAGGCCTACGATGTTGATCTGCCCAGTGTCGGTGCCTGTCCTGCGTAAGTCGAAGCCCCTCTCTGATCAACTTGACTGTTTTTACGGTCTACGTGATCATCTCTGGTCCCAATAATTTTTGTTCTCCCACATCGTCCCATGTTAGAGGGGACTTGCATTTTCTTCTATATAATGCTTCAAACGATGCCATTTGTATACTTTCTTGATAACTATTATTGTAAGAGAACTTTACTAAGTGAAGATGATCTTCACAAGTTCCGTCGAAGTCTAAGGTATAAGCCCGTAACATATCTTACAATATCTGAATGGTTCTCTCCGACTGTCCATCCGTCTGCGACTGATAGGTTATACTGAACCTCAACTTGGTAACCAAACTTTGTTGCAAACTCCGCCAAAAGTAAGAGGTGAACCGTGTGTCTCGATCTGATACTATGCTGACTGGAACACCATGTTGTCTCACAATCTGCTTCATATACATTTCTACCAACTGCTCAGTAGATTGTGCTACTCTGAAAGGAAGAAAATGAGCAACCTTCGTGAGCCGATCCACGATTACCCAAACTGCGTTTCGACCTGTTGGAGATCTAGGTAAATCGGTCACAAAGTCCATTGTGATGTGCTTTTACTTCCACTCTGGAATAGGAAGCGGTTGTAACAATCCTGCTGGTCTCTGCTGCTCTGTCTTCACTTGCTGACATACCAAACATTTAGAAACAAACCTCGCTATCTTCCTCTTCATGACATTCCACCAAAAGTGTTGCTTTATATCCTGGTATATCTTTGTGCCCCCGGGATGGATGGAATAAGGAGAACTATGAGCATCTGACATAACTTCCTGTCGAAGGTCTCCACCTGGTACACAAAGACGATTTCTGAACCTAAGTGTACCATCCTCATGGATTACTAACTCCTTTCTGAGACCTGATTCATATTCTGATCGAAGCTTCTAGATCCGTAGATCCCCTGCCTGGGCTGCTTTGATCCTCTCTACTAAAGTAGACTAAATCTGCAAACCGGCCATAACTCCTGTATCTTGTGGAAAGGTCAATTCAATTCCCATTTCCTAAGATCTTCCAAAATATACTCTGCGAGGATAAAATGAATGTACCACCTCTCCTGCTCATGGCATCTGCTACCACATTCGCCTTGCCTGGATAATACTGAAGATTCACATCGAAGTCCTTCAGTAATTCCAACCATCTTCTCTGTCTCATGTTCAGGTCTCTCTGGGTGAATACATATTTTAAGCTCTTATTATCAGTTTAAATTTCCACTCGATCTCCATATAAATAATGCCTCCATAACTTAAGCAAAAACACCACTGCTGTTAATTCCAGGTCATGGGTAGGATAGTTTTTCTTATGATCTCGAAGCTGTCGAGATGCATATGCTATCACCTTACCATGCTGCATCAATACACACCCAAATCCCTTCCCGTATGCATCACAATATACTGTAAACCCTCCCGATCCTACTAGAAGTGTCAAGATTGGGGCTGAGATTAATCTCTTTTTTAACTCTTCAAATGATGTCTGACACTCTGCTGACCAAACAAACTCTACATCCTTATGGGTCAAACGCGTCAAGGGTGCTGAAATCCCAGCGAAGTCTGCCACGAACCTCATGTAATAACCTGCCAATCCCAAGAAACTACGCACTTCTGCTACCGTCTTCGGAACTGGCCAATTCTCTACTGCCTCAACCTTCTTCGGATCTACTAACACTCCTGCTCCAGAAATAATGTGTCCCAGGAACGAAATACGATCCAACAAAAACTCACATTTACCAAGCTTCGCATAAAGTTGATGCTCCCTCAAGGTCTGTAAAACTGTCCAAAGATGTTTCTCATGCTCTTCTTCTTGCTGGAATAGATGAGGATGACGTCTATGAATACTACTATAAACTTATCCAAATAGGGTATAAATAAATTACTTAATAATATACGGATCAAAGATCAATCTTAGAGAAGATGCAGGCCTTACTCAATTGGTTAAACAAGTCATCAATCCTTGGTAACAGACTTGTTCTTCATTGTTATTGTATTCAACTGTCGGTAATCAATGCACATTCGTGTCGATCCATCCTTCTTGGGTACTAAAATTACCGGTGCTGCCTAGGGCGATTCACTGTCTCGGATAAACTGCTTTGCCTTCAGTTCTTCTTTATGCTGGTACAACTTGTCCAACTCTGACTGCGACATCCTGTAAACTCTGCCGACCTTAGGCACCGTTACAGGATTTAACTCAATACAAAACTCCACATCTCTCACCGGTGGTAAACTAGAAAGCTCATCTGGAAATACATCAAGAAACTCACTAACCACTCTAGGAATCTGCTCCTGCTCTGCCAATGCTTCTGCAATAATGCCCTTGGGTCGATCCTCCAATGATCGAACAAAGACGAACTCCTCAATGCCAGGTATATTAAATACTACCCTACCTCCCCGACAATCTATCGTCGCATGACTGTCTCTCAACCGTTCCATGCCTAGGACAACGTCAAAGTTTTCCATAGGAAACTCAATCATAGATGCTGGCAATAATCGCCCACACACTACGATCGGACATGCAAAGCACACTCTGCTAACTCCTACTAGCCCATTACCTGTGAGTATATTCATCCTCTCTGGTAATGCCTCGAATTCTAATCCAATACGTGTCGCAAATTGTGCAGATATAAAAGAGTGGGTAGCCTCCGAATTAAACAATGCTACTGCAGGAAAAGAGGTAACAGAAATATTACCTGCAACCACCTTGCCTGAAGCTAGTGCCTCCTCCAGAGATAAGGTGAAGGCCTGACCCTGGCCTTGTTGAGCTCCCTGCTGCTGCCTTCTTTGTCCATGTTGTTGCTGCGGCTTCTGCAGGCCTTCCTGGTTCTGCGCCTTGGGAAAATATATAGGGGTTGGGTTGACTTAAGAAAACCCTAATATCTAAACATGCTCTAACCATTCCACTAATGACATACTTAAAGGCTACATGCAACCATTAATAAATAATAAATAGAATTATGCACATGCTAAATACAGGATACCATGTACAAGATTCATGTAAGAATACGTACATCGAGATCGGGGAGTGACAATACTTCTGTTAGAATCACCCATCTATACTCAATTTTACCATTGCATGACTACTTTATGCCATATTTCGGTTATATTTTCCCATCTAATACCAGTTTTTGTCATTGTATCCTCATAATATACCGTATTTCAGTTACAATCAATTATTTATACTCGTTTTCACCATTCTATGAGCATTTGATACATTATTTCGGTTAGACATAACATTTCTATACTCTTCCACAAATCTATGCCACATTTTTACCATATTTTGGTAAGAATCATGCACTTGTACTCGGTTTCACCAATTTGTTCTCGTTCTATACCATATTTCGATTAAAATAACCCTCTTGTACTAGTTTCACCATTGTACTCCCATTTTACACTATATTTTTGTTAGAATCACCCATCTGTACTCGTTGTAGGACAACTTTATACTATATTCTAGTTATATTTACTGACCTAATACTTGTTTTTATCATTGTATTCTCATAATATACCGTATTTCAGTTACAATCAATTATTTATACTCGTTTTCACCGTTCTACGAGCATTTGATACATTATTTCGGTTATAAATAACATTTCTATACTCGTTCCCACAAATTATGCTACTTTTTTTACCGTATTTGGGTAAGAATCACGCATTTGTATCCGGTTTCACCAATTTACTCCCATTTCTATACCACATTTCTACACCACTTCTTTTATAGCCTTCCTATACTCGTTTTCACCGTTGTACACCCATTTTACACCATATTTTCATTAAAAACACCCATCTATACTCGTTTTTACCACTGCACGACAACTTTATACCATATTTTGGTTATAATTAACAATTTTATACTCGACTTCATCATTGTATGCTCATACTGTTCAGTACTTCAGTTAGAGTCAACTATTTATACTCGTCTTCACCATTCTTCGAGCATTTGATACGTTATTTCGTTTAGAAATAACATTTTTATACCCGTTTTCCATAATTATATACCAATTTTTTATTACCATATTTGGGTTAGAATCATGAATTTGTACTTGGTTTTACCAATTTGCAACTACTCTATACCTTTTTTGATTAAAATAACCCTCCTATAGTCGTTTTCACCATTGTACACCCAATTTACACCATATTTTGGTTAGAATTGCCCATATATACTCAATTGTACCGTTGTACGACTACTTTATACCATATTTCGGTAGTAGTTACCCATCTAATACTCGTTTTCGTTGTTGTATGCTCATACTGTACCGTATTTCAGTTAGCATCAATCATTTATACTAGTTTTCACCATTCTACGAGCATTTAATACATTATTTCGGTCAGAAGTAACATTTCAATACTCGTTTCCATAAATCTACGCCACTTTTTTTACCATATTTTGGTAAGAATCATGCATTTTGTACTCGGTTTCACAAGTTTTCTCCCATTCTATGCTATATTTCGATTAAAATAACCCTCAAATACTCGTATTCATAGTTGTACGCCCATTTTGCACTATATTTTTGTTAGAATCACCCATCTATAATCGTTTTTACCATTGCATGACTACTTTATGCCATATTTCGGTTATAATTACACGTTTAAAACGCGTTTTCGTTATTGTATAATTATACTATTTCGTATTTCAATTAGAGTCAATTATTTATTCTCGTTTTCACCATTTTACAAGCATTTGATTAATTATTTCTGTTAGAAATTATATTTTCTATCCGTTTCCCCAATTCGACACCACTTTTTTTATATCATATTTTGGTTAGAATCATGCATTTGTAGTCGGTTTCACCAGTTTACTCCCATTCTATACCATATTTTGATTAAAATAATCCATCTATACTCGCTTTCACCGTTGAACGCCTATTTCATACCATACTTCTGTTAGAATCACCCATTTATACTCGTTTTTACCACTCCATGGCTACTTTATGCCATATTTTGTTACAATTATCCATCTAATACTCGTTTCGTCATTGTAAGCTCATACTTTATCGTATTTCAGTTAGAATCAATTAGTTATACTCGTTTTCACCATTCTACGAGCATTTGATACATTATTTCGGTTATAAATAATATTTCTATACTCGTTCCCACAAATCTATGCCACTTTTTTTTTACCATATTTTGGTAGGAATCACGCATTTGTACCTGGTTTCACCAATTTACTCCTATTTCTAAACCATATTTTGATCAAAATAGCCACCCTATACTCGTTTTCACCGTTGTACGCCCATTTTACACTATACTTTTGTTAGAATCACCCATCTATACTCGTTTTTACTACTGTACGACAACTTTATACCATATTTTTGTTATAATTAACAATTTTATACTCGATTTCATCATTGTATGCCCATATTGTTCAGTACATCAGTCAGACTCAATTATTTATACTCGTTTACACCATTCTACGAGCATTTGATACATTATTTCGTTTAGAAATAACTTTTTTACACCCATTTTCTACAATTATATGCCACCCTTTTTTTACCATATTCGGGTTAGAATCAAGCATTTGTACTCGGTTTTACCAATTTGCTCCTATTCTATACCTTTTTTCGATTAAAATAACCCTCCTATAGTCGTTTTCACCGTTGTACACCCAATTTACACCATATTTTCGTTAGAATCGCCCATCGATACTCGTTTGTACCATTGCACGACTACTTTATACCATATTTCGGTTGTAGTTACACATCTAATACTCGTTTTCATAGTTGTATGCTCATACTATACCGTATTTCAGTAAGCATCTATTTATACTCGTTTGCACCATTCTACGAGCATTTGATACATTATTTCGGTTAGAAGTAACATTTCAATACTCGTTTCCACAAATCTACGCCACTTTTTTTACCATATTTTGTTAAGAATCATGCATTTTGTACTCGGTTTCACCAGTTTTCTCCTATTATATGCATATTTCGATTAAAATAACCCTCCAATACTTGTATTCATAGTTGTACGCCCATTTTGCACTACATTTTCGTTTGAATCACCCATCTATACTCGTTTTTACCATTACATGACTACTTTATGCTATATTTTGGTTATAATTACACGTCTAATACTCGTTTTTTTCATTGTATACTTATACTAAATCATATTTCAATTAGAGTCAATTATTTATACTCGTTTTCACCATTTTACGAGCATTTGATTAATTATTTCTGTTAGAAATTATATTTTCTACCCGGTTCCACAATTCGACGCCACTTTTTTTATCATATTTTGGTTAGAATCATACATTTGTAGTCGGTTTCACCGGTTTACTCCTATTCTATACCATATTTCGATTAAAATAACCCTCCTACACTCGTTTTCACCATTGTACGCCCATTTCATACCATACTTCCGTTAGAATCATCCATTTATACTCGTTTTTACCATTGGACGACTACATTATACCATATTTCGTTACAATTATCCATCTAATACTTGTTTCATCATTGTATGCTCATACTATATCTTATTTCAGTTAGAATTAATTAGTTATACTCGTTTTCACTATTCTACGAGCATTTGATACATTATTTTGGTTAGAAATAACATTTTTATACTCGTTCCCACAAATCTACACCACTTTTTTTACCATATTTTGGAAGGAATCACACATTTGTACCCGGTTTCACCAATTTACTACCAATACTAAACCATATTTCGATTAAAATAGCCATCCTATACTTGTTTTCACCGTTGTACGCCTATTTTACACCATATTTTCGTTAGAATCACCCATCTATACTCGTTTTTACCACTGCACGACTACTTTATGTTTGCCATGAAATATAAAAGAACAGAACAATTATCGGAGGACCGGACTTTTACTTCACGTTATAAACTCGCTTGTACAAAGAAAGCCTAGGGACGAAAACCTAGGTACAGCAGTCTAAGTACAATTGTTTATTTTAGATTCTGGGGGGTGACGATAGAGGCTCGGAAAGGCGACGACAGCCCTGCCTTACTCCTTGGACGATCGGTATGCAGCCTTGGCTCCTGTGACGAGATAGTTGACGTTGATGAAGAAATGCACTTCTTGCCCTCCCTCTATTACTCTTCTGGCTTCTCTCACTCTCTGTGTATTCTCTCTCTGATTATTGGGGGAGTATCTCTCAGTCTCTCCTCTTTTCGCAAGGGAATGGCACCTTGCTTATTTATAGGAGTGGGGGCATCATTAGGGTTTGGATGATTGTCCATTCTCAAAGTGGCGGCGACCTGATGTTTAATCAATCTGGACCATTAGTCTTAAGCGTGAAGGATCTGGGCCATAAATGTGGATAGTATTAAATCCTGTGAATGATTAATGCTGATTGCTTTAAATCTTCATGATTGGTTGTGTCAAGCCACGTGTCCCATTGGCTTGATCACGAATGATATCCCCTGATCTCATTAATTATGAGGATAACGTTAAATATGGTTATTAGGATCTGGTAAATTTCTGATTAATTTAATTCCACGCGTCCCATAATCACCCTGCTATCGGCTGTCAAGTCATGGAGGCAATTAAATCTCTGCCACGTGTCTTAATGGTGGACCCTGCCAGAGCCGCATGATATCCATGAACCGCATGAGACAACGTCTCAGTGAGCCGCATAGGCATAGTACTTGCGAGCCGCATGGGATGGTTTCTTGGTGAGCCGCAGGAAGATGATTCCTGCCAGCCGCATGAAGCTGTTCTTCAATTGAGCCGCATGGGGGTAGCCACGTGGCAATCTTGGATCGTGTCAGAGATTTTCTCCTATTTTTGAAGAGCCTGTCATTATGACAGGACCATCATGGCACTTTATGCCACAGCCGTCAGCTGTCAAATCACGGCAGAGCATTAAATAAGGCCATTACTTGATGGCCAGCTGTGTGAAGGGATCCCACGGGGACACGTGGTGTTGATCGAGCCACATATTTCTGTTGGTCGTTTGTGAGCCGCATGTACTTCCGAGCCGCATGAGGCTGGAAGACTCTATGAACCGCATGAGAATGTCCCTATGTAAGCCGCATGGATTCTCCTGCTCCGAGCCGCATGAGACTGAGAGTCTCTCCGAATCGCATGGGACTGCCCTTGTATGAGCCGCATGGGGTTCTCCTGTTCCGAACCGCATAGACCATCATTCTGATATTTTCCATGCTTCTACAAGACCCCCTTCAAAATTTTTAATTTATAAAATTAAAATACTTTGAATAAGAAGCAAGGCCCTTGCTAACCGCATAGATAGTTCAGCCGCATGGATTTATCTGGCCGCATGAGCTGTTAGGCCGCATAGACTTTTTGCCACGTGTCCGAACCACGTGTGCAAATCTTCTGCTTTAAATGCCCTTGATTCGTTTTTTGAATTAATGCCGCCTTTTGGGGAAGGATCCCAAGGGTCAGTTTTGCTTTGACCGAAGCGTTTTGCCATTATTCTTTTAGGCGGCGTGTGGATCGAGGCGTTTGTTGATTTACGAGCCTCCTTCGCCTATAAATAGGAGTAATTTATTCTTTGAGGGTTTCTTTACCTTCTCTCTTTGCTCGAACTCCTTGTTGTCGACTTCCTCTTTGTCTTCTTCCATCAACGATCGGCAATGGCTCCCAAGAAGACTACCGCTGCTATGGGCAAGAAGGCCGCGTCGTCGTCTGCGGCAGCGAAGGGCAAGAAGGCCGCGTCTTCATCGACTGCGGCGGCGAACGTGGCGGCTCCTCCGTCGGCTGACGTACCTATTTTTTACCCCGACGTTCACCCGCCTATTGCTAGTAGGACCATCAACATGAACTGTCATGGCTACGCCGCATATCTTATGCTCGAGCCTGTATTTCCAAGTATGCTGTGTGTCCGACTCATATTCGAGCCGCATGGGATATGACCCAGGCCTGAGCCGCATGAAAGTTGTTGTTTGCAGCCGCATAACTACTTCATCATCAGGGCCGCATAAGCCCATCTGGACTGGACCGCATGAGCTCTTTCAAACTGAGCCGTATAAGCCTATTTCAAACTGAACTGCATAAGATCATTTGAACTGGACCGCATAAGCTCATCCGCACTGAACCGCATAAGCCTATTTCGAGCCGAATCACATAAGCTTATCCGAACTGGACCGTATGAGCTCATCCGAACTGAACCGCATACGCTCATTTCGAGCCAAACCGCATAAGCTCATTCGAACTGAACCACATGAGCTCTTTCAAACTGAGCCGCATAAGGCTATGCTGAACTAAGCCGCATAAGCATCAAGTAGTTGTGTTTCGGCTATCTTTTTGACCTTGTTTCTTTTGTCATTCTTCAGTGAATCTGCCAGTAAATCCTGCGGGGACACTTCTGGTTGGCTCGAATCAGTTTGTCATGGATGTGCGACGGGACGATTTAGTTCGTCAAGTGTCCGAACAGCTCCTTGTTAATGAGCCTTTGGAGCGACTGAATGCTATCAGGGTTCAATCTTTCCAATTCCTTAGTGACATGATGAGCTCCGAGAAGCCTAATGGGAAGCATCTAAGGCCGGTCTTCCTCTTTGGGGATGCGTTGATCATAGAAAACTCCCGAGTGCTGGATGTTTCCGAGAGTTAGGATTTTAATCTGGACGGGATGCCGATTCACATCCCCATTATGAAGCGTCATTTCCCTTTTACGTGGTTCAACATGATCTTATTGGATAGGCAGATGACTGACTCCCTCACTCCCACCAGACCGGGGATATTTGTTGGGAACATCCGTTACAACAAAACTACTGGGTCAGTACGCGCAGTCAAGGATCCGGCCAGTCGATCTGTAATGGGGTTAGCTCCGGGTACCTTTATCAACACACCCGGTCCTAACTTCTTATTCTCTCAGGCTGATACCTTCCTGAGCCAGCTTGCTCGCAAAGGGTCCTATCCTGTTGACAGATTGGTGCTGCCGAGCTGGTTATACCCCATTCCCCCGTGGGCTAACCTGACCTCGTGGATTCTGCAGAACTACGGGGAATTTTTGCGAGAAGTCAATCTTTATGATGCTATCCGGGGTACCAGCCACGGATTGCCCGTTAATAAGCCGTTATTCATGGCCCTTCTGGAGATGTATACTCATCGGACAAGAACTTTCTTCACACCTGTAGGGGAGTTGGGGCTCGCTCTTCATGAGATGTATGCTGTCTCCAAGCTCCCCTGGGGAAACGAGCCCTTCAAAGCGTACACTCCGACGAATGAGGAGTTCCAGGATTTAGATCGACGATTCCCAGGCTTTGTCACTGTATATCAAGAACTGTTGTGTCATCATAGCACCTGTCACCGAACGGCTATCCAGAAAAATGATAGCTCGGAAGGGGACGCTTCCCATACCAACTCTTGGGTCTCATATCTTTTCAAATTCAGTACTGCTGGCCGAGTTACTTCTCGAGATCGTCAAACTCCTAGGGAAGTAGAAGACTTGGTGTCGACTGCTAGGAGGTCGAAGTCTAAGGATGACAAATTTGGGAGCCAGATTGACTCCTTCAGCTATTTTTATTATAGTACTCGGCGGCTGTCAGAGAAGGCACTCTTGGCAGAGTTTTTAATGGTATGGCTGCACAATTGTGTGGTCTCAGGAGGGATAGGTGCTATTAAGAGGTTGGCCGTCACTTCATTCTTTCCGCCGTGAAGTTGGCCTTTGGGGTCAGGCTGGCTCTTCTTCCTGCTATGGTGTGCAGCATTCAGCATGGTCTCCGTCCTTCTCGTCCAAGGTCATCGCTCGTGACGTGGCGATGGATTTTGAACGTATAGAGCTGTCTTATCATTACTTGCTGGGATGGCTGTTGTTGCATTATCAGTCTTTGATGAGGCCTGGGACGGGAGATGGCGTTACGGACGACGACGCTTTTCTTTTCAGGTATCACCATCAGCCTTGGGAATGTAGTACCATGCCGACGTGTCGGAGGATGCTAGCGAGGGTGGACGGATATGATTTCTTCGTGTCCGTTCCCCGTTTTACCGACCAGGAAGTGAGGAGTGTTCATGTCGATGGTGTTGGACCTCCTCATTTCTTACCTTAGAAGATGCGTTTCTGGCTACGTAACATTCGCCAAGGCGCATTTAGTTTATCGCAATCGCAACACTGTGTACTTGGAGCCCTACTTGCCCAGTAGGTTTGCCCATCAATTTGGGTACAGTCAACTATTTCTTGGGCGTCCCAGTTCCTACCTGGGATTTGAGGGTAGCATTCTCGATGGTATTAGGGCATGGAGCTACTATGACACTTGTCATACTTGAACTAGCTTCTCGGTTCCTGCAGCAAACGTGATAGGGGAAATCTTGCATGTGGCAGCCTTATATCATGTTACGGTAAATCAGCCTCCTCTCGATTTTGACCCGAGGACTAGCTTCATCGTGGGCACTCGTCTAGCGGAGAAGGCTACGGTGTCGAGGGCAAAGAAGAAAGGGGAGAATAGAGTTCCTACTCCCGATTTCGAGTCCTTTAACACAATTGAGGAAGACAACGAGTGGGACGACGAGGACTCTCTCTCTTCTGGTGGCGAAGCAGCGGCGGGTCAGCCGCCCATCATGGCAGATAAGATGATGATGGATCAACCGTCGGTCATATTAGATGAGGCGGTAGATCAGTTGCCACCTGTATCGGTGGTTGTACGGGTAGAACTACCGTCTGCCGTGCCTGGTTCCTCGCGTAAGCGAGGCAGGCGTGAGTCTACTGGCAGAGTAGTAGCCTTTTTTGTGAAGAGAGCTGCGGTCGGACCTCGTAGGCTACTTATTACGGAGAGGGGTGAGGATGATGACGTTGCTCCGAAGGTATGACTATGTCGGAGCTATCTCCTTGTTGTGGCTTTATTTTCTCTTGGAGATATGACCTGACCATTTTTTCTTTGTAGGCGTCTGACGAACCAGGCTCTCCTGAACCGTCTGCTGCCCCTGGAGTTGATCCGGCCCTTGCTGCTTTGATTAGCGACATGTGTGCCGCGATCCTTTCTGCGGGGCTCTCTCAGCGGCGGCTGGGAGCTCCCAGGTTGCTGAGGCCTCGGCCCGGGGTGACGAAGGTTTCCTCGGGCCTGTCTCCGAGATAGCTGAACTTCAGCAAGACGACGCCGATCTCGTCGTATCCCCTTCCGAGGGTACGGGGGCGGAGGAGTCTATTATACCTGACTCGGAGACTGCTGGTGAAGAGGCAGCGGTGGCTGTAGGTGAACCTCAGCCTCCGCACTCTTCCGTTGGTAAGATAAGCCAAATATTAACTAGCGAGGGGGCGTATTTGCTCGATCAACATATCCTCCGGGTCAAATCGATTCATGGTTGTCTTGGCCCTATAGGTCCTGACCCTTTGCCTCCAACAGTGGATGTTCTTAGGGAAGGCTCGGCCTGCCGTGATCTGGAGGAAAGGAGCGTTTCCTCTCCTTTATCGACTCATGCCGAAGGGTCTCCTACCAGCTCCAGGCAGATGGGAATGGAGCTGGCGATGGTCTCCGCCTCATCCTCTGCTGCTTATATGGCTTCGGAGACTGACTTCTCGATCCTGCCGAGCATCCAAGTTTTGCGGGCTGCTGAGGAGGAGTTGGTTGCTGTTCAGGCATCCTTCCGTACGGAGTTTGCTTCCTTCGTGGCAGGGGCGGCTGATTCTGTTGCGTCCTCTTCAGTGTTGCCAGCTACACTCCCGTTGACGCCGCTGGAGGATTATTTGTGGACCCGTCACCCTGGGCGTACCTTGGTTTTAGGTACGAGTAACAAGTTTTGGAGAGGAATACCTAGAACAACTTTGCGATAAGACAACTATAGAAGTTTTTGGTATTCAGGAGAATGCCAAGGAGCAGCTGGGCTCTCAAGCATGATAGGAAAGGGATGGGCGCGTACTGGAGATCCAGTACAGCATCTGTGGTCGACTGAGGACATTTGTGGTCAACAGAGGACATTTGTGGTCAACAGAGGACGTTTGTGGTCAACAGAGGACATTTGTGGTCAACAGAGGACATTTGTGGTCAAAAGAGGACATTTGTGGTCGACAGAGGACATTTGTGGACCTATTATCCTTGTTGTACTCCGGTTGTGGGTACAGATAATAGGTTGAAAGGGAACCGACATACTTACTCAGAGGTAATAGGGACATGGCAAGCATGAAGGTTTCTTCGACGGAGCCTTCCCACTCAGAGGTAATGAGGACATGGCAGGAGTGGGCTCAATGAAGAGGGGGTACATAAAATGACTCAGAGGTAGGAGAACGTGGAAGTTCTATACGAAGGGGCGGTTTATTTTTGGTGGAAGTGAAAACGACTCAGAGGTAATGAGGACATGACCGTTTCAGAAATTTGTGGATCGATTACCCTTTTTGTGCACTGGGAGTGCGGGTAGTGGATCATGAGGGGGGATCTCTTCCAGAAAGAAAGTTCAGAGGTATAATCATACGTGACTTACTATCTAAAAGAGTGACCGAAATATGAGTTCAGAGGTACCAGCGGGTACATAACTTGGTAATTTAGAATATTGAGAAAGTGTGAGTTCAGCGGCACCAGCGGGTACATGACTCGATAATTTGAAAGGAATGTGGAGGTGAGTTCAGCGGCACCTGCAGGTATATGACTCGATAATTTGAAATATTGTGGATTTGAGTTCAGCGGTACCAGCGGGTACATGACTCGATGATCTGGAGAGAATATCGTTTAGACATAATATTTCTTCAGGAACTTGCCGTTGACGGGCAACATGAGCAAGTCTCCATTTTGTTTTACGAGGCGGTAAGCACCATTGGAGAATACTGCCTCAATGATAAATGGGCCTTCCCACTTTGGCTGGAATTTGCCGACGGTCTTGTGAGTCATGACCATCGGCCTACGGACTGCTAGAACGAGATCGCCTACCTGGAATGTTCTGATTTTGACCTTCTTGTTGAAGGCTCCAGAGATGCGTGCTTGGTATAGCTCAATTCGTTGCTGAGCCAAGAGGCGCTTTTCATCTAGTGCCTCAAATTCCTGTAGTCGGCGATGGTAGTTTTCGTCTGTCGTCAATTGGTGTGTGAGGGCGACGCGTAGTGAGGGGATCTGAGTCTCCAATAGGAGGACTGCCTCACTCCCGTACACCAGGAAGAATGGTGTATTCCCGGTGGCTGTTCGAACTGTAGTGCGATAAGCCCATAAGCATTCGCCGAGCTTCTCGTTCCAGTCGTATTTGTTGGAGGAGACAAACTTCTTGAGGAGTTTGATGATTGTTTTGTTGAATGCCTCTGCCAACCCGTTCGCTACCGGGTTGTACGGTGTCGAAGCGACATTCTGAATACGGTGCTTATCGCAAAACCGATAGAATACGTGGCTTGCAAACTGCGGACCATTATCATGGATGAGCCTTCGAGGCAGTCTAAAGCGGTAGATGACGTGATGCTTAAGGAAGCTGATCATGTTTGAAGTCTTAACTTCTGCGAGTGGGACAACTTCCGCCCATTTGGAGAAGTAATCAGTGATCGCAAGTATGAAGCATTGTCCTCGGGAGAAAGGTGGGGTGATTGGACCAATGATATCCATTCCCCATACTTCGAATGGCAGGATGCCACTGTCGGATGTAGAAACTCGGATGGCTGGTGAATGAAGTCCGCGTGGACTTGGCAGGCTTTGTATTTTCTAGCATAATCTATCGCATCTGCCACCATCGTGGGCCAATAGTAGCCCATTCGTCGAAGACGGTCTTACAATTTAGGACCGGTATGGTGGGCCCCGCAGACACCGTCATGAGCTTCTCGTACGGCTTCTTTGGCTTCTGCGTTTGACAGACACCGAAGCAGTAATCCATCGTAGGAGCGACGATACAGCATTTTCGTCTCTGTATCGTAGAAGAATCTGAGAGAATGCCGTCTGATGGAAGTGGATTCCTTTGGGTTCTCGGGCAGGATGTCGTAGACGACGAAGTCGATGAATGGTTATCTCCAGTCTGGGGCATCATTGATCGTCTGGGCAGAATAACTCGCCACGAATTGCACATTGTTCTTGGGACAGACCAGTAGGTCAAATTGATTCATGGTTGTCTTGGCCCTATAGGTCCTGACCCTTTGCCTCCCACAGTAGATGTTCTTAGGGAAGGCTCGGCCTGCCATGATCTGGGGGAAAGGAGCATTTTCTCTCCTTTATCGACTCATGCCGAGGGGTCTCTTGCCAGCTCCGGGCAGATGGGAATGGATCTGGCAATGGTCTCCGCCTCATCCTCTGCTGCTTATACGGCTTCGGAGACTGACTTCTCGACCTTGTCGAGCATCCAAGTTTTGCGGGCTGTTGAGGAGGAGTTGGTTGCTGTTCAGGCATCCTTCCGCACGGAGTTTGCTTCCTTCGTGGCAGGGGCGGCTGATTCTGTTGCGTCCTCTTCAGTGTTGCCAGCTACACTCCCGTTGACGTCGGCTTCTTCGGAGGCTCTGGACGAGGTATCGCAGGATATGGTTGACAGCTTCTATCGCCACTTAAAGAGGGGCATAGATGCTGCCATAGAACGGAGGATCCCTTTTACTCTGTTCCTGCGGTGCGCCCGGGGTCAGATTGAAACTTTGAAGGCTCTTCCTGGCGAGGCGGGGTTGGCTGCGCTCCTGGAGCCCAAGTTGGCAGAGGATGATCAGCTCGTGACCCAATTGCTGATGGTACGGCAAGCTGACTTGCCTACTACGATTGAACGGGAGCGGGGCTTCCTTATTGCTGCTCAGGACAGGATAAAGCTCGCTCGAGATACTGCTAGGCCAGTTGTGAAGGGGGACCTTGACAAGCTTTCTGCTTCGTATGACAGGCTGGGTCGTCGAAGTCAAGCTTGTAGGACTCGGGAAGAGGCTGCTTCTCGTGGAATAGCTGACACGAAGGAGCGGATTCTCGCACTTCAGCAGGAGCTGGCCTTCCTAGAATCAGAGCTGAAGGCTGCTGATGTGGAACATGAATCGATTGTTCGGGAGGCCGAGAAGGTTTCCCGCTCTTCTGTTAACCTGGAGCGGGCCTTTAAGAAATTCGAGGATAACTGGCAAGCCCATGCTCAACTGGAGGATGAGGCGGTGCTGACTCAAGAGGCGGAGCGTCGAGCTACACAGAGGTTTGAGCGGTCGGTTGCCTTACTGACGGACCGTCTCAGGGCGTTATGTGCCCTGGAGCAGTGATCAGCTTTCTGTTTTTCTTTTGCTATTTTTTTCGTCCTTTTGTTTTGATTTTGTAAACGATGTGATCCTAAATGATGTAGCACTTTGAATTTTGAATGAATGAGCATGTTTCAACTCATCTTCTCCTTCTTGTACTTGCAGTGTTTGTGGAATTGGACCTGCTGGAGGATTATTTATGGACCCGTCACCCTGGGCGTACCTTGGTTTTAGGTACGAGTAACAAGTTTTGGAGAGGAATACCTAGAACAACTTTGCGATAAGACAACTATAGAAGTTTTTGGTATTCAGGAGAATGCCAAGGAGCAGCTGGGCTCTCAAGCATGATAGGGAAGGGATGGACGCGTACTGGAGATCCAGTACAGCATCTGTGGTCGACTGAGGACATTTGTGGTCAACAGAGGACATTTGTTGTCAACAGAGGACGTTTGTGGTCAACAGAGGACATTTGTGGTCAACAGAGGACATTTGTGGTCAACAGAGGACATTTGTGGACCTATTATCCTTGTCGTACTCCGGTTGTGGGTACAGATAATAGGTTGAAAGGGAACTGACATACTTACTCAGAGGTAATGGGGACATGGCAAGCATGAAGGTTTCTTCGACGGAGCCTTCCCACTCAGAGGTAATGAGGACATGGCAGGAGTGGGCTCAATGAAGAGGGGGTACATAGAATGACTCAGAGGTAGGAGAACGTGGAAGTTCTATGCGAGGGGGCGGTTTATTTTTGGTAGAAGTGAAAACGACTCAGAGTTAATGAGGACATGACCGTTTCGGAAATTTGTGGATCGATTACCCTTTTTGTGCACTGGGAGTGCGGGTAGTGGATCATGAGGGGGGATCTCTTCCAGGAAGAAAGTTCAGAGGTATAATCATACGTGACTTACTATCTAAAAGAGTGACCGAAATGTGAGTTCAGAGGCACCAGCGGGTACATAACTTGGTAATTTAGAATATTGAGAAAGTGTGAGTTCAGCGGCACCAGCGGGTACATGACTCGATAATTTGAAAGGAATGTGGAGGTGAGTTCAGCGACACCTGCAGGTACATGACTCGATAATTTGAAATATTGTGGATGTGAGTTCAGTGGTACCAGCGGGTACATGATTCGATGATCTGGAGAGAATGTCATTTAGACATAATATTTCTTCAGGAACTTGTCGTTGACGGGCAACATGAGCAAGTCTCCGTTTTATTTTGTGAGGCGGTAAGCACCGTTGGAGAATACTGCCTCAATGATAAATAGGCCTTCCCACTTTGGCTGGAATTTGCCGACGGTCTTGTGAGTCATGACCATCGGCCTCGGGACTGCCAGAACGAGATCGCCCACCTGGAATGTTCTGATTTTGACCTTCTTGTTGAAGGCTCCAGAGATGCGTGCTTGGTATAGCTCAATTCGTTACTGAGCCAAGAGGCGCTTTTCATCTAGTGCCTCCAATTCCTGTAGTCGGCGATGGTGGTTTTTGTCTGTCGTCAATTGGTGTGTGAGGACGACGCGTAGTGAGGGGATCTGAGTTTCCAATGGAAGGACTGCCTCACTTCCGTACACCAGGAAGAATGGTGTATTCCCGGTGGCTGTTCGAACTGTGGTGCGATAAGCCCATAAGCATTCGCCGAACTTCTCGTTCCAGTCGCGTTTGTTGGAGGAGACAAACTTCTTGAGGAGTTTGATGATTGTTTTGTTGAATGCCTCTGCCAACCCGTTCGCTGCCGGGTTGTACGGTGTCGAAGCGACATTCTGAATACGGTGCTTATCGTAAAACCGATAGAATGCGTGGCTTGCAAGCTGCGGACCATTATCATGGATGATCCTTCGGGGCAGTCTAAAGCGGTAGATGACGTAATGCTTAAGGAAGCTGATCACGTTTGAAGTCTTAACTTCTGCGAGTGGGACAACTTCCGCCCATTTGGAGAAGTAATCAGTGATCGCAAGTATGAAGCGTTGTCCTCGAGAGGAAGGTGGGGTGATTGGACCAATGATATCCATTCCCCATGCTTCGAATGGCCAGGACGCCACTGTCGGATGTAGAAACTCGGATGGCTGGTGAATGAAGTCCGCGTGGACTTGGCAGGCTTTGTATTTTCTAGCATAATCTATCGCATCTGCTACCATCGTAGGCCAATAGTAGCCCATTCGTCGAAGACGATCTTGCAATTTAGGACCGGGTTGGTGGGCCCCACAGACACCGTCATGAGCTTCTCGTACGGCTTCTTTGGCTTCTGTGTTTGACAGACATCGAAGCAGTAATCCATCGTAGGAGCGGCAATACAGCATTTTCGTCTCTGCATCGTAGAAGAATCTGAGAGAACGCCGTCTGATGGAAGTAGATTCCTTTGGGTTCTCAGGCAGGATGTCGTAGACGACGAAGTCGATGAATGGTTATCTCCAGTCTGGGGCATCATTGATTGTCTGGGCGGAATAACTCGCCACGAATTGCATATTGTTCTTGGGACAGACCAGTTCGTGGCCTATCACATCCACTGATTGGCGATCATAGTTCGGAACTGCTAGGGAAGCGGCAAGTCCAGCTAGGGCATCAGCTTCGATATTTCGGAGTCTAGGGACATGTTCGATGAAGAACCCCTCGAATGACGAGATGATGTCAATCGCTATTTGGTGATAAGGGATCATGTCTTCGTGGCGGACCTCATATGAGTCCCGGATCTGATTGACGATTAGTTAGGAATCGCCGTATGCTTCAAGGTATTCTACCCCTAGCTCTCTTGTAAGTTGGAGGCCAATGACCAGAGCGTTGTACTCGGCCACATTGTTAGAGCATGGCTCTGTGAGAGAATAAGTACGGTTAATCACTAATCCGGAAGGGGAGACCAGCACTATCTCGACTCCGACGACTATATTGTCTTTAGGTCCGGTCCTCGAAGCACCGTCGAAGAACATTCGCCATATATCATCGTGAGATGTTGCATGCGAGTCGGCAACCTCATCTGGGATCTCTTCATATATCCTGGAGGACTCCGAGCCTGGGTGGGCTGCTAAGAAGTCTGCCAGGGCTTGACCTTTGACTGTCTTTTGTGGGACGAAGATCGTATGATAAGGGGATAGCAATATTGCCCATGTAGCGAGACGAGAGCTGAGTGCCCCTGGTTTAGTCATGAGGACCCTGAGAGGGTTGACTCGTGAGATCACATGTATCGTTTGTCCGGTGATATAGTATCGTATTTTCTGAATGGCGAACACCAGGGCAAGGCATTCCTTCTCCACAGCAGTGTATCGGTGCTCTGGCCCAATCATCATTCGGCTGAGGTAATATATGGCTTGCTCATGGCCTGCGTTATTGTTTTGTGCCAGCAGAGCCCCGAGGGAGTGTTCCATTGCTCGTACATATAGCAGGAATGGTTTTCCAAGAACCGGGGCCACCAAGACTGGAGGATTTGACAAATATTCTTTGATGCTGTCGAAAGTACGCTGACATTCCTCGTCCCATACGAATGAGACTCCTTTCTTCATGAGGTGCGTGTACGGTCGGCATCGCCCGGAGAGGTTAGAAATGAACCTCCTGATGTAAGCTAGCCTCCCTTGGAGGCCTCTGAGTTCGCAAAGATTTCTCGGGGGACCCATCTCCATGATTGCTTTCGTCTTCTCAGGGTCTACATGGATACCTTGTGCAGTGATGATGAAGCCCAAGAACTTCCCGCTGGATACGCCCAGAAAGGATTTCGTAGGGTTCATTTTCAAATTGTGCGCTCGCATTAGGTCGAATACCGTCCTTAGATCCTGCAGATGGTCTCCCTTGCAGCGACTCTTAACGGCTATATCGTCAACATAGCACTCCACTGCCTTGCGTAAGTGGTCTCTGAAGATGATGCTCATGGCTCTTTAATATTTAGCGCCAGCATTCTTTAATTCGAAAGGCATAACTGTGTAGCAGTATGTGCCAATCGGTGTTCGAAATGATGTATGCTTTTCGTTGGCAGAAGACATCTTGATTTGGTTGTACCCCGAGAAGCCATCCATGAATGACATACGTTCAAAACCGCAGGTATTGTCAATCATGATGTCCGTGATAGGGAGGGGGAACTCATCTTTGGGACATGCCTCGTCCAGATTGCGAAAGTCGATGCAGATTCGAATCTTCCCATTCTTCTTGAGGACGGGCACTATATTGGCGACCCAATCGGGATGTTGTTCCTCATGAATAAAACCGCTGGCTATCAGTTTGTTGACTTCGGCTTCGATCGCGTCCATGATGCCCGGGCGGGAAGCGTCGCTGTTGTTGTTTGACTGGCTTCGCATCCGGCCGAATGTTGAGTTTGTGAAGAGCAATGTCAGAATTTAACCCTGGCATGTCTTCATAGCTCCAGGCGAACACATCAATGTATTCTCTGACAAGTTCTAGCAGCGACTCCTGCTCTTCGTCTGCTAGGCTTTTACTGACGAAAATCGGTTTTGGAGAAGCTTCGCTGCCGAGATCCACTTGTATGACCTCATCTTCAGTAGGAGGTTCTCTCTGTTCGAACCGCTTTTCCTATTATGCGTCCAATTGCTGGGCCCACGGCTCTAGCTCGAGGATTTCGAGGATGTCTTCATCTTCTTCGTAAGCGTCGGTGAATGCCATGTTGACTGTCATGACTTGTCTGAACACATCTCCGATGTTGGTATTCGAGTCCGAAGTTGGTGACCCGGTTGAATGTGACTGCCAGTCGCATTCTTCATCTGAACTCTTAGGGGTCGTAGTAGGCGTTACATACGCCAATCCGCAACGAGTTTTGCTATAGTGGTCTCGTGGTTTGCCCGCCGGGACTGGCGGCTACAAAGGTAATCGTCGCCCAGTGCCGTGGTTTAAACCTGGCATCGTCTCTAGATCATACCCCTATTTCTGCATGAGATATTTGGATTGAGGGCTATAGAGATACAGAGGCAGTCTTCCAGCATCTGACCCGAGGTCGGCTTTCTCTATGGTGAAGGGATGCGGGTCATCCTTCCGGCCGAAGATGATTGGATGGTCCCTTCCCTTAATTATTCGGTAAGTGTCTTCTACTGGAGTAAGTTGGATTGCGATGTACACCTTTGTCACTTGTGTGTGTAGGTGAGTGCCTATACCGTGTTCAATAGCATACATTGTACATAGCTTATTGAGCTCAGTGTAGTTCAAAGATAACCCTTTATTGATGAAGTAAGGTATCTTTTCTAGGGGATTACATCATCAGCGGAGGGAACATCAGTGTGGGCAGCCACATACTTGGCTAGCTCTGGTTCCTCTTCGGCTACCCCCTGTATAAATGAAGACTGAGAGGGCACCCTAGGCAGCTTGATTGTCAGAGGTTCAGCTGATGGAGCAGAGCGTGGAGTTATTGGCAGACTAGCGACCCCCTGTTTAGCACTTGATATGGAGCGGGGAGTGGCTGGCCCGCTAGAGATGTCAGACCTTGCATCGGGGTGACGACCCTTCTTGGGAAGGCGTATCGTCAGTGGCCTATCGGTGGAATTGAGCTTCTCCGTTTGGGGTTGACCGACTCTCGGCAGTCTGATTGTTAGTGGCCCTATTGTGGGTCTCGGCACTTGGCCGAACCTTGGCAGCCGGATTATCATCTGCTCTTCCTGCGCCGAGAGGCTGATCACGTCCCTCCGTATAGTGGCAGTAAGGGGTGCGGACCTGCCCGGTTTGCGAGCTTGGAGGTAGATCGTCAGAGGCTCTTCTGATCCCGTGGCTGTCTCGGTACTAGCTTGTACATTTACTTCATCAAGGTGCCTCTTCGACTTTTCGTATAGGCAGGAGTCCGAGTAGTAAGATTTGACCCCTTTGAAGGGATCGATGTCAGCAAATTCCGTCTTCACGAAGCCGTGTTTGTCGACATATTTGAAGCACTGGAGCAGCGTGGAAGGCACGATCATATAATTGTGTATCCATGGGCGCCCCAAGAGGATGTTGTAAGAAGTATCTGCATCTATGATGTAGCAGGTGACTTCGGATTGGAGGTCGTCAATTTGACACTTCAGACGAATCTTCCCAATAGGGTAGCTCCTGCCCGAATTGAAACCGCTGATGGCGGTGCTTGTAGGTGTCAGGCGATGCATTGGGATACGGAGATGATGTAGCAGACCCTTCAGGATGATGCTTATGGAAGAGCCAGGATCTATGTGCATCCGATCCACCCTCACGTCGCCGATGTATCCCGTGTAGTATAGCGGGCGATCGTGTAGGTTGGTTTTGATGAGCATGTCCTGCAGAGTGAAGACGATGTTGGGCATTGCTTTCGTGCAGGCACTGTCTTGGAGATCCACGGGTGAGTTCTCCCCGGTGAGGTTGGATTGAGCCAGATAGACATCGGCATTTTGGAGTGCTTCGCTTAATGCAATACGAACGTCCTTGGAGAGCCTTAGGAGTTCGTACAGTGATAACTTAGTCGGTGTGTTAGCCAATTGCGCTAAGATGTCAAAGTTGTAGGGCCTCTCTAGCCCTTGGGCTGCCTCTTTTCGGAGGGATTTGTTGAAGCTAGTCTCCCTCGGCCTAGGCTTGTCGGTCGTCGAAGGCTGAGCCAGTCCCGGAGCATCAGTTGTAGTGGGTTGATGATTTTTAGCTGGATTGTCAACCACAGGTTGGGATTGCGCTCCAGACCGTGTGACGACGGCTGTAGCTTCCTCGTTGTCTGCCGAGATTGTGTGGCAGGTCCTGACTTTTCCATTTTTCTTCTTGTCGGTGGAAGGTGGTGTGGGCCGAGTCACTTCTGACACCAAGTCTGGATGGATCCACATGACCTCCCCTCGTGATGTGGTGAGGGGTACTAGACCGGCAGCCTGATCTCGGGGAGGTGAAAGATTGGTAATCTCCATTATCGCTAGAGGGACGGGGATCACCCCGTCTTGAGTCTCCGTCGGAGGGAAGCTGCCGAATTGTACGGACACATTATTGGCTGCCTCGGTTACCTCTTCGAAATTGATGGCCAGAGCGTTTGAATCGATGAGGTTTTGGATGTACCATTTCAGCTGGTAGCAATCGTGTGTAGCATGATGGACATAGCGATGATAATGGCAGTACTTTGGATTCTCTATCTCTGCCGGCCGCGGTTCCCGTCTTGGTGGAGGAAGCTGAATTCTGTCCCCTTGTATGAGCATGTCCAAGATGGGCTTGACGTGACCGTCTTCGAAGGAGTAAGTGATTTGCGGCCATTGTTTGTCTGCTGGCTTCGGCTCAGGTTTTTATGCTGTATCGGCCACCATAGCCTGCTTTCCTTTGCTATCCCGATTGTTGGAGGGGCTACCCCCATTATCGTTGTTGGGACGCTTGCCCTTATTTTCTCCTTCCGAGATGTGCAATCCTAGTTGGCGAGCCTTCTTCAATCGTTCTTCGGCGCTTGTGGCGCTGATGATGAACGTCTTTCAATCTTTGAATTGACTTTCGCCCATCCAGAGACTGATCGTTGGAAGCAGTCTCTTTTGGCAAATTTCAATTAAAGAGGAATCTGGATTTCCGGAAGGCAGTTTCATGGCGGTTTGGCGGAACCGCTCAAAGTAGTTCCTTGTCAGCTCTTTCTCTCCTTGGACGACGTCCCTGAGGGTGGACATGGTGACGTCCTGCCCTACTTCGTAGAATCTTTCCAAGAACAGGCGCTTGAAGCCGACGAAGGAGTAGATGCAGTTGTCCGGCAGATTGCGATACCAGTCGAAAGCGACTCCCTCCAATGCCCCGACGAATAATCGGGTGAGATTAGCATCGTCGTGGGGCAGATGGTCCATGGTGACCTCGAAGTAAGTGATGTACCAACTCGCTGAGGTCTTTCCATTATAGGGATTGATGTTGAACGGCTTATATCTTGGTGGAAAGGGAATATCCCTCCATGCAGCCGGGTATGGTTGCTGTATTCTGAGGTCTTGAGAGTTTTCTCGGGCGTGAAACAGGGCTCGGAGCTCCTGGACCTCTCTTCTTGCTTCCCTGGCATCATCTACAGCGGTGGGAGCCGTTATTTCGGAGGATTGTTGCACGGGTTCGGTGCCGCTGAGTTCGAGTCCGCATTGATCGTGGGACCCGTGCTTGTTTGGCCAGGTGTTCTTCCTTGCAGAGTTGGAAAAGCCGCCTTGATTTTATCTACAGACTTGACCAAGGCCTGTTGTATGGCCTCCAGAGTATCGATGCGCTGGCGATCACTGGAACCACTTTGATTGCTGTCTATCATGAACACCGTCCTTATATGATGAGAAATGGAAGGGACGGTGGAGGACGTATCCTCCGAGTCATACCTATGTACCGAGAAGTCATCGGGATGTGTAGGAATATTCTCTTCTGGTTCGGACTCGGAGGGAATAGTACCCCGGCTTCAGAGCTTGCTTCATCTTGAGAGTCGTGGACGTCCTCGGGGATGCCAGCCTCGGCTGTATCTGATGGGAGAGTTATCTCCCCTGGCTCATCTTCTTGGAATATTGGATTATTGTGGAGGCTTGAAGGGTTGCTACCCCCAGCCCCAGCAACCCCCTGCGTTACGGACGACGGGCCTCCCACTGTAGCAGATTTCGTCTTAGAGCGAGTACCCTGGAAAACTCCGATGGTGGGCACCCGCTTAGACGATAGTCTTTTAGTTGCAGTGGTTGAGGTCTTCGGGCTGGAAACATTTGTCTTCTTCCCCCTTCCATCAGCGGAGACTTTTCGAGCAGAGTTGCAAGAGACGACGGGTAGTGCCTTGTCTTCTGAAGATGGCTGTTGCAGTCTTTGAAAGACAGACTGTCGGTCCTCTCGCATTGTCGTGTCATTGCAGCAGTAGTTGACGATGATTTGGGTGCAGTGACGTCCGTGGGAGGACTCTTTGCATCTTGATGCATCTTTTCTTTCCTTGTGTTTGTGGAGGATGGTCTCACATAAGTCGGACGGGTCTGGACCGACCCTATTTGCTCCCGAGATTTTGGAAGACTTTTGTGAACCTCTTTGTCCGTCTGCCGCCGGGGGCTGGACTCGAGTGGTTTTGTACAACTTTCCATCCGAGGCCCGCATAATAATTAGCAGGACGCCCTGATAGTCAGAGGTTAGGGCAGCTGACTGGGCTTGGTGGGCCCGTGCTGCCCTAGACTTCTTCCTTTTAGCACTCGCGGATGCATAATAGGAAGAGTCCAAGTTGAATATCACAGAGTCTGGCTTATCATCCAGAGAATCATCAGGGTCAGGACAGTATGAGAGACGGTCGAAGACTGATTGAGAGAAGCGTGGAACAGCCGCTATACGGCTAGGATTGGGAACCGTGCAGGCTGTCTGCATGCGGCTGTCTTTGGCTGCCGGATGAGTTACTTTGGTACGATTAGTAGGAGTCGCGATCGTGCAGGCTGGCCGCATATGGTTGGCAATTGTGGCCGCATGAGTTTTCTGTAAGTGATTGACTTCAGTAATCGCATAAGCTTCATCCGTGTGGTTGGCAACTGTAGCCGCATAAGCTATGCGGCTGACAGATGTGACCGCATGAGTTTTCTTCATGCGGCTAGTGGATGTGGCCGCATGAGCTTTTTCCATGCGGCTAGCACCCTTATGCGGCTCGGATCGCGTAGAGTTCCTCTTTGCCCCTGCAAGTCCAGCATCATAGTATTTTCTTCTGTCGGACTTGGGGACAGCAGAATTGCCTACGGTCTGAAGTAGGGCCGCAGGAGAGTCTTGCTTGCCGTCTTGAACAACAGAGGGTATCTCTGCAAGAGCTTCAGTAGGAACGAAGGATCGGGGTCTCCACTCCTTGCGGGCCTTCTTCGTGCGGGCTCGCTTCTGGACCGGGCCAGCGCTCTTGTCGGAGAACATTTCTTCGAACGCCTGTTAGTCGAACCGGGCGACAATCTTCTGTTGCATGGAGCCAAGCTTGGCTGCATCCGATTGTGTCACCAACTCCTCAGCCGTGGAGAAGTTTGTCCCCAGCAGAGTCGCCATCGTGTTTGCCATAAAATATAAAAGAACAGAACAATTATCGGAGGACCGGACTTTTACTTCACGTTACAAACTCGCTTGTACAAAGAAAGCCTAGGGACGAAAACCTAGGTACAGCAGTCTAAGTACAATTATTTATTTTAGATTCTGGGGGGTGACGATAGAGGTTCGGGAAGGCGACGGCAGCCTTGCCTTACTCCTTGGACGATCGGTATGCAGCCTTGGCTCCTGTGACGAGATGGTTGGCGTTGATGAAGAAATGCTCTTCTTGCTCTCCCTCTATTACTCTTCTCGCTTCTCTCTCTCTCTGTGTATTCTCTCTCTGATTATTGGGGGAGTCTCTCTCTGTCTCTCCTCTTTTCGCAAGGGAATAACACCTTGCTTATTTATAGGAGTGGGGGCATCATTAGGGTTTGGATGATTGCCCATTCTCAAAGTGGCGGCGGCCTGATGTTTAATCAATCTGGACTATTCGTCTTAAGCGTGAAGGATCTGGGCCATAAATGTGGATAGTATTAAATCCTGTGAATAATTAATGCTGATTGCTTTAAATCTTTATGATTGGTTGTGTCAAGCCACGTGTCCTATTGGCTTGATCACGAATGATATGCCCTGATCTCACTAATTATGAGGATAACGTTAAATATGGTTATTGGGATCTGGTAAATCACTGATTGATTTAATACCACGCGTCCCATAATCATCCTGCTACCGGCTGTCAAGTCATGGGGGCAATTGAATCTCTGCCACGTGTCTTAATGGTGGACCCTGCCAGAGCCGCATGATATCCATGAACCGCATGAGACAGCGTCTCAGTGAGCCGCATAGGCATAGTACTTGCGAGCCGCATGGGATGGTTTCTTGGTGAGCCGCAGGAAGATGATTCCTGCCAGCCGCATAAAGCTGTTCTTCAATTGAGCCGCATGGGGGTAGCCACGTGGCAATCTTGGATCGTGTCAGAGATTTTCTCCTGTTCCTGAAGAGCTTGTCATTATGACAGGACCATCATGGCACTTTATGCCACAGCCGTCAGCTGTCAAATCCCGAAAGAGCATTAAATAAGGCCATTACTCGATGGCCAGCTGTGTGAAGGGATCCCACGGGGATACGTGGTGTTGATCGAGCCGCATATCTCTGTTGGTCGTTTGTGAGCCGTATGTACTTCCGAGCCACATGAGACTGGGAGACTCTTTGAACCGCATGGGACTGTCCCTATGTAAGCCGTATGGATTCTTCTGCTCCGAGCTGCATGAGACTGAGAGTCTCTCCGAACCGCATGGGACTGCCCCTGTATGAGCCGCATGGGGTTCTCCTGTTCCGAGCCGCATAGACTATCATTCTGATATTTTCCATGCTTTTACACTTTATACCATATTTTGGTTATAATTAACAATTTTATACTCGACTTCAACATTGTATGCTCATACTGTTCAGTACATCAGTTAGAATCAATTATGTATACTCGTTTCCACCATTCTACAAGCATTTGAAACATTATTTCGTTTAGAAATAACATTTTTATATCCGTTTTCCACAATTATATACCACCTTTTTATTACCATATTTGGGTTAGAATCATGCATTTGTACTCGGTTTTACCAATGTGCTCCTATTCTATACCTTTTTCGATTAAAATAACCCTCCTATAGTCGTTTTCACCGTTGTACACATAATTTACACCATATTTTTGTTAGAATCGCCCATCTATACTCGTTTGTATCATTGCACGAATACTTTATACCATATTTCGGTTGTAGTTACACATCTAATACTCGTTTTCATCGTTGTATGCTCATATTGTACCATATTTCAGTTAGCATCAATCGTTTACACCTGTTTTCACCATTCTACGAGCATTTGATACATTATTTTGGTTAGAAGAAACATTTCAATCTCGTTTCCACAAATCTACGCCACTTTTTTTTACCATATTTTGGTAAGAATCATGCATTTTGTACTCGGTTTCACCAGTTTTCTCCCATTCTATATGCCATATTTCGATTAAAATAATCCTTCAATACTCGTATTCATAATTGTACGCCTATTTTGCACTACATTTTTGTTAGAATCACCCATCTATACTTGTTTTTACCATTGCATGACTACTTTATGCCATATTTCGGTTATAATTACACGTCTAATACTCGTTTTCGTCATTGTATAATTATACTATTTCGTATTTCAATTAGAGTCAATTATATATACTCTTTTCACCATTTTACGAGCATTAGATTAATTCTTTAATTTTGAAATTATATTTTCTACCCGTTTCCATAATTTGACGCCACTTTTTATATCATATTTTGGTTAGAATCATGCATTTGTAGTCGATTTTACCAGTTTACTCCCATTATATACCATATTTCGATTACAATAACCAATCTATACTCATTTTCACCGTTGTACGCCCATTTCATACCATACTTCCGTTAGAATCATCCATTTATACTCGTTTTTACCATTCCACGACTACTTTATGCCATATTTTGTTACAATTATCTATCTAATACTCGTTTCGTCATTGTATGCTCATACTTTATCGTATTTCAGTTAGAATCAATTAGTTATACACGTTTTCACCATTCTACGAGCATTAGGTACATTATTTCGGTTAGAAATAATATTTCTATTCTTGTTCCCACAAATCTACGCCCTTTTTTTACTATTTTGGTGAGAATCATGCATTTGCACCCGGTTTCACGAATTTACTCCCATTTCTATACACTATTTCGATTAGAATAGCCATACTATACTCGTTTTCACCATTGTATGCCCATCTTACACCATATTTTCGTTAGAATCACCTATCTACACTCGTTTTTACCACTATACGACTATTTTGTACCATATTTATTTACAATTAACAATTTTATACTCGACTTCATCATTGTATGCTCATACTATTCAGTACTTCAGTTAGAATCAATTATTTATACTCGTTTCCACCATTCTACGAGCATTTGTTACATTATTTCGTTTAGAAATAATATTTTTATACCCGTTTTCCACAATAATATGCCACCTTTTTATTACCATATTCGGGTTAAAATCATGCATTTGTACTTGGTTTTACCAATTTGCTCCTATTCTATACCTTTTTCGATCAAAATAACCCTCCTATAGTAGTTTTTACCGTTGTACACCCAATTTACACCATATTTTCGTTAGAAATTGCCTATCTATACTCGTTTGTACTATTGCACGACTACTTTATACCATATTTCAGTTGTAGTTACCCATCTAATACTCGTTTTCATTGTTGTATGCTCATATTGTACCGTATTTCAGTTAGCATCAATCATTTATACTCGTTTTCACCATTCTACGAGCATTTGATACATTATTTTGGTTAGAAGTAACATTTTAATCTCGTTTCCACAAATCTACGTCACTTTTTTACCATATTTTGGTAAGAATCATGCATTTTGTACTCGGTTTCACAAGTTTTCTCCCATTCTATGCCATATTTCAATTAAAATAATCCTCCAATACTCGTATTCACAGTTGTACGCTCATTTTGCACTACATTTTCGTTAGAATTACCCATCTATACTTGTTTTTACCATTGCGTGACTACTTTATGCCATATCTCAGTTATAATTACACGTCTAATACTCGTTTTTGTCATTGTATTCTCATAATATACCGTATTCCAGTTACAATCAATTATATATACTCGCTTTCACCATTCTACGAGCATTTGATACAGTATTTCGGTTAGAAATAACATTTCTATACTTGTTTCCACAAATCTACGCCACTTTTTTTTACCATATTTTGGTGAGAATCATGCATTTGTACCCGGTTTCACCAATTTACACCCATTTCTATACACTATTTCGATTAGAATAGCCATACTATACTCGTTTTCACTATTGTATGCCCATTTTATACCATATTCTCGTTAGAATCACCCATCTATACTCATTTTTACCCCTGTACGACTATTTTGTACCATATTTTGTTTATAATTAACAATTTTATACTCGACTTCATCATTGTATGCTCATACTGTTCAGTACTTCAGTTAGAATCAATTATTTATACTCGTTTCCACCATTCTACGAGCATTTGTTACATTATTTCGTTTAGAAATAACATTTTTATACCCGTTTTCCAAAATAATATGCCACCTTTTATTACTATATTCGGGTTAGAATCATGTATTTGTACTCGATTTTACCAATTTGCTCCTATTCTATACCTTTTCTCGATCAAAATAACCCTCCTATAGTAGTTTTCACCATTGTACACACAATTTACACCATATTTTCTTTAGAATCGCCTATCTATACTCGTTTGTACTATTGCACGACTACTTTATACCATATTTCAGTTATAGCTACCCATCTAATACACGTTTTCATTGTTGTATGCTCATACTGTATCGTATTTCAGTTAACATCAATCATTTATACTCGTTTTCACCATTATACGAGCATTTGATACATTATTTTGGTTAGAAGTAACATTTTAATCTCGTTTCCACAAATCTACGCCAATTTTTTACCATATTTTGGTAAGAATCATGCATTTTGTACTCGGTTTCACAAGTTTTCTCCCATTCTATGCCATATTTCGATTAAAATAAACCTCCAATACTCGTATTCACAGTTGTACGCCCATTTTGTACTACATTTTCATTAGAATTATCCATCTATACTTGTTTTTACCATTGCATGACTACTTTATGCCATATTTCGGTTATAATTACACGTCTTACTCGTTTTCGTCATTGTATTCTCATAATATACCGTATTCCAGTTACAATCAATTATATATACTCGCTTTCGGCATTCTACGAGCATTTGATACAGTATTTCGGTTAGAAATAACATTTCTATACTTGTTCCCACAAATCTACGCCACTTTTTTTTACCATATTTTGGTGAGAATCATGCATTTGTACCCGATTTCACGAATTTACTTCCATTTCTATACACTATTTCGATTAGAATAGCCATACTATACTCGTTTTCACCATTGTATGCCCATCTTACACCATATTTTCGTTAGAATCACCTATCTATACTCGTTTTTACCACTTTACGACTATTTTGTACCATATTTATTTATAATTAACAATTTTATACTCGACTTCATCATTGTATGCTCATACTATTCAGTACTTCAGTTATAATCAATTATTTATACTCTTTTCCACCATTCTACGAGCATTTGTTACATTATTTCGTTTAGAAATAACATTTTTATACCCGTTTTCCACAATAATATGCCACCTTTTAATTACCATATTCGGGTTAAAATCATGCATTTGTACTCGGTTTTACCAATTTGCTCCTATTCTATACCTTTTTCGATCAAAATAGCCCTCCTATAGTAGTTTTCACCGCTGTACACCCAATTTACACCATATTTTCATTAGAAATCGCCTATCTATACTCGTTTGTACTATTGCACGACTACTTTATACCATATTTCAGTTGTAGTTACCCATCTAATACTCGTTTTCATTGTTGTATGCTCATATTGTACCGTATTTCAGTTAGCATCAATCATTTATACTCGTTTTTACCATTCTACGAGCATTTGATACATTATTTTGGTTAGAAGTAACATTTTAATCTCGTTTCCACAAATCTATGCCACTTTTTTACCATATTTTGGTAAGAATCATGCATTTTGTACTCGGTTTCACAAGTTTTCTCCCATTCTATGCCATATTTCGATTAAAATAACCCTCCAATACTCGTATTCACAGTTGTACGCTTATTTTGCACTACATTTTCGTTAGAATTACCCATCTATACTTGTTTTTTCCATTGCATGACTACTTTATGCCATATTTCAGTTATAATTACACGTCTAATACTCGTTTTCGTCATTGTATTCTCATAATATACCGTATTCCAGTTACAATCAATTATATATACTCGCTTTCACCATTCTACGAGCATTTGATACAGTATTTCGGTTAGAAATAACATTTCTATACTTGTTCCCACAAATCTACCCCACTTTTTTTACCATATTTTGGTGAGAATCATACATTTGTACCCGGTTTCACCAATTTACTCCCATTTCTATACACTATTTCGATTAGAATAGCCATACTATACTCGTTTTCACTATTGTATGCCCATTTTACACCATATTCTCGTTAGAATCACCCATCTATACTCATTTTTACCACTGTACGAATATTTTGTACCATATTTTGTTTATAATTAACAATTTTATACTCGAATTCCTCATTGTATGCTCATACTGTTCAGTACTTCAGTTAGAATCAATTATTTATACTCGTTTCCACCATTCTACGAGCATTTGTTACATTATTTCGTTTAGAAATAACATTTTTATACCCGTTTTCCATAATAATATGCCACCTTTTTATTACTATATTCGGGTTAGAATCATGTATCTGTACTCGGTTTTACCAATTTGCTCCTATTCTATACCTTTTCTCGATCAAAATAACCCTCCTATAGTAGTTTTCACCATTGTACACACAATTTACACCATATTTTCGTTAGAATCACCAATCTATACTCGTTTGTACTATTGCACGACTACTTTATACCATATTTCAGTTGTAGTTACCCATCTAATACACGTTTTCATTGTTGTATGTTCATACTGTATCGTATTTCAGTTAACATCAATCATTTGTACTCGTTTTCACCATTCTACGAGCATTTGATACATTATTTTGGTTAGAGGTAACATTTTAATCTCGTTTCCACAAATCTACGCCACTTTTTTACCATATTTTGGTAAGAATCATGCATTTTCTACTCGGTTTCACAAGTTTTCTCCCATTCTATGCCATATTTCGATTAAAAGAAACCTCCAATACTCGTATTCGCAGTTGTACGCCCATTTTGTACTACATTTTCGTTAGAATTATCCATCTATACTTGTTTTTACCATTGCATGACTACTTTATGCCATATTTCGGTTATAATTACACGTCTAATACTCGTTTTCGTCATTGTATTCTCATAATATACCGTATTCCAGTTACAATCAAATATATATACTCGCTTTCACCATTCTACGAGCATTTGATACAGTATTTCGGTTAGAAATAACATTTCTATACTTGTTCCCATAAATCAACGCCACTTTTTTTTACCATATTTTGGTGAGAATCATGTATTTGTACCCGGTTTTACCAATTTACTCCCATTTCTATATACTATTTCGATTAGAATAGCCATACTGTACTCATTTTCACCATTGTATGCCCATTTCACACCATATTTTCGTTAGAATCACCTATCTATACTCGTTTTTACCACTGCACAACTACTTTGTACCATATTTTGGTTATAATTAACAATTTTATACTCGACTTCATCATTGTATGCTCATACTGTTCAGTACTTCAGTTAGAATCAATTATTTATACTCGTTTCCACCATTCTACGAGCATTTGTTACATTATTTCGTTTAGAAATAATATTTTTATACCCGTTTTCCACAATAATATGCCACTTTTTTATTACCATATTCGGGTTAGAATCGTGCATTTGTACTCGGGTTTACCAATTTGCTCCTATTCTATACCTTTTTTTCGATCAAAATAACCCTCCTATAGTAGTTTTCACCGTTGTACACCCAATTTACACCATATTTTCGTTAGAAATCGCCTATCTATACTCGTTTGTACTATTACACGACTACTTTATACCACATTTTAGTTGTAGTTACCCATCTAATACTCGTTTTCATTGTTGTATGCTCATACTGTACCGTATTTCAGTTAGCATCAATCATTTATACTCGTTTTCAACATTCTACGAGCATTTGATACATTATTTGGTTAGAAGTAACATTTTAATCTCGTTTGCACAAATCTACGCCACTTTTTTACCATATTTTGGTAAGAATCATGCATTTTGTACTCGATTTCACAAGTTTTCTCCCATTCTATGCCATATTTTGATTAAAATAACCCTCCAATACTCGTATTCACAGTTGTACGCCCATTTTGTACTACATTTTCGTTAGAATTACCTATCTATACTTGTTTTTACCATTGTATGACTACTTTATGTCATATTTTAGTTATAATTACACGTCTAATACTCGTTTTCGTCATTGTATTCTCATAATATACCATATTCCAGTTACAATCAATTATATATACTCGTTTTCACCATTCTACGAGCATTTGATACAGTATTTCGGTTAGAAATAACATTTCTATACTTGTTCCCACAAATCAACGCCACCTTTTTACCATATTTTGGTAAGAATCATGCATTTGTACCCAGTTTCTTCAATTTACTCCCATTTCTATGCACTATTTTGATTAGAATAGCCATACTATACTCGTTTTCACCATTGTATGTCCATTTTACACCATGTTTTCGTTAGAATCACCTATTTATACTCGTTTTTACCACTGCACGACTACTTTGTACCATATTTTTGCTATAATTAACAATTTTATACTCGACTTCATCATTGTATGCTCATACTGTTCAGTACTTCAGTTAGAATCAATTATTTATACTCGTTTCCACCATTCTACGAGCTTTTGTTACATTATTTCGTTTAGAA
The DNA here is from genome assembly GCA_029216955.1 of Iris pallida. Lineage (NCBI taxonomy): Eukaryota > Viridiplantae > Streptophyta > Magnoliopsida > Asparagales > Iridaceae > Iris > Iris pallida. Next base: position 2,141,190 of record JANAVB010035019.1, read on the forward strand.
ATAACATTTTATACCTGTTTTCCACAATAATATGCCACCTTTTTATTACCATATTCGGGTTAGAATCGTGCATTTGTACTCGGTTTTACCAATTTGCTCCTATTCTATACCTTTTTTCGATCAAAATAACCCTCCTATAGTAGTTTTCACCGTTTGTACACCCAACTTACACCATATTTTCGTTAGAAATCGCCTATCTATACTCGTTTGTACTATTGCACGACTACTTTATTCCATATTTCAGTTGTAGTTACCCATCTAATACTCGTTTTCATTGTTGTATGCTCATACTGTACCGTATTTCAGTTAGCATTAATCATTTATACTCGTTTTAACCATTCTACGAGCATTTGATACATTATTTTGGTTAGAAGTAACATTTTAATCTCGTTTCCACAAATCTACGCCACTTTTTTACCATATTTTGGTAAGAATCATGCATTTTGTACTCGGTTTCACAAGTTTTCTCCCATTCTATGCCATATTTCGATTAAAATAACCCTCCAATACTCGTATTCACAGTTGTATGCCCATTTTGTACTACATTTTCGTTAGAATTACCCATCTATACTTGTTTTTACCATTGCATGACTACTTTATGCCATATTTCAGTTATAATTACTCGTCTAATACTCGCTTTCGTCATTGTATTCTCATAATATACCGTATTCCAGTTACAATCAATTATATATACTCGCTTTCACCATTCTACGAGCATTTGATACAGTATTTCGGTTAGAAATAACATTTCTATACTTGTTCCCACAAATCAACGCCACTTTTTTTACCATATTTTGGTGAGAATCATGCATTTGTATCCGGTTTCACCAATTTACTCCCATTTCTATACACTATTTCGATTAAAATAGCCATATTATACTCGTTTTCACCATTGTATGCCCATTTTACGTCATATTTTCGTTAGAATCACCCATCTATACTCGTTTTTTACCACTACACGACTACTTTGTACCATATTTTGGTTATAATTAACAATTTTATACTCGACTTCATCTTTGTATGCTCATACTGTTCAGTACATCAGTTAGAATCAATTATTTATACTCGTTTCTACCATTCTACGAGCATTTGTTACATTATTTCGTTTAGAAATAACATTTTTATACCCGTTTTCCACAATAATATGCCACCTTTTTATTATAATATTCGGGTTAGAATCGTGCATTTGTACTCGGTTTTACCAATTTGCTCCTATTCTATACCTTTTTTCCAAAATAACCCTCCTATAGTAGTTTTTACCGTTGTACACCCAATTTACACCATATTTTCGTTAGAATCGCCTATCTATAATCGTTTGTACTATTGCACGACTACTTTATACCATATTTCAGTTGTAGTTACCCTTCTAATACTTGTTTTTATTATTTATGCTCATACTGTACCGTATTTCAGTTAGCATCAATTATTTATACTCGTTTTTACCATTCTACGAGCATTTGATACATTATTTTGGTTAGAACTAACATTTCAATCTTGTTTTCACAAATCTATGCCACTTTTTTTTACCATATTTTGGTAAGAATCATGCATTTTGTACTTGGTTTCACAAGTTTTCTTCCATTCTATGCCATATTTCGATTAAAATAACCCTCCAATACTCGTATTCACAGTTGTACGCGCATTTTGCACTACATTTTCGTTAGAATTATCCATCTATACTTGTTTTTACCATTGCATGACTACTTTATGCCATATTTCGGTTATAATTACACATCTAATACTCGTTTTCGTCATTGCATTCTCATAATATACCGTATTCCCGTTACAATCAATTATATATACTCGCTTTCACCATTCTACTAGCATTTGATACATTATTTAGGTTAGAAATAACATTTCTATACTCGTTTCCACAAATCTATGCTACATTTTTTTACCATATTTTGGTAAGGATCACGCATTTGTGCCCGGTTTCACCAATTTACTCCTATTTCTATACTATATTTCGATTATTAAAATAGCCATCCTATACTCATTTTCACAGTTGTATGCCCATTTTACACCATATTTCGTTAGAATCACCCATCTATACTCGTTTTTACCACTGCACGACTACTTTTTACCTTATTTTGGTTATATGACAATTTTATACTCGACAACGATGCTCATACTGTTCAGTACTTCATTTAGAATCAATTATTTGTACTCGTTTCCACCATTCTACAAGCATTTGATACATTATTTTATTTAGAAATAATTTTTTTATACCCGTTTTCTATAATTACATGCCACCTTTTTATTACCATATTCGGGTTTGAATCATGCATTTGTACTCGGTTTTACCAATTTGCTCTTATTCTATACCTTTTTCGATTAAAATAACCGTCCTATAGTCGTTTTCACCGTTGTACACCCAATTTATACCATATTTCGTTAGAATCGCTCATCTATACTCGGTTGTACTATTGTACGACAACTTTATACCATATTTCGGTTGTAGTTACCCATCTAATACTCGTTTTCATCGTTGTATGCTCATATTGTGCCGTATTTCAGTTAGCATAATCATTTATACTCGTTTTCACCATTCTACGAGGATTTGATACATTATTTTGGTTAGAAGTAACATTTCAATACTCGTTTCCACAAACATACGTCACTTTTTTTAACCATATTTTGGTAAGAATCATGCATTTTGTACTCGGTTTCACCAGTTTTCTTCCATTTATGCCATATTTCGATTAAATAACCCTCGAATACTCGTATTCACAGTTGTACACCCATTTTGTACTATATTTTTGTTAGAATCACCCATCTATACTCATTTTTTACCATTACATGACTACTTTATGCCATATTTCGGTTATAATTACACGTCTAATACTCATTTTCTTATTGTATACTTATCCTATTTCGTATTTCAATTAGAGTTAATTATTTATACTCGTTTTCATCCTTTTACAAGCATTTGATTAATTATTTCTGTTAGAAATTATATTTTCTACCTGTTTCCACAATTCGATGCCACTTTTTTTTATCATATTTTTGTTAGAATCATGCATTTGTTTCGTCATTGTATGCTCATACTATATCTTATTTCAGTTAGAATAAATTAGTTATACTCGATTTCACTATTCTACGAGCATTTGATACATTATTTTGGTTAGAAATAACATTTCTGTACTCGTTCCCACAAATCTATGCCACTTTTTTTACCATATTTTGGTAGAAATCATGCATTTGTACCCGGTTCCACCAATTTACTCCCATTTCTATACCATATTTCGATTAAAAGAGCCATCCTATACTCGTTTTCACCGTTGTACGCCCATTTTACACCATATTTTCATCAGAATCACCCATCTATACTCATTTTTATCACTGCACGATTACTTTATACCATATTTTGGTTATAATTAACAATTTTATACTCGACTTCATCATTGTATGCTCATACTGTTCAGTACATCAGTTAGAATCAATTATTTATACTCGTTTTCACCATTCTACATGCATGTGAAATATTATTTCATTTAGAAATAACATTTTTATATCCGTTTTCCACTATTATATGCCACCTTTTTATTACCATATTTGGGTTAGAATCATGCAATTGTACTCGGTTTTACCAATTTGCTCCTATTCTATATCTTTTTTCGATTAAAATAATCCTCCTATAGTCATTTTCACCGTTGTACACAATTTACACCATATTTTCGTTAGAATCGCCCATCTATACTCATTTGTACCATTGCACGACTACTTTATACCATATTTCGGTTGTAGTTACACATCTAATACTCGTTTTCATCGTTGTATGATCATACTGTACCGTATTTTAGTTAGCATCAATCATTTATACTCGTTTTCACCATTTATACGAGCATTTGATGCATTATTTTGGTTAGAAGTAACATTTCAATACTCGTTTCCACAAATCTACACCACTTTTTTACCATATTTTGGTAAGAATCATGTATTTGTACTCGGTTTCACCAATTTGTTCCCATCCTATACCATATTTCTATTAAAATAACCCTCCTATTCTCGTTTTCACCGTTGTACGACCTTTTTACACTATATTTTCGTCAGAATCATAATATACCGTATTCCAGTTACAATCAATTATATATACTCGCTTTCACCATTCTACGAGCATTTGATATATTATTTCGGTTAGAAATAACATTTCTATACTCGTCCCCACAAATCTACGCCACTTTTTTAACTATATTTTGGTAGGAATCATGCATTCGTACCCCGTTTCACCAATTTACTCCCATTTCTATACCATATTTCGATTTTTAAAATAGCCATCCTATACTCGTTTTCACAGTTGTACGCCCATTTTACACCATATTTTTGTTAGAATCACCCATCTATACTCTTTTTTACCACTGTACGACTACTTTATACCATATTATGGTTATAATTAACAATTTTATACTAGACTTCATCATTGTATGCTCATACTGTTAAGTACTTCAGTTAGAATCAATTATTTATACTCGTTTCCACCGCTCTACGAGCATTTAATACATTATTTCATTTAGAAATAACATTTTTATACCCGTTTTCCACAATAATATGCCACCTTTTTATTACCATATTCGGGTTAGAATCATGCATTTGTACTCGGTTTTACCAATTTGCTCCTATTCTATACCTTTTTTCGATCAAAATAACCCTTCTATAGTCGTTTTCACGTTGTACACCCAATTTACACCATATTTTCGTTAGAATCGCCCATCTATACTCGTTTGTACTATTGCACAACTACTTTATACCATATTTCGGTTGTAGTTACCCATCTAATACTCGTTTTCATCATTGTATGCTCATACTATACCGTATTTCAGTTAGCATCAATGATTTATACTCGTTTTCACCATTCTACGAGCATTTGATACATTATTTTGGTTAGATGTAACATTTCAATACTCGTTTCCACAAATTTATGCTACTTTTTTACCATATTTTGGTAAGAATCATGCATTTTGTACTCGGTTTCACCAGTTTCTCCCATTCTATGCCATATTTCGATTAAAAAAAACCCTCCAATACTCGTATTCACAGTTGTATGCCCATTTTGCACTACATTTTCGTTAGAATCACCCATCTATAGTTGTTCTACCATTGCATGAGTACTTTTTGCCATATTTTGGTTATAATTACACGTCTAATATTCATTTTCGTCATTTTATACTTATACTATTTCGTATTTCAATTAGAGTCTATATATATACTCGTTTTCACCATTTTACGAGCATTTGATTAATTCTTTCATTTTGAAATTATATTTTCTATCCGTTTCCACGATTCAACGCCACTTTTTTATATCATATTTTGGTTAAAATCATGCAATTGTAGTCGGTTTCACCAGTTTACTCCCATTCTATATCATATTTCGATTTAAAATAACCTATCTATACTCGTTTTCACGTTGTACGTCCATTTCATACCATACTTTCGTTAGAATCACCCATTTATACTCGTTTTTTACCATTCCACGACTACTTTATGCCATATTTTGTTAAATTATCCATCTAATACTCGTTTCGTCATAGTATGCTCATACTTTATCGTATTTCAGTTAGAATCAATTAGTTATACACATTTTCACCATTCTACGAGCATTTGATACATTATTTCGGTTAGAAATAACATTTCTATACTTGTTCCCACAAATCTACGCTACTTTTTTTTAACCATATTTGTGTAAGAATCATGTATTTGTACCCGGTTTCACCAATTTACTCCCATTTCTATACCATATTTCGATTAAAATAGCCATCCTATACTCATTTTCACAGTTGTACGTCCATTTTACACCATATTTTTGTTAGAATTACCCATCTATATTCGTTTTTACCACTGACGACTACTTTATACCATATTTTGGTTATAATTAAAAATTTTATACTCGACTTCATCATTGGATGCTCATACTGTTCAGTACTTCAGTTAGAATCAATTATTTATACTCGTTTCCACCATTCTACGAGCAATTGATACATTATTTCGTTTAGAAATAACATTTTTATACCCGTTTTCCACAATTATATGCCACCTTTTTATTACCATATTCGGGTTAGAATCATACATTTGTACTCGGTTTTACCAATTTGCTTCTATTCTATACCTTTTTTCGATCTAAATAACCCTCCTATAGTCGTTTTCACTGTTGTACTCCCAATTTACACCATATTTTCATTAGAATCGCCCATCTATACTTGTTTGTACCATTGCACGAGTACTTTATACCATATTTTTGTAGTTACACATCTAATACTCGTTTTCATTGTTGTATGCTCATACTGTACCGTATTTCAGTTAGCATCAATCATTTATACTCGTTTTCACCATTCTACGAGCATTTTATATTTTATTTCGGCTAGAAGTAACATATCAATACTCGTTTCCACAAATCTACGCTACTTTTTTACCATATTTTGGTAAGAATAATGCATTTTGTACTCGATTTCACCAGTTTTCTCCCATTATATGCCATATTTCGATTAAAATAACCCTCCAATACTTGTATTCACAGTTGTACGCCCATTTTGCACTACATTTTCGTTAGAATAACCTATCTATACTCGTTTTACCATTACCTGACTACTTTATGCCATATTTCGGTTATAATTACACGTCTATTACTTGTTTTCGTCATTGTATAGTTATACTATTTCGTATTTCAATTAGATCAATTATTTATACTCGTTTTCACCATTTTACGAGCATTTGATTAATTATTTCTGTTAGAAATTATATTTTTTATCCGTTTCCACAATTCGATGCCACTTTTTTATATATCATATTTTGGTTAGAATTATGCATTTGTAGTCGATTTTACCGGTTACTCCCATTCTTCACCATATTTTGATTAAAATAACCCTCATACACTCGTTTTCACTGTTGTACGTCCATTTCATACCATACTTCCGTTAGAATCACCCATTTATACTCGTTTTTACCGTTGCACGACTATATTACACCATATTTCGTTACAATTATCCATGAATACTTGTTTCGTTATTGTATGCTCATACTATATCTTATTTCTGTTAGAATCAATTAGTTACACTCGTTTTCACTAATCAATTAGTCTCGCAAATCTATGCCACTTTTTTTTACCATATTTTGGTAGGAATCACGTATTTGTACCCGATTTCACCAATTTACTCCATTTTATATATCATATTTCGATTAAAATAGCCATCCTATACTCGTTTTTTCCCGTTGTACGCCTATTTTACACCATATTTTCGTTAGAATCACCCATCTATACTCGTTTTTACCACTGTACGACTACTTTATACCATATTTTGGTTATAACTAACAATTTTATACTCATCATTTTATGCTCATATTGTTCAGTACATCAGTTAGAATCAATTATTTATACTCGTTTCCACCATTCCACAATTATATGCCACCTTTTTATTACCATATTTGTGTTAGAATCATGCATTTGTACTCGGTTTACCAATTTGCTCCTATTCTATACCTTTTTCGATTAAAATAACCCTCCTATAGTCGTTTTCACCGTTGGACACACAATTTACACCATATTTTAGTTAGAATCGTCCATCTATACTCGTTTGTACCATTGCACGACTACTTTATACCATATTTCGGTTGTAGTTACCCATCTAATACTCGTTTTCATCGTTGTATGCTCATACTGTACCGTATTTCAGTTAACATCAATCATTTATACTCGTTTTCACCATTCTACGAGCATTTGATACATTATTTCGGTTAGAAGTAACATACTCATTTCCACAACTCTACGCCACTTTTTACAATATTTTGGTAAGAATCACGCATTTTGCATGACTACTTTATGCCATATTTCGGTAATAACACGTCTAAAATTTGATTTCGTCATTGTATACTTATACTATTTCGTATTTCAATTAGAGTCAATTATTTCTATTCATTTTCACCATTTTACGAGCATTTGATTAATTATTTCTGTTAGAAATTATATATTCTACCCGTTTGCACAATTCGACGCCACTTTTTTTTTATCATATTTTGGTTAGAATCATGCATTTGTAGTCGGTTTCACCAGTTTACTCCCATTCTATACCATGTTTCGATTAAAATAACCCATCTATACTCGTTTTCACCATTGTACATCCATTTCATACCATATTTCCGTTAGAATCAACCATTTATACTCGTTTTTACCATTGCACGACTACTTTATGCCATATTTCATTACAATTATCCATCTAATACTCGTTTCGTCATTGTATTCTCATACTATAACGTATTTCAGTTAGAATCAATTAGTTATACTCGTTTTCACCATTCTATGAGCATTACATTATTTCGGTTAGAAATAACGTTTCTATACTCGTTTCAACAAATCTATACCACTTTTTTTTACCATATTTGGGTAAGAATCATGCATTTGTACTCGATTTTACCAATTTGTTTCCATCCTATACCATATTTCTATTAAAATAACCCTCCTATACTCGTTTTCACGGTTGTAAGATGGTATCCGATTTCCATCCTATACCATATTTCTATTAAAATAACCCTCATATGCTCCTATACCATATTTTGGTAAGAATCATGTTAGAATCACCCATCTATACTCGTTTTTAGCATTGCAGGACTACCTTATACTATATTCCGATTATATTTACCCAACTAATTTTATTATTGTATTCTCATAATACACCGAATTCCAGTTACAATCAATTATATATACTCGTTTTCACCATTCTATGAGCATTTGATACATTATTTCGGTTAGAAATAACATTTCTATACTCGTTGCCACAAATCTATGCCACTTTTTTTTACCATATTTTGGTAAGATGGTACCCGATTTCACCAATTTACTCCCATTTCTATACCATATTTCGATTAAAATAACCATTATATACTCGTTTTCACCGTTGTACACCCATTTTACACCATATTTTCGTTAGAATCGTCCATTTATACTCGTTTTTACCACTGCATGACTACTTTATACCATTTTTGGTTAGAATCATGCATTTGTAGTCGGTTTCACCAGTTTACTCCCATTCTATACCATATTTCGATTAAAATAACCCATCTACACCCGTTTTCACCGTTGTACTCCCATTTCATACCATACTTCCGTTAGAATTACCCATTTATACTCGTTTTTACTGTTGTACGACTTCTTTATACCATATTTTCTTACAATTATCCGTCTAATACTCGTTTCGTCAATGTATGCTCATACTATATAGTATTTCAGTTAGATTCAATTAGTTAAACCGTTTTCACCATTCTATGAGCATTTGATACGTTATTTCGGTTAGAAATAACATTTCTATACTCGTTTCCATAAATCTAAGCCACTTTTTTTTACCATATCTTGGTAAGAATCATGCATTTGTACTCGGTTTCACCAATTTGTTCCCATTCTATAACATATTTCGATTAAAATAACCCTCATATACTCGTTTTCACCGTTGTACGCCCTTTCTACACTATATTGTCATTAGAATCACTCATGTATACTCGTTTTTTAGCACTGCAGGACTCCTTTATACTATATTTCGGTTATATTTACCCGTCTAATACTCGTTTTCATCATTGTATTCTCATAATATAGCGTATTTCAGTTACAATCAATTATTTATACTCGTTTTAACCATTCTACGAGCATTTGACACATTATTTTGGTTAGAAATAACATTTCTATACTCGTTCCCACAAATCTACGTCGCTTTTTTTACCATATTTTGTTAAGAATCATGCATTTGTACTCAGTTTCACCAATTTTCTCCCATTCTATGCCATATTTCGATTAAAATAACCCTCCAATACTCGTATTCACAGTTCTACGCCAATTTGTCACTATATTTTCGTTAAATCACCCATCTATACTCGTTTTTACCATTGTATGACTACTTTATACCATATTTCGGTTATAATTACATGTCTAATACTCGTTTTCGTCACTATATACATATACAAGTTCGTATTTCAATTAGAATCAATTATTTATACTCGTTTTCACCATTTTATGAGGATTTTATTAATTATTTCTATTAGAAATTATATTTTCTACCCGTTTCCACATTTCGACGCCACTTTTTTTTATTATATTTTGGTTAGAATCATGCATTTGTAGTCAGTTTCACCAGTTTACTCCTATTCTTTACCGTATTTCGATTAGAATAACCCATTTGTACTCGTTTTCACCATTGTACGCCCATTTCATACCATACTTCCGTTAGAATCACCCATTTATACTCGTTTTTACCATTGCACGACTGCTTTATCCCATATTTCGTTACAATTCAATACTCGTTTCGTCATTGTAAGCTCATAGTATATTGTATTTCTGTCAGAATCAATTAGTTACACCATTCTACGAGCATTTGATAAGAATCTCGCATTTGTACCCGGTTTCACTAATTTACTCCTATTTCTACACAATATTTTGATTAAAATTGCCATCCTATACTCGTTTTCTCCGTTGTATGCCCATTTCATACCATACTTCCATTAGAATCACCCATTTATACTCGTTTTTACCATTGTGCGACTAATTTATACCATATTTTGTTACAATTATCCATCTAATAATCGTTTCGTCATTGTATGCTCATACTATATCGTATTTCAGTTAGAATTAATTTGTTACACCATTCTACGAGCATTTTTCACCATTCTACGAGCATTTGATACATTATTTCGGTTAGAAGTAACATTTCATTACTGGATTCCATAAATCTATGCCACTTTTTTACCATATATTGGTAAGAATCATGCATTTGTACTTGGTTTCACCTATTTTCTTCCATTCTATGCCATATTTTGATTAAAATAATCCTCCAATACTCGTATTCACAGTTGACGCTCATTTTGCACTATATTTTCGTTAGAATCACCCATCTATACTCGTTTTTACTATTGCATGACTACTTTATACCATATTTCGGTTATAATTACATATCTAATGCTCGTTTTCCTCATTGTATACTTATACTATTTTGTATTTCAATTAGAATCAATTATTTATACTCGTTTTCACCATTTTACGAGCATTTGATTAATTATTTCTGTTAAAAATTATATTTTTTACCCGTTTCCACAATTCGATGGCACTTTTTTTAATCATATTTTGGTTGGAATCATGCATTTGTAGTCGGTTTCCCCAATTTACACCCACTCTATACCATATTTCGATTAAAATAACCCATCTATACTCGTTTTCACCGTTGTACGCCCATTTTATACCATACTTCCGTTAGAATCACCAATTTATACTCGTTTTTACCATTGCACGACTACTCTATACCATATTTTATTACAATTATCCATCTAATACTCGTTTCGTCATTCTATGCTCATACTATATCGTATTTGAGTTAGAATCAATTAGTTATACTCGTTTTCACCATTCTACGAGCATTCGATACATTATTTCAGTTTGAAATAACATTTCTATCATTTTCACAAATCTATTCACCTTTTTTTTAATATTTTGGTAAGAATCATGCATTTGTACTCGGTTTCACCAATTTGCTCCCGTTCTATACCTTATTTCGATTAAAATAGCCCTCCTATACTCGTTTTCACCGTTGTACGCCCTTTTTACATGAACCAAAATTTGGGTTTTGAGGATGGTTTGTAGTATCGACATGAGTGACCACTTCTCATTCCATAACCTCAAGACTTCCGAATTTGTAAATTTGTTGGCTATTGCTTTTACTACTAAACCAATTTTTACATGCTTTACCGAGGATGTATAACTAACTGTAGGACTGTTAAGGGGGGTAAATAGAGTGTGTGTACATGTAGCAAAAATGATCACCAATTAAAAACTTTAGTAGTTATAAACTATGCCAGATATAAGAGACAGTAAATAAATACAATAAGCAAGAGATTAGAGAATCAAACTCAGTGAACACAACAATGTTTGCTTGTCTCCCTCTGAAAGGATTATTCCAGTCTCTAGTACTCTAGCTCAATGTTAATCCACTATTCACAAACTAAATGAGAGCTTGTCATCTTTTTACAACACCGTGCATTGGTGACGAGCACACGACCGACTCCAACAATTTGATTCTGAAAACTAGAATATTTTCTGAAAGATGTCTCTGATACAACTCTTCAGTACCAAAACTCTAGGTCGAACAGAACTGTACTGGCTTTGGCTAAGAGTAGTATAGGCTAGATGTGAAAGCTTTAGATCGCTGAAAATACTTTAGAATAGATAGAGAGAAAAGTGAATGAGTGATTAGAAATGTGAAAATTCCTTCTCTATTTATACCCAGATCGAACTCGGACCGAACTCGGTCAGAGTTCTAGCTGAGTTCTGGTAGGTCAAAACTGAATTTGAATAGGCCAAATTGCATAAGTTTTTGGGCACTTTAGATTTGTGGAGTGTTTGGGATAAGTAGGTAGGCCTTTTGGATAGGTGGACTGGGAATAACCTAAGCCAATATTAATCTCGAACGATCTTACATTTATATTTCCTAGACTCAATAAAATTAAAAATACAGAAGAAAATATAAAATGACTCGATCTAGATTCCAATAAGATTTGCTTCTGGATAATGATGCGATGTACTTAGCAGTGAGATGTAGACACAGTACATTTGTATATGTCCTTTGTCTTTGATTTCTTTAACCTGTAGCAGTTCGTATATTTTGCATATCAACCAAATTGTCGTTGATTATCAAAATCAGGTGTCACCATTAGCCAATGGGCCAATACCCCCTCTAGAGGTGCTCAACGGTCCTACAATTAGTATCAGAGCAGATTATATTCCAATATAACACTCTAGAGAGTATATATGGCAGCCATGAAATCTATATTCAACGGTAAAGGGCAATCCACAAATAGACCCCCACTATTTGATGGAACGAACTACATATATTGGAAAAAATGAATGAGTTTTTTCTTATGTCTCTTAATTTTGATCTTTTGTCAATAGTGATAGACGGTTATAAGAAACTGGCTAGAATTTTAGTTGATGGTGATCTTATAGAAAAGACGCACAACAAATACACAGATCAAGAAAAGACAAAGGCTAGTCTAGATGTACAAGCCATCAATGCACTATTATGTGCAATTGACAAACCGAGTTTAATCGTGTTTCTACCTGTACTATGTCTCATAAAATTTGGAGACTTCTTGAGGTGACTCATTAAGGAACTTCCCAAGTAAAGGAATCCAAAATCAGCAGAGTAACACAGCAGTATGAATCATTCAAGATAAACCCGACGAGTCAATTATACATATGTTTACTCGTTTCCTTGATATTATTAATCCCTTACAATCTCTTGGTAAGGATTACAACAATCATGAGAATATCAGAAAGATTCTACGGGCTTTAACCAAGAATTGGAGCCCGAAGGCAACTGCGATTATAGAAAGAAATAATCCTACCACAATGACTCTGGAGGCACTTATGGGCAAGCTGATGACCCATGAGCTGGACTTTCAAGAATTTGAAGAAGTAATTCTCAAAGAGAAATCTATTGCCTTCAATGGATAAGCCAAAAGAGTCATATGAAATAACTCATATGAAGAATCATCCAGTGGTGATGAGCAAGCCCTACTAGTTAGAAACTTCAGAAAGTGCTTGAAGTTTGAGAGATCAAACTGAAAGAAGAAGGACGTCCACGAAAGCAACGAAGAAGAAAAAAATCTGCTTTGTATGTAAGAAGACAAGGCGTATTAAGAAGGACTATCTATTGTCAAAGAAGAGCAGTCCATATGATCGATCAAGATCAAGCATGAAGGCTACAACAGGTCGAAAGTATGCCAATACAAGTATCTAGCATAAAAGTGAGGCCAGTGAATCAGAGGAGAAGGACAGACCCAGCAGCACTACAAATTGTTGTCTAATAGCTTTCGACAATGTATCTTCTTACCCTCTGTACGATGATTTTACTTTTGATGAGCTAGAAACTGCCTTTAGCAAACTACTTAATGAACACAGAAATATGTTAGCCAAGTAGAAGCAATCTCGCAAAGAGGTTAAGGCTTACACAACTGATGTAGCTTGATTGTCTAATCTTGTTGAAGATATAAAAGAGACATCTACTACTAGTAGCACGAATGAGATGGCCAAGCTTAAAGTAGACTATCATGAGGCTATCCTCAACATTGAAAAGAAAGAAAGAGACTATGTCAGAATGCAAGAACTTTATGATATAGAGAAGAAGAGACACTTAGTCACAGAGCAAAGACTCATTGATATGACTGCCAAATACTGCAAAAATATTGTTATTTAGCGACTGGCCTTACCGACGGAAGCTAATCCGTCGCTAAGCAACGACGGATTACTGATTAAATAGCTACTAATTTTTCATGTAAATTAAAGTATAAAAAGACGTCGCTAGTTCCGTCACAATTTCGTCGTTGTCTTGTTACCGACTGATTAGTGACGGCAAATTCCGTCGCTAGACATGACTAAAAGTTAAATGTTAACCCCTTCTTTCTCATTCTAAAATTTTAACCAGAAAATTTCTCCCCCAAATATCCTCTGACCCCGACTCCTCGAACCCCAGCAAGAGGTTGAGGGATATGATCAACGACCAGAAGGTGTTGACTTTGCTAAATAGTGCTCTTCGCAAGGAGTGGTTGAAGGAGGATTTCTGGGAGGCGATGAAGGAGAAGATGGATACTCTAGCCTATAAGGCCAAGTGTGAGAAGGCAAAGGCTGCCCGTGCTAAGGGTGGATCTATCCCAATTTTAGAGCATTATCGACGACTGGTGAGTATTCTTATTTGTTATTTCTTCAATTGTTTAAATTTAATGTTGAGTTATAAATTGATGTTTAATTGTTATAGTGTGAGGAGGTCGCTAGGGCAGGCAGAGACCCGAACGTCATCGACTTTCGTAAAGTTTTCGAGCATACCCATAAGCGACAGAAGGATGGGAAGCTCGTAGATGATCGGACGACCAAAGCCTATGTAAGTTTTTTGAGTCCTATATCTAATTACATTTCTTCTTTGTCTTTACATACTTAACTATATTTAGTTTACCTAACTATATTTAGTTTACCTAAATAGTTAGTCTAAACTATAATATGAATATTAACTCTAAATCATAAACCTAAGTAGCATTATAATTCAAAGAAAAATTTAGGAGACGTATTAGAACCTAACCATAACAATACTTAATAGTAACCAAAATATGAATATTAACTCTAAATCTATTCACCTATATAAATATAGGAGACGTATGAGACTTTAGAGAGTCGAGTCGATGAGGGAGAGACTTCCAGGGGGGTGGGACTAGTCAGCCACCGACGCCGGCTGTGAGGAACAACTTGTGGATACAAGTCATCGGTAGAGGAAAAGGGGACAGCGTGTACGGTACCAAATTGTTGGCATCCCAGCAGTCCATTTATTCCGGAGCTCCTCTATCTCCAACACCTCCACCTCCACTTGTAGATGCACAGACCGATGATACTGCCGACACCTACACTTTGCGACAGATTACAGAGATTTTGGTAGGCTTATAGGGTCAGGTGACCCAGATGACTGGAGTTCTAAGCACAGCATGTCTGATTCCTGCTGCCATTGCACCGGCTCCTGCTTCGGCCTCAGCGTCTCCGGCAATGACTCCTCCTCCGACCACAACGCCTACTACACCGGCTCCTCCAACGACCACAGCACCTCTTGTCATGTCGCCGACTCTTGTAGACGCTCAGGATGTACAGCGGATCGTTACTTTGGTCCTGGGGTAGTTATATGAATGTAGACGTCCGGCTATGCCTCCGCCACCTCCTCCACCATCAGTTTGATTTTTGTTTATTTATTGGTTGTATTTGACGATGAGTTTGTATAAACTTTAGGGAATTTATGTATTATTGGACAAATTTCTGTATATATTGGAGTTGTATTTAACGACTAGTTTGTATGAACTTTAGTGATATATGTATTATTGAACTTTAGGGAATTTATGTATATTGGTGGTGGGTTAATTTCTAGAAATAATGAGCAGCTGGAATAATTTAATTGTTGGGTTAATTTATGTATATTGGTGTTGTAATTGTATATATATATATATTGATAGGTTTGAGAAAAGCTAGAACAATTTAGTCTGATAATAATGAGCAGCTTAGCGACTGACCAGCGACCGAATAGCGACAAAAATTTACTAATTTTCCAGGTTAGCGATGGATTACCGACGAAATAGCGATGCAAATTCTAGAAATTTTCTAGGCTAGCGACGAATTAGCGAGAAAAATTTCCACCTCTAAGGTTCTGTCCGATACCAAAAGCGTATTAGACGAGTCAGCGACGAAAATTTTCGTCGCTAAGCTTCTAGAAAATTTGTTATTTTTCCTCACAAAATTGTGTCGGTAATCCGTCGCTAAGGCGTCGCCGAGATTGCCGACGGAAATTAAGTCAGCGACGAAAATTTTCGTCGCCAAGCTTCTGGAAAATTTGTTATTTTTGCTCAAAAAATTTAGTCAGCAATCCGTCGCTAAGGCGTCGCCGAGTTTGCCAACGGGTAAAATTTGTTTCTAATCCATCGCTATTGTTGGTCGCTACTATCATCGTAAGTCGTCACTATGGCAACCTATTACCGACGGATTTGTCATAGCGATGTTAAAACTATCGACGAACCATTTTCGTC
This sequence comes from Iris pallida, assembly GCA_029216955.1. Lineage (NCBI taxonomy): Eukaryota > Viridiplantae > Streptophyta > Magnoliopsida > Asparagales > Iridaceae > Iris > Iris pallida. Next base: position 2,157,762 of record JANAVB010035019.1, read on the forward strand.
GGTAATTCATCGGTAATTGACATTAGCGACGGAAATGATGTATTTAACTACGGATATTTTTGTCGCTAAATACCAGTATTTTGGTAGTGAAATATGAGGAGTCTTGTGCGATTTCTAAAAAGTTAGAAATCAAGTTGGGCAAACAGGTCATTCCTGTTACATAGCCTAAGGTTAGTCCTAATGCTAAGCATACATTTAAGAGGACTAAACCACAGAAAGCACGCAAGCAACACGTTTCACGCAATTATGCTTTCACTTATAGGTTTTCAAAGAAGACACAAAAAGAATGTCAACACAGAAACAAAAAGCACATTTTCAAAACTTACTTGCACGTACTATGGTACTCACGGGCACATATCACAGTATTATCAAGCAAGAAAGCTTGTTGACAATCAAATACTTGCTTGAATTCCTATAACTAATTAAAAATGACCCTCAAAGAAATGGGTACCAAAGGATTTATCTACTCGTCTTGTAGGTGGATCCTAAACCCTCTCATGCTAGAAGCAAGTGGATTCTCGATAGCAGATGATCGCTGCACATAACTGGTGATGCATCTTTATTCACTACACTATTGATGAAAAAAGAAGGATATGTCTCCTTCGAAAATAACTCGAGAGGTGATATAATTAGAAATGGCACTATTGGTATGTCTCCCTATCCAGTAATCAAGGACGTCTATCTAGTCGTAGAATTGAAACATAACCTATTAAGCATAAGTCATTTGGCAGATAATGGTCATGTCATCAACTTTTTGAAAGACAAATGTTTAATCTATGATATGTCATCTGGTAATCCTGTATATGAAGGGATTAGGGAAGACAATATTTATGTATTATTTTTAGAAAGTACTAACAATGCAGGAAAGTGCCTAGTAGCAAATCAAGATAAAAGTTGGCTATGGTACATGAGGCTTGGATATGCCAGTATGGACACTATCTCAAGACTATGTACTAAAATGTTGGTAAAAGAACTCCCAGAAAAAACATTCAAGAGAGACATGGTATGTGTTGACTGTGAAAAAAACAAAGCAACTAGGTCTTCATTTAAATCCATCAACGATGTAAGTACTTCTAGACCCTTGTAGTTAATTCATATGGATCTATTCGGTCCTAGTAGAGACGCTAGTCTTAGCGGTAAGCTCTACGCTTTTGTGATTGTTGATGATTTCTCTCATTATACATGGGTTTTCTTTTTATCAAACAAAATGGATGCTATTTTTAAATTTTAGATATTTTGTAAAAAGATACAAAATAAAAAAGGCTTCACGATTACTCGATTCCGAAGTGATCATGGTGGCGAATTTGTAAATGCTAATTTCAAAAGTTTTGTGATGATAGTGGATATTACCACTAGTTTTTTTTATCCTAGAACTCTCCAGTAGAATGATGTTGTAGAGCGAAAGAATCATACTCTAAGCGAGATAGCTAGAGTCATGCTAAATCAGCATAATCTTCCTAAGTATTTTTGGGCAGAAGCTGTTAGCACAGCTTGTCATATTTTAAATAGGATATTGATTCGACCTATCTCGAAGAAACACCATATAAATTATGGTTTGGTAGGATTCCAAATATTTTATATTTTAACGTTTTTGGATGTCGTTGTTTTATCCTGAACACCAAGGACAACTTGGGTAAGTTCGACTCTAAAGCAGACAAAGGGATATTTCTCGGATATGCTGCTAAGAGTAAAGGATATATGATTTTTAATAAAAGATCTATGATCGTTGATAGTTTATTATATTTAGCTGCTAGTCACCCAGATATTATGTTTAGTATTTGCATTGTACATGATACCAAGCTAATCCTAAGGAATCACACCTATACGCCGTTAAGCGTATCTTTCGATACCTTATGGGAAATTCTACAGTCGGCTTTTGGTATCCTAAAACAAAATCTTTTGACCTAATTGGTTATCCAGATGCAGGTTTTACTGGATGCAAAGTAGACCGTAAAAGTACCAGAGGTACGTGTTATTTTCTAGGAAAAGCTTTGTCTTCTGGTTTAGCAAAAAGCAAAATTCTGTTGCTTTATTAACAACTGAGGCTGAGTATATCGCCGCAGGACATTGTTGTGCATAAATTTTATGGATGAAGCAAACCCTAAAAGACTATAATCTGCACTACACGAAGATTCCCATATACTGTGACAACACTAGCATAATTAATTTGACTAAGAACCTTGTTTGTCACTCACGCACAAAGCACATAAAGATACGTCATCACTTTTTATGTGGTCATCAACAACATGGAGATATTTGCTTAGAATTTATTGATGCAGATCATCAATTAGTAGATATTTGCACAAAACCGCTAGCTAAAGACCGCTTCAACTATCTGCGTCGCGAGTTAGGCATACTTGAATTTTTCAGATTCATAATGAGTTATATTTAATAAAATTATTTAAAATATGAGATATCTAGATTTATTAATTTAAGTTATTTTGGGTACAAGTCGAAAGGGCCCTTCTGTCATACATGCGTAAATAGCCTGAAACGATACGGTGCACTAGTCTTCAGACCACCGTTAGCGGGGATCTGACCCTTACATCTAACCCAAAGTAACGAATGTAAATTAATCCAAGAAATTAAGAGTCATTAAGTACATTTATTACTCATTATTCATAAAATGAATTGAAAATCCAAGTGGCCGAACTCGGTTGGCGTCGTTTCAAATTTCTAGAACAGCTTTAGCCGGCCCTAGCTTCTATATATACACCATCTTCTTTTCTTTCCTCTCCCCCCGAGCAAAAAATCCACAAACCCTACTCTTGTTTACCCCTTCCATAAGCCTCAAATCTTCTCCTTGGATCTAGAAGGCTCAAAGAAGGTGTTTTCTACTATTTTCTTATTTCCTTTGAGGTATAATCTCTCATCTCTCTCTTTTCAATCTCATGGCCCCAAGCTCTTCAAGTGAAAGAAAAGAAAGTCTGCGGCCTCTTTCTCCACTTCGGAGTATGAACCCATGAATATGTTTAGTCCCACTTGTCCTACTGACAGAGCGGTATTTGATTTAAACCTATTTCTATCTTTGGAAATATCTGACTCTAGGTTTACCTCCTTTCGATATCGAGAGATTTGCCCCGGGCGATTAGTTAATTTCACTATCTTTTCGGAGTATGCTTCCACCTTTGAACACTTAGAACTCTGAGGTTATTTTAAAACATCTACTGAAATTTATGACAATGTTGTTCATATGTTTTACTGTAATATGCAAGTAAAAGACGATGACAACATTTATTCTTGCATGGCTGGAGAGGAAGTTGAGTTTAGCTCGACTGATCTTAGTGAGTACTTCCATATGCCGGACAACAACGAAGCACTAGTCGAGATAAACAAAGTTTAATTTCCCGATGACGTGACTCTTGACTCTATTAAGGCTACTATGTGTCATCCGAACCCAGTCCCTCGAAGTGGTCGGTTGTTTATAAAGCACTTTAACCAACACTTCTATAAACTTTATCGATTTGTTTATTTTGATTTGCTTCCCAAAAAGGGATCTACTGGTGAGATCACCTTTTTTTAGATGTCTGTAATGTATCATCTTCATTTTGGAGTAACATTTTTTTGTCCCCAAGACCTTTATGGCTTGGATGATCGGTTGTCGGAGGGTGGGCCGCAACCTTCTTTACCCTATGCATCTTGCGATCATCTATAGGACGTTTGAAATTGATTTTTATATCTGTCATATCTCTGGGTCACCTTCTGAGGTGACTAGGTCTAGGAGGTATCCTCTGCCTCCACTTCTACCCGGTGCTGCTGCACATCCACCTGATCTAGTTGCTCATGCTCCTGCTGCTCCAGGATTTGATCCTCAGTTCTATAAGCGATTCGATGAATTTGTCACTCTTCAGGGACAACGTCATCAGTCCTATGTTGATGTTAAGTTTTGCCATACTTCTCAGGCTCAGGTCTTGAGAAATGGCCTTGCTGATATTCAGTGGTCATTGGCACATCATCCTATTGCATCTTATTAGATCCTTCGTCTTCCTGGATTTGATGGACCACGACTTGAGGATCCTGACACTTTTGGATTTTTTGATTCGACGATAGACTATGTCGATCTCATCCTCATGCTGATCGTACTGACGATGACGCTGATATGTGATTTGGATTCTTTTTGGTTTAGTATTTTGTGGGTTGTATTTACTGATGATGATGATAATGTAGTAGTGGCACTTTTATTTTATTGAACTTATGTTGTAGTTTGAACTCTTTCAGTTCTGACTGTATGCACTTTATTTCAGTAGTTGAGTTTTATGCTATCTTAGTTTTCATTTATCATATTCTTTACTGCTACTGTTAGTATTTCTCCTGAGCTGTGACTTGTTATATTCATAATGTTTGTGTATCACTCTATCAGTTTCTTTGTTATTGTTGGCTTGTTAGCTTCATATTGCGGGGGAGGCACATATTTGAGTACTTGACAAGGGGGACAAAGAGCCTATACAAAATTCTTGACTTCTATCCAAAATAAGTCAGGTCACTACTACAAAAATTGTTAACAATGACACTTTATAGATGACACTCATAAAAAATATCATTAGTGATATTTTTAATGTCATCTCATTAGATGACTGTCATTAATAACGTTATCAATGATATTAAAAAACATAATGTCATAGAAAGTACATTAAAATGACGGTTTAAAAGATAAGAGTCGTGAAAGAATTTTATGGATGTCATCTTTTACATATAGAAGAAAAGATGTAGAATATATTTTTAATCTTTTATTCTTTGATGTTTATAATGGATGTCATCTTTTATTTTACATATGGAAGAAAAGACGTAGATTATGTTTTTAATCTTTTATTTTTCATTGCTTGTATACTAGGCTGAGACTTTACTCCTCCCAAATCCAACCCTAACCTTCCTCTTCTTCCTCCCAAATCTACTTTATGGATGTCATCTTTTCTTCTTCCTCCCATCGGCAGCCACTTTTCGAGCCAATCCCTTCGAGCAGCTACTACAAGAAAGTAGGGTTTTACCAATGTTTCTTCTTTCGACGTTTATGAGAACGACGTCTTAGGCATGATACACCGACGTTCTATATTAAATGTTGAAAAATATCTACGTTTGCTCTTAAACGTCAAGGATTGCCGACATTTTTTTCCTACATTTATGATAAAATCGACTTAGTTATGATACACCAACGTTTTACAATAAACGTTTGCAAATAACAAAGTTTGCTCTTAAATGTCCAGAATTACCAATTTTTTTCATCGTATATGTTAAAGTTGACTAAAATGGTGATAAACGTTACAAAATGGTGCTAAATTTTTAGGCCCCTGCCCGCTCTTTTTTCCCCTACAAATTTGCCCCCTTTCAAACACCTATACTTTTTTTTCCTTCTCCTCATCTTCTTCATGTAACACCCACTTTTTTAAATGAGGATAATTTTGAACTTTTATAATTTTAGTCTTTTAATAATGAGATTTAAATCATGTTATGATGTTTGGTAATTTTTAATTCTTTTAAAACTATTTTAATTGGTGATTTGTGATTTTGGTGTTTTGCTAGTGAAACCCTAGATACTACTTGACCTAGAGACTAACCATGACCATGGGGACCTAACCATGTGATTGGGATAATTTATTTCTATTTTGACATGGGGGTATGTTGGTCATTGTGGTTTCTTTGAATTATTTTGTTATTTATTGGATTGGTGTTGTGATTTTTGACTTTTGCTAGTTGAGACCATAGAGACTAAGCCTAGAGTTTGACTTTGACTTTGGTAACTTAGTTAGCATCGTAGAATGGTATGGAACCCTAATCTAACTTAAGTTGACTTAAGTTGACTTGGATTCATGTAGAGAATGGGTCTCCTTGGTAGTTGGCCCCTTTAGTTAGAAGGCTCAATCAACTAGCTAGTGCATTAGGACCATGACCATTTCCCATAAAACCCTAACCCTAATCTCATGTGGTCGGCCTCCTATAGCAGCCATATGGAGACCCCAACCCCCGTTATAATATCTCTTATTAGTCACTTGCCTCTTTTAAAAATCCCCCTTTAGAAACCCTAATAGTTCTTCCCCAAATCATCAGATCTCACCATTCCTCTACCAAATTGATCCCACTCACTTGCATTGGAGGTCATTTCTGGAGTAGAGGTTGAAGGGATCATGCTTGCAAGGATTGGAGCTCACTAGGCCATTGCTATTGGAGGAGAACTTCTCATTTTGGGACTTTTTGATTGAGATCTCTCCCAATAGGTAAATGCCCCCAAATCCCATTAAATTTCTGTTTTCTCTTCATGATAGCATGCATCTAGGCCCCATGGACCTGTAGATATAGTTTGGTAGGAATTGGACTTGTTTTGATGTGCGTATCGGACACGTATCAGTGTCCAATACAGGATGTTTGTTGAAATGCCCCAAAGGGATTTTTATTACTGTTTTTCAAAACTATTTGAATGAAACAGTAGATCTATATATGTCTTTTGTTTTCTTGTCAGACTGAGGTGATCCTCGTGTCTGTATCGTGTCCACAGAGAGCAGGACACGCCGTACGAGGATGTACGCAGGTGCCCTGCTGTTCGAAGTGGAATTCTTCGTGTCTGTGTCACTTGGACATGCGACACTTGGCGTGTAGCTTGGGGATGTGACTAAAATGTCAGCCACCAAGTGCCACATAACTTCTTCTTGTGTCGGACTCAAAATTTGAGCCGTACTAATTCGTGCGCTGTGCTGACACGCAAAATTTTGCGTATGATACGCGTTGCATGTTACGCGGACACGTGCCGAGAGACTCTCGTGTTGTGTTGAATGGGTAGCCCTAGTGCTGGGCTACGTGTGGACACGAGCATGAGACGTGTTGTGGCTCGTGTCGTGTGTCGTGTCCACGAGGTCGTGTCCTTACTGCACGAGGCAGTGTTCGAGACTGCTCTGTGCAGTATGTGTCTGTGTGTTTTATCATGTTTGGACACCTCATGTCCAGTTGTTTGGACACGATATGACCTCTGAGACACGAGTACATATGCATAACATGTTATCACATATTAATTTGATGTTAAATTGGATCTCCACATGTTAATTTAGGTTTTCGAACCATGTTCTGATACCTGTGCATAAACTGAGTTATTTCTGAGATTAAAATGTTAATTAAATGTTATTTAATTGTTAATTTGTTGTGTTTTAGCATATACTATGTCTGTGATACATGTTTACATATTTGGGTTCATAGTGATGTTCGGTTTGGGTTGTTAATGAGGTTTTCGAACTTGTGTTGAAATATTATGCAATATATAGGTTGATTTGGTTAAAAATTTGATAATAAGGTTTGTCCATATAAAACCTGAGAACTAAGTTATAAAAACCTGAGATGTGGTTTGGTTTACTTGTATAGGCAAACCGAGATTGAGGGTTGTGTAGGCCATTATCCTGAGAATGTTCACTGCAATGCAATTCATGAGTGTTTAGATGCTAAATAGAACTGGGTTTAATAAATATCTGAGAGTTGTTTAATTTATCCTGAGAATCTCATATGCATACCTGAGATTTCATTCTGCTGATAACCTGACACTGAGGATACATGTTGACATGTTATCTGTGATTGAGTTTAAATGAGGAAAATGTAACTTACCAACATGTTTAACTGAGTTTAAGAAACTGAATTGTTAACTGTAAAACTGATTGGGGTTTCCAATTTGATACTAAGTTTAAATACAACTGAGATGTTAGCTAAGCATGCATTTTACTGCTGTTTTAACTAAACACACACACCCTCTCACTTTCACTCACTCTTTTACTCCCCCCTCTTTCATTCTTAACTGTCACACACCCCACATGTCACAGCCCCTATCACTCACACACACATTCCCCTTTTTTCCTCTCTATATTTATGTTTGTATGATATATATATATATATATATATATATATATATATATATATATATATATATATATATATATATATATATATATAAATATATAAGTTGTAATGTAACATTATGGTATATATATGTATATGCATGTATGTAATGATGTATGCTCGTACAAATATGATATGTAGATAATATGAATACATGTTAATATAAATGTATATAATGTGATGAGAATGATATGCATATATATATATATATATATATATATATATATATATATATATATATATATATATATATATATATAAAAATATATATATATATATATATATATATATATATATATATATATATATATATATATATATATATATATATATATATATATATATATAAGTTGTAATGTAACATTATGGTATATATATGTATATGCATGTATGTAATGATGTATGCTTGTACAAATATGATATGTAGATAATATGAATACATGTTAATATAAATGTATATAATGTGATGAGAATGATATGCATATATATATTGCTATGTGTATTATAGGCAATAGCCTATATGTGTGTATACATATAGTATATGCCTTTGTGTGTGTTGCCATTTGGTTTTGTGTTGGTGATTGTGTTTGATTGCTAGTATAGGCTTGGTTAGGCCTAGTGAGACTTGTTAGACTAGGGTTAGACCTAGAATAGCTAGTTGACCTAGTTTGACTACAGAGTTGACTTTAGTCTAGAATGACCTATAAATCATGTAGAATGCATTGTAATCTTCAATATTACCATTCTGGACATGTTGTGACATGTGTTGCTCTAATTAGGACTCATTTACTCTATCTGGACATCTATACTCATCAGATACTCAGGATATCAGGCGAGTACATTCTCTGATCATTTTATACTTGTTAGGATTTATATTCTTGCTCTAGATTACTTTATTTGATGCTTGTAGAAGCATGGAAAATACTAAAGAAAATGACCCATGCGGCCAAAGAACCCCATGCGGCTCAGAAAGCCCATGCGGCTCAGAGAGTCATGCGGCATAAGGGACTATGCGGCTCAAGACATCCCATGCGGCTCAGAAGACACGTGGCGGGACAGCCCTCTCCTCTGCCCTCTTGTATTAATTGTTTTGACGGCTGACAACTCTGAAAAAGTGACAGCCCTGACACAAAAAGAAGTAATTATGACTCTGTCATAATGACAAACTTCTAGGAAAGAGAAAAGAGATCTCTGACACAAATCTCCCGAGCAAAGACTTCTCATGCGGTTCAGAATGAAGCCGTCCTATGCGGCTCAGGCCGAGACAGCCTCATGCGGCTCGAGCAAAGACTTCTCATGCGGCTCAGAATGAAGCCGTCCTATGCGGCTCAGGCCGAGACAGTCTCATGCGGCTCAAGCAGAGGCCTTCCCATGCGGTTCAAGAGGACCATTTCCATGCGTCTCAGGCGGATGTATCCCTATGCGGTTCACAATGATCACCTCCATGTGGTTCAAAGGCTCGAGGGAGGGCCACTACCCAGGTAGCCCTGACACGTGGCCCTAACCATATGCGGCCCAAAATCATATGCGGCTCACTCGTCATGCGGTTCAGATCCCCCCAGTGGCTCCTAGGACACGTGTCCTAAGCCGATCAATTCCTCAGATTTATTGCAATCAAAGATTGGGTCAAATCCCAATAATCTGGGACACGTGGCAGGAGAATAAATCTAATTTATTCACAGATATCAGAAGATCATTATGAGCAAGATTTATTCCAATCAGCATTAATTACTGATGGGATTTGGTGTAATCTACACTCAATGGCTCGGATTCGTCACAATCAAAAACGAACGGCCTAGATTGACCAATCCACAGGCCGCCGCCATCTCTAAGAGATAATCATTGGCAACCCTAATGATCACATCCCACTATTACAAATAGCAAGGTGCCATTCCCTTGTGAACATATATACTGTTAGAGAGAGATACTCACATATGCAGAGAGGCTCCCCCAATAATCAGAGAGAGAATACATACAGATAGAGAGAGAGAAGCCAGAAGAGTAATATAGGGAGAGCAAGGAGAGCATTTCTTTATCAACACCATCCATCTCGTCGCAGGAGCCAAGGCTGCATACTGATCGTCCAAGGAGTAAGACAGGGCTGCCGTCGCCTTCCCGTGCCTCTATCGTCACCTTCCAGAATCTAAAATAAATAATTGTACTTAGACTGATGTACCTAGGTTTTCGTTACTAGGCTTTCTTTGTACAAGCGAGTTTGTAACGTGAAGTAAAAGTCCGGTCCTCCGATAATTGTTCTGTTCTTTTATATTTCATGGCAAACACGATGGCGACTCTGCTGGGGACAAACTTCTCCACGGCTGAGGAGTTGGTGACGCAATCGGATGCAGCCAAGCTTGGCTCTACGTAACAGAAGATGGTCGCCCGGTTCGACCAACAAGCGTTCGAAGAAATGCTCTCCGACAAGAGCGCTGGCCCGGTCCAGAAGCGAGCCCGCACGAAGAAGGTCCGCAAGGAGTGGAGACCCCGATCCTTCGTTCCTACTGAAGCTCTTGCAGAGATACCCTCTGTTGTTCAAGACGGCGAGCAAGACTCTCCTGCGGCCCTACTTCAGACCTTAGGTAACTCTGCTGTCCCCAAGTCCGGCAGAAGAAAATACTATGATGCTGGACTTGCAGGGGCAAAGAGGAACTCTACGCGATCCGAGCCGCATAAGAGTGCTAGCCGCATGGAAAAAGCTCATGCGGCCACATCCGCTAGCCGCATGAAGAAAACTCATACGGTCACATCTGTCAGCCGCATAGCTTATGCGGCTACAGTTGCCAACCACATGGATGAAGCCTATGCGGTTACTGAAGTCAATCGCTTACAAAAAATCTATGCGGCCATAATTGCCAACCGTATGCGGCCAGCCTGAACGATCGTGACTCCTACTAATCGCACCAAAGCAACTCATCTGGCAGCTAAGGACAACCGCATGCAGACAGCCTGCACGGTTTCCAATCCTAGCCGTATAGCGTCCGTTCCACGCTCCTCTCAATCAGTCTTAGACCGTCTCTCATGCGGTCCTGACCCTGATGGTTTTCTGGATGATAAGCCAGACTCTGTGGTATTCAACTTAGACTCTTCCTATTACGCACCCGCAAGTGCTAAAAAGAAGAAGTCTAGGGCAGCGCGGGCTCATCAAGCCCAGTCAGCTGTCCTAATCTCTGACTATCGGGGCGTCCCGTTGACTATTACACGGGCCTCTGATGGGAAGTTGTATAGATGTAATGCCTGTGGCTCGTATTACGTATTTCTGGAATACATGTACGTATTTATTCTTGTATTGCTTAATTCCTGGCTTAGCTTTTCCTTCTTGGCTCGGTTTATTCTTGGTCCGGGTTGGCTTGGTTCGGTTTGGGATTTACTATTGGTTTATGATGAACCCATGGATGAACCCCCTACCTACCACTACCATTCATATTTATTACCCCTTTCCTTTTCTCTCTCTTTATTTATCATCTTCTTCTTCCTCATTTACTTCCTTACCTACCAGAGAGAGGAGAGAGGGGTCTAGGCAAGTACAACTTGCTTCATGGAGGAACTCAAATTTTATTACTTCATTCTCTTCCTTGCTACATTCTAAAGCACTTTAGTACTTGGTATTTTCACTTTCAATGGCTAGATTCTTGTAGATCTATATTTACATTATTTTCGGATTTCTTGGGTTTTGATCTACTTAGTCTTGTTATTTTCGAGTTTTGATGGTTCTATGTTGTAGAGAATCTCGTTCTACCCTATTTTGACCTATAGAAGTTCGGATTTGGGCTCCGGATGATGGAGTTGTGGAGCTTGAAAACTTGACTCTCATGGTGTTCTTCCTCAGAAATTGGAGAAGAAGAACAGTACTTGACTTGGCTGCATGACAATTCATGCGGCAAGTGATTCGGCCGCATGAGACTCTCAGCCGCATAGGTTGGATCTCACTTCCTGAGCCGCATGGGCTCATTCCCCATCGGCCGCATATGCGCCCATCTCCTTGAGCCACATGAACTCTAGCACTTGCGGACCGTATAGGCCCTGATCCTCGAGCCGTATGAGAACCCCCAGACCCAGCCGCATGGACTTCTTAATTCGGGCCGCATGACCCCGATTAATTCCAGCCGCATATGCATCCTTTATTTCCTGAGCCGTATGGGCTTCTACTGAACCGCATGCGCCCTCGTCCCCCTGAGCCGCATGCGCCCCTCTTGTCTTGGCCGCATGGGTTCCAGTGACCCGGGCCGCATGCGCTCACCTAATTGAGCCGCATGTGTCTTGCCCTTCTCTTGGCCGCATGAGGTTGAGTCCCCTATCAGCCGCATATGCACCCTTCACTCCCTGCCGCATAAGCAGCCATGTTGACCCAGCCGCATGGGCTTCTATAAGCCGCATGTGCCTCCTTCTATACCCAGCCGTATGATACTACACTCCCCAGCCTCATGGACCCGAACTCCTTCTTAGCCGCATGGGCTTTTCCCTTATCAGCCGCATGCGCCTGACCCCCTCCAGCCGCATGGGTTGTTCCTTTCCCAGCCACATGTGATCACTTCTTAGCCGCATATGCCTTAGCCGCATGACTCTTCTATAGTCCTGAATATTGATATTTTATTAGATATTTAACGTCCATTTTATATCCTTACGCCTTTTGTCATGAACTTGATAATCATGAATTTATTTAATATGTTTAGAACTAATAATTGAGCATGACGTGATAGTGACCTGTAGTGGTGCACTCCTGACATAATAACCTGTCATGACCTGATAGTGGCCCGTTATGGCGCACTCCTGACAAGTACACCTGACATGATATATCTTGATAAGCTACCTGACATGACATGACCTGTCTAATTAATCCTGGACACCGTGGGCGATTGTGCTTGTATAAATAATCAAGTCCTATCTTGCATCATGTCTAGGAGGGGACTCCTGAGTACCACGGTCAGGAGTACCTATTGAAATGGACTAAGGCTAATAACTAGATTAATACATTAGTCATAAAGAGATCTCCCAGCTACAGGCAATCCCGTTACCTGGGCACGCCTTGGGATCTGTAGCCTGCCGTCGAGTAGGGCACATTTCCAGCACACTGTCATGTGTTGCACCCTTCAAGCTACCTAAGGGTACATTCGTTTCCTGGACGATGTTCCCACCTGAATTCAATTCTAATCTTTCATCCCGGGTAACCTGGATGGTCTGTAGGGCTTGTGGCTGTGGAATAATCTCACTGCATCTTGTTAGTAATTAGGCTTGTGACAACCCTAGTTAGTTAAAGTATCAAGCCGTAATTCTTGCTTGGCCGTGAAGTGATTGGATGGAGTCTAACCAGTCTAGTCTTGCCCTGATCCTGTTCCAGATTATTGAATGACCAGAATGCTTGTATTTATTTTACCGATAAATGGTGAGAATTCCAAGTTCTGTTCAGACGAAGGGTTACAACCCCGGTCCTTGTTTGGTTTACGGGTTGTAACCTGGTTATCTGAATAGTTCCATGGTTATCTCGTCGTATATCATCCTGATGTATTTTCTTTATTTCCAGTTCTTACTTTATTCATATTCTTGTCCTGACTGCTGATTTTAGTTCATAAGTGAAGCTTCCTTTGTGGCACTTGCTCTTTCTGGGGTCTGACCCAGCTGGTTTTGTGTGGCCAGATTTCGAAGCAGCTCCAGAGGATCTACCGACCTTCCATCCAGATGGTGGCCACTAAACGAAACCCTGGCAACGAGTGGGTTATTTTTGGCTCTCCCACTCTATTGTAAAAATATTATTTTGAGGCGTTTAGCCAACGAGCACCTGTTTAGCTCGATTGCACTTACTTACTGTCTGCCTACGGGCTGTAACATGATTAACAGATCCTAGGGTTGATCATGTATGACTAAACTCTTGCTAGTCCTGACATTTTGTAACAACTAGCTTCATGATCAACTGAATATGTAATGTTTGGGACGCCTTACTATTGTATATTTAATGATCATACATCTTGTGACTTTTACTTACTTGCCTGTGATTGAGACACTAGGCTGGTTCATGACCTTAAGAGACTGTTGGCTTATAGATAAACCCTCATGTATCTAGACAGCCGTGACCGTATAGCGAGATGGATTCCATTTCATATACATAGCTGGCTATGTCTGCCCCCGCTCTCCAGTATTCTGGTTCTGGGGCGTGACAATAGAACCGCTCGAGTCCAGCCCCCGGCGGCAAAAGGACAAAGTGGTTCCTCTGACCTGCGTGAGGCGATCCTCCACAAGCGCAAGAAAAGAGAAGGGGCTTCGGTATGCAAAGAGTCCTGGCTTGGACGTCACTGCACCCAAATCATCGTCAACTGCTGTTGCAACAACGTGGCAGCGATAGAAGATCGGCCGTCAGTCTTCCAAAGACTACAGCATCCGAGCTCAGAGGACGAGGCACCTCCTGTTGTCTTCTGCAATTCTACTCAGGAAGTCCCCGCCAAGGGGAAAGGGAAGAAGACAAGCATCTCCAGCCCCAAAATATCAACCACTACTGCTAAGAAACTGTCGTCTAAATGACTGTCCTCCACCGGAGTATTCTAACACACCCGTTCAAAGACGAAATCTGCTGCAATGGGAAATTCATCATCTACATCGCTGGAGGTCGTGGGAACTGGGGGTAGCACTCCTCCGAACATCCACAACAATCCGATGTTTCAAGGAGACGAACCCGAGGAAACAACTCTCCCATCAGGTACAATAGACGCCGATGTCCCCGAGGACATCCATGAAGACGAAGCAAGCTCTGAGGCTGGGGATACCGTTCCCTCCGAGTCCGAGCCCGAAGAGAACATTCCCACCTACCCCGATGACTTCTCGGTGCATGGATATGACTCGGAGAGCACATCCTCCACCATTCCTTCCATCACTCCTCATGTAAGGACGGTGTTCATGACGGACAGCAATCAAGGTGGTTTCGCCAAGCATCGACACTTTGGAGGCTATACTGCAGGCCTTGGTCAAGTCTGTAGATGAAATCAAAGCTGCTCTTCCAACTCTGCAAGGAGGAACGCCTGGTCAAACAAGCAAGGGGCCCACGGTCAATGCGGACTCGAACTCAGCGGCACCAAACCCGGGCAATAATCCTCCCGAAATAACAGCCCCTACCGCGACAGATGAGGCCCGAGAAGTAATAAGAGAGGTCCAGGAGCTCCGAGCCATGCTCTATGCCCGAGAAAACGCTCAAGACCTCAGAATACGATAACCATACCCTGCCGAATGGAGGGATGTTCCATTCCCTCCAAGATATAAGCCGTTCAATATCAACCCGTATGATGGCAAGACCTCAGCAAGTCGGTACATCACTTACTTTGAGGTCACCACCGACCATCTACCCTATGACGATGCTATTCTCACACGATTATTCGTGGGGGCATTGGAGGGAGTCGCTTTCGACTGGTATCGCAATCTGCCGGACAACTGCATCCACTCCTTTGCCGGCTTCAAGTGCCTGTTCTTGGAGAGATTCTACGAAGTAGGACAGGACGTCACCATGTCCACCCTCATGGACGTCGTCCAAGGGGAGAAGGAGCTGACAAGGAACTACATTGAGCGGTTCCGCCAAACCGCCATGAAGCTGCCCTCCGGAAATCTAGATTCCTCTTTAATTGAAATTTGCCAAAAGAGACTGCTTCCGACGACCAGTCTCTGGATGGGCAAAAGTCAATTCAAAGATTGGAAGACGTTCATCATCAGCGCCAAAAACGCCGAAGAACGATTGAAGAAGGCTCGCCAACTGGGATTGCACATCTCGGAAGGAGAAAACAAGGGCAAGCGTCCCTACAACGATAATGGGGGTAGCCCCTCCAACAATCGGGATAGCAAAGGAAAGCAGGCTATGGTGGCCGATACAGCACAAAAATCTGAGCCGAAGCCAGCAGACAAACAATGGCCGCAAATCACTTACTCCTTCGAAGACGGTCACGTCAAGCCCATCTTGGACATGGTCATACAAGGAGACAGAATCCAGCTTCCTCCACCAAGATGGGAACCGCGGCCAGCAGAGATGGAGAATCCAAAGTACTGCCATTATTATCGCTATGTCCATCATGTTACACACGACTGCTACCAGCTGAAATGGTACATCTAAAACCTTATTGATTCGAACGCTCTGGCTATCGATTTCGAAGAGGTAACCGTGGCAGCCAATATGGTGTCGGTACAATTCAGCAGCTTTTCTCCGACGAAGACTCAAGACGGGGTGATCTCCGTCCCTCTAGCGACAATAGAGATTACCAATCTTTCACCTCCCCGAGATCAGGCTGCTGGTCTAGTACCCCACACCACATCACGAGGGAAGGTCATGTGGATCCATCCAGACTTGGTATCAGAAGTGACTCGGCCCACACCATCTTCTACCGACAAGAAGAAAAATGGAAAAGTCAGGACCTGCCATACAATCTCGGCAGATAACGAGGAAGCTACAGCCGTCGTCACGCGGTCCGGAGCGCAATCCCAACCTGTGATTGACAATCCAGCTGAAAATCATCAACCCACTACAACTGATGCTCCGGGACCGGCTCAACCTTCGACGACCGACAAGCCTAGGCCGAGGGAGACTCGCTTCGACAAATTCCTCCGAAAAGAGGCAGCCCAAGGGCTAGAGAGGCCCTACAATTTTGACATCTTAGCGCAATTGGCTCACACACCAGCCAAGTTGTCACTGTACGAACTCCTAAGGCTCTCCAAGGACGTTCGTACTGCATTAAGCGAAGCATTCCAAAATGTCGATGTCTATCTGGCTCAATCCAACCTCACCGGGAGGACTCACCCGTGGATCTCCAGGACAGTGCCTGCACGGGAGCAATGCCCAACATCGTCTTCACCCCGCAGGACATGCTCATCAAAACCAACCTACACGATCGCCCGCTATACTACACGGGATACATCGGTGACGTGAAGGTGGATCGGATGCACATAGATCCAGGCTCTTCCATAAGCATCATCCCGAAGGGTCTGCTACATCACCTCCGTATCCCAATGCATCGCCTGACACCTACAAGCACCGCCATCAGCGGTTTCAATTCAGGCAAGGGCTACCCTATTGGGAAGATTCGTCTGAAGTGTCAAATTGGCGACCTCCAATCCGAAGTCACCTGCTACGTCATAGATGCAGACACTTCTTACAACATCCTCTTGGGGTGCCCATGGATACACGATTATATGATCGTGCCTTCCATGCTGCACCAGTGCTTTAAATATGTCGACAAATACGGCTTCGTGAAGACGGAATTTGCTGACATCGATCCTTTCAAAGGGGTCGAATCTTACTACTCGGACTCCTGCCTATACGAAAAGTCGAAGAGGCACCTTGATGAAGGAAATGTACAAACTAGTGCCGAAACAGCCACAGGATCAGAAGAGCCTCCGACGATCCACCTCCAAGCTCGTAAACCGGGCAGGTCCGTACCCCTTACTGCCACTCTACGGAGAGACGCGATCAGCCTCTCGGCGCAGGAAGAGCAGATTATAATCCGGCTGCCAAGGTCCGGCCAAGTGCCGAGATCCACAACGGGGCCACTAACAATCAGACTGCCAAGAGTCGGTCAACCCCAAATGGAGAAGCTCAATCCCGCCGATAGAACACTGACGATACGCCTTCCCAAGAAGGGTCGTCACCCTGATGCAAGGTCTGACATCTCTAGCGAGCCAGCCACTCCTCGCTCCATACCAAGTGCCAAACTGGGGGTCGCTAGTCTGCCAACAACTCCACGCTCCGCTCCATCAGCTGAACCTCTGACAATCAAGCTGCCTAGGACGTCCTCTCAGTCTTCACAGGGGGTAGCCGAAGAGGAACAGGAGCTAGCCAAGTATGTGGCTGCCCACACTGATGTTCCCTCCGTTGATGATGTAATTCCCCTAGAAAAGATACCTTACTTCATCAATAAAGGGTTATCTTTGAACTACACCGAGCTCAATAAGCTATGTACAATGTATGCTATGGAATACGGTATAGGCACTCACCTACACACACAGGTGACAAATGTGTACACCGCGATCCAGCTTACTCCAGTAGAAGATGCTTACCGAATAATCGAGGGAGGGGACCATCCAATCATCTTCGGCCGGACGAACAACCCGCATCCCTTCACCATAGAGGAAGCCGACCTCGGGTCAGAGGTCGGAAGACTGCCTTTGTATCTTTATAGCCCCCAATCCAAATATCTCATGCAGAAACAGGGGTATGATCTGGAGACGATGCCAAGTTTGAACTACGGCACTGGGCGACGATTACCTTTGAAGCCGCCAGTCCCAGCGGGCAAACCACGGGACTACTATAGCAAAACTCGATGCGGGTTAGGGTATGTAACGCCTACAATGACCCCTGAAAGTTCAGATGAAGAACGCGACTGGCAGTCACATTCAACCGGGTCACCAACTTCTGACTCGGATACCAGCATCGGAGACGTGTTCAGACAAGTCTTATCAGTCAACATGGCATTCGCCGACGCTTACGAGGAAGACGAAGACATCCCCGAGATCCTCGAGCTAGAGCCGTGGGCCCAGCAATTGGATGCACAATAGGAAAAATGGTTCGAACTGAAAGAACCTCCTACTGAAGATGAGGTTATACAGGTCGATCTCGGCAGCGAATCTTCTCCAAAACTGATCTTCGTCAGTAAAAACCTAACTGACAAAGAGCGAGAATCGCTGCTAGAACTTGTCAGAGAATACATTGATGTGTTCGCCTGGAGCTATGAAGACATGCCAGGGTTAAATCTCGACATTGCTCTTCACAAACTTAATATTAGGCCAGATGCGAAGCCAGTCAAGCAACAACAGCGACGCTTGCGCCCGGGCATTATGGACGCGATCGAAGCCGAAGTCAACAAACTGATAACTAGCGGTTTCATTCGTGAGGAACAACATCCCGATTTGGTCGCCAATATAGTGCCCGTCCTCAAGAAGAATGGGAAGATTCGAATCTGCATCGACTTTCGCAATCTGAACGAGGCATGCCCCAAAGATGAGTTCCCCCTCCCTATCACGGACATCATGATTGACAATACATACATTTTTGAACGTATGTCATTCATGGATGGCTTCTCGGGGTACAACCAAATCAAAATGTCTCCTGATGACGAAAACAATACATCATTCCGAACACCAATTGGCACGTACTGCTACACAGTTATGCCTTTCGGTTTAAAGAATGCTGGCACCACATATCAAAGAGCCATGAGCATCATCTTCAGAGGCCACTTACGCAAGACAGTGGAGTGCTATGTTGACGATATAGCCATTAAGAGTCACTGCAAGGGAGACCACCTGCAGGACCTAAAGACGGTATTCGACCTAATGCGAGCGCACAATTTGGGCTTCATCATCACGGCACAAGGTATCCATGTAGACCCTGAGAAGACGAAAGCAATTATGGAGTTGGGCCACCCGAGAAATCTCCGCGAACTCAGAGGCCTCCAAAGGAGGCTAGCTTATATCAGGAGGTTTATTTCTAACCTCTCCAGGCGATGCCGACCGTTCATGCACCTCATGAAGAAAGGAGTCTCATTCGTATGGGACGAGGAATGCCAGCGTGCTTTCGACAGCATCAAAGAATATTTGTCAAATTCTCCAGTTTTGGTGGCCCCGGTTCCTGGAAAACCATTCCTGCTCTATATACGAGCAATGAAACACTCCCTCGGGGCTCTGCTGGCACAAAACAACGATGCAGGCCATGAGCAAGCCATATATTACCTCAGCCGAATGATGATTGGGCCAGAGCACCGATACACCGCTGTGGAGAAGGAATGCCTTGCCCTGGTGTTCGCCATTCAGAAAATACGGCACTATGTCACCGGACAAATGATACATGTGATCTCACGAGTCAACCCTCTCACGGTCCTCATGACTAAACCAGGGGCACTCAGCTCTCGCCTCTCTAAATGGGCAATATTGCTGTCCCCTTATCATATGATCTTCGTCCCCCAAAAGGCAGTCAAAGGTCAAGCCCTTGCAGACTTCTTAGCATCCCACCCAGGCTCGGAGTCCTCCAGAATATATGAAAAGATCCCAGATGAGATCGCCGACTCGCATGCAACCTCTCACGATGATATATGGCGAATGTTCTTCGACGGCGCTTCGAGGACCGGACCTAAAGACAATATAGTCGTCGGAGTCGGGGTAGTGCTGGTCTTCCCTTCCGGATTAGTGATTAACCACGCTTATTCCCTCACAGAGCCCTGCTCTAACAATGTAGCCGAGTACAATGCTCTGGTCATTGGCCTCCAACTTGCAAGAGAGCTGGGGGTAGAATACCTTGAAGCATACGGCGATTCCCAACTAATCGTCAATCAGATCCGGGGCTCATACGAGGTCCGCCACGAAGACATGATCCCTTATCACCAAATACCGATTGACATCATCTCGTCGTTCGAGGGGTTCTTCATCGAACATGTCCCCAGACTCCGAAATATCGAAGCTGATGCCCTAACTGGTCTTGCCGCTTCCCTAGCAGTTCCGAATTATGATCGTCAATCAGTGGATGTGATAGGCCACGAACTGGTCTGTCCCAAGAACAATATGCAATTCGTGGCGAGTTATTCCGCCCAGACGATCGATGATGCCCCAGATTGGAGACAACCGTTCATCGACTTCGTCGTCTACGACATCCTGCCCGAGAACCCAAAGGAAGCTACTTCTATCAGACGACGTTCTCTCAGATTCTTCTACGATACAGAGACGAAAATGCTGTATCGCCGCTCCTAGGACGGATTACTGTTTTGGTGTCTGTCAAACGCAGAAGCCAAAGAAGCCGTACGAGAAGCTCATGACGGTGTCTGCGGGGCCCACCAGCCCAGTCCTAAATTGCAGGACCGTGTTCGACGAATGGGCTACTATTAGCCCACAATGGTGGCAGATGCGATAGATTATGCTAGGAAATGCAAAGCTTGTCAAGTCCACGCGGACTTCATTCACCAACCATCCGAATTTCTACATCTGACAGTGGCGTCCTGGCCATTCGAAGCATGGGAAATAGATATCATTGGTCCAATCACCCCACCTTCCTTCCGAGGACATTGCTTCATACTTGCGATCACTGATTACTTCTCCAAGTGGGCGGAAGCTGTCCCACTCGCAGAAGTCAAGACTTCAAACGTGATCAGCTTTCTTAAGCATCACGTCATCTACCGCTTTGGACTACCCCGAAGGATCATACATGATAATGGTTTGCAGTTTGCAAGCCACGCTTTCTATCAGTTTTGTGATAAGCACCGTATTCAGAATATTACTTCGACACCGTACAATCCGGCGGCGAACGGGTTGGCAGAGGCATTCAACAAAACAATCATCAAACTCTTCAAGAAGTTTGTCTCCTCCAACAAGTGCGACTGGAACGAGAAACTCGACGAGTGTTTATGGGCGTACCGTACTACAGTCCGAACAGCTACCGGGAACACACCATTCTCTCTAGTATACGGGAGTGAGGCAGTTCTCCCATTAGAGACTCAAATACCCTCACTCCGCGTCTCCCTCACTTATCAATTGACGACGGATGACAACTACCGACGTCGATTACAAGAGTTGGAGGCCTTAGATGAAAAGTGCCTCCTAGCTCAGCAGAGGATCGAGCTATACCAAGCACGCATCTCAGGAGCCTTCAACAGGAAGGTCAAAATTAGAACATTCCAAGTAGGCGATCTTGTTCTGGCAGTTCGGAGGCCAATGGTCATGACTCACAAGACCGCCGGCAAGTTCCAGCCACAATGGGAAGGTCCATTTATCATCGAGGCCGTGTTCTCCAACGGTGCTTACCGCCTCGCTAAGCAACACGGAGACTCGCTCATGTTGCCCGTCAACGGCAAGTTCCTGAAGAAATATTATGTCTAAACAACATTCTCCAGACTATTGAGTCATGTACCCGCTGATACCACTGAACTCACCCTCATAGTTTGTCAGATTTTTGAGTCATGTACCCGCTGGTACCACTGAACTCACACTCACCATTCTCCAAATTCTCGAGTTATGTACCCGCTGGTGCCTCTGAACTCACATCCCGGTCACTCTTTCAGATAGAAAGTTATGTATGATCATACCTCTGAACTTCCTTTCTGGAGGAGATCCTCCCTCATGATCCAATACTCGTACTTTCAGTGCACAAAAAAGGGTAATCGATCTACAAATTTCCAAAATGGCCATGTCCTCATTACCTCTGAGTCGTCCCACTTCTGCCAAAAACAAATCACCCCTTACATAGAACTTCCATGTCCTCATTACCTCTGAGTCGTTCTATGTGCCCTCCTTCATTGAGCCCACTCCTGTCATGTCCTCATTACCTCTGAATGGGAAGGCTCCGTCGAAGAAACCTTCATACTTGCCATGTCCTCATTACCTCTGAGTAAGTATGATGATCCCCTTTCGACCTATTATCTGTACCCACAACCGGAGTACGCCAAGGGTAATAGGTCCACAAATGTCCTCTGTTGACCACAAATGTCCTCTGTTGACCACAAATGTCCTCTGTCGCCACAAATGTCCTCTGTTGACCACAAATATCCTCTGTTGACCACAAATGTCCTCTGTTGACCACAAATGTCCTCTATTGACCACCAATACCCTCCGTCAAGTTCACTCCTGCCATGTCCTCATTACCTCTGAGTAGGAAAACTCTACGTTAAAAAAAAAACTTTCCTGCTTGCCATGTCCTCATTACCACTGAGCAAGTATGTCGGTTCCCCTTCATCCTATTATCCGTATCTTAAACCAAGGTACGCCAAGGATAATAGGCCCACAAATATCCTCAGCTAAGTTTCTTAGCACAAACATACCATCTTATCATGCCCCAGGAGCCCAGCTGCTCTACGGCATTTCTTTTCCCAATACCAAGAGCACCCATGACCACTTTGCCATGGCTATTTCAGGTATCCTGACCAAAGCTTGTTATTTGTACCTAAAACTAAGGTATGCCATGGGTAACAGGTCCACAAATATATCTCCTATACGGGAGAGAACATCGCCACAATATCACAGGCACAGCAGGCAATACAAATGAAGGGTACAATTAAAAGTACTCTTTATTTGAAGGAAGGAAAAAAAAAGTATTACATAGTTCGGGACCACGTCCCTTTCAAAAAAAGGAAAAGAAAAGGCCGACTATATTTCAGCATTACTCAATTCAAGGATGCGGTTTCTCACTGAGATGGTCCTCCGCTCAATCCGTTGCCAAGCGCGACGCTCGGCCTCCTGGAGTAACTGCTCCTCATTGTCCAAGCCCAGGAGCGCCTGACAGTCATCTTCCTATTTCTTCAAGGCAGTCTCAGGTCAGTCGAAGCTTGAGTAACCCTGTCAGCCTCCAGAACAATTAGCCCCTGTCATTGCGGGCAGTCTCGAGTTCAGACTCCAAGAAAGTCAACTTCTTCTGAAGCGCAAGGATCTGCTCCCGCGTCTCAGTAATCTTACGAGAGACAGACTCCTCCCGAGCCGTGACATTTTCATTCGCGTAACTCAATTGATCATACCGATCAGATAAGTCGCTGAGATCCTTCAGTATGGCCGGTCTGGTCTTATCTCGAGCAGCTCTGGTCCTCTCTATAACAGCGATAAGGGAATCCCGCTCCTCGTTTATAACAGCAGACAGATCAGCCTGCCGCAATATTCGAAGCTCGGCCACCAGCTGATCAGCCTCCAACAATTTCGCCTCCAGAAGTGAAGCCATCCCTGCATCACCAGGAAGATCCCTAAGGATATTTACTTGACCATGGACGCATTGTCGGGCCAAGGTAAAGGAGGTCCCTCTTTCCACAGTAGCCTCGATTCTCCTCTTCAAATGACGATGGAAACTGGCAACAACGTCCTGCAATGCATCGTCCAAAACTTCAGCAGAGGATGGCGTCAGGGGAAGCAGGAACGGCAACGTCAGAGAAGTAACGCTAGAGCTCGCCATCAGGGGAACGGAGTTCGAGTAGAATGATGCATGAATAGAGGCCAACTCGTCTTCCGCCGCCCGGAGAGCTTGGATACTTGGTAGGGCAGAAACATGGATTCTCAGAGCCACCGGAGCAGAGGATGACGCAAGGACCATCGTTCCCTGCCCTGACTGCCCCGATGACTGGCCCGCTAAACTCGAGCCCTCAGAAGGCCCATCAAGACGAGTCGGACGGTGAGGAGGTATACCCTTCTCCACCAATGCCCCTTCGGCTGGGGTCGTCTCAACAACGCCCATCCTCGGTACTGGAGAGACAGGACCTGTATGCCCAGAACAACAATCAATCGACGTAACCCGAGGGACATGATGATAGAGCAGATAGGCTTCCTCACAGGTTAAGATTCGGCTAATCTTACCAGGGGAGGGGCATGAAGGGTGCAGCTCATCCACAACTGGCATGGTCCCCTCACCCGCGATCCCCGAGTTAAACTCAGTCACGTCCTCTGTCCCTACCACCTTGAAGGGGGATACAGATTGCTCTGCATCATCTTGAAAAGGAACATGCTCACGGGAGTCCCCGTCATCCTGGGTCACCATCTCGACATCTTGAAACTCTTCTTCTTCTCCTGACACCTAAAAGAGGAAACGAAGACGGTTAGAATTGAAGCTCGAAGGAAAGAAGGAAGAAGGAATCGAGAGCGGTTTTGTTACCTCTGACGCAGGATTGACTTCTTCTCCACTTTCTTTTATGGCTAGCGGGCGGTGCCTAGTCGCAACCAGCTTCCGGGATCGAGAAACACCGCCAACAGGAGAAACTTGCCTGCTATATTTCAGAGCAGGACCAGGTGCAACGAGGGACTGATCCCCCAACATCTCATCTGACAAAATAGGCGGCTGACCCACCTCTACGTCTGCCACTGGAAGGATAGAGTCATCTCTATCATGCTCGTTGACTTCATCTCCCTCGGCAGCGGAATCCAAATATGGTACTTCGGCTCTAGTCTTTCTTTTTCTATCCCCTTGAGAGCCTTCCTCCAGACCGGTACCAATAATAAAACTGGTACCTGGGTTAAAACCGACCGGGGGTTTGTTCGCCATGACATGATACAAAGTCGCCATATACAAGATCTCCACTGACTCCTTAATGGCAGGGACTGAGAAAATGGTACGAGTATGGAATGAATCATAATATTGCCAAGCCCTGATACCATCAAGAAGGCTACCTTCATAACCCTGACAAGAACTGGGGCTGTCTAGACAAAGTTGGCTGTATCCAAACTGCCGGGCAAACCTGCTAGGCAGATAAGGCTCCAGAAAGACAGTATTGCAGTTATGATACACCAGATATGCGGGACGGATGTTACGCAGCCATAGGAGCAGCTGGCCATCCAGAAGCTGAGGGGGCGCAATACCGTCAAGATGTACAGCCTCTATGTCCCTGGCAGTAAAGCGAGGGATGGATACGAAAATATGATACTTATCTGCCCTTGCCAATGCCATCCGGCAAGCCCGCATGGTCTCACATTCCCAAGGCTCGTCACGATAGCGGAAGATAAATGCGACATCATCAGTCACACCGTCTTCAGAGCCCGGCCTCATCAAAGACGGAAAATATATCAGCAGCCACCCCATCAAATAGTGATAGGGCAACTCAGTTCCTTCAAAATCCTTGGTCACATTGCGAGCAATGACTTTGGACGTGAAGATACGAAGGCCACGGTGTATGCTGCACACCATGGCCGGGAGGAGAGCTAGCCTGATTCGCAAAACTAACTTCACAGCCGGAAGGATGAAGTTACGACTAATTCTCTCAATAGAACCGGCTCCTCCCGAGACTACACAATTTCGTAGCCAGATCATAAAAAATCCTGCCAGAAGAGCTTTCTCGGATAACTCTTGAGTATCCTGGTAAAAGTAACCAAAAGCGTCAGTCTTGCTTCCGAATCTGTCACTGGTAGTGGCCACTCTCTTAGCCGACGACACCAAGTCATTAACCGCTTCCCGAGATCGAGGGCGACGAGAGGTGACTTGACCTGAGGCATCTGTCGGGAAGAGATAGTGCACCCAGTCCTTGGTATGGGGAGCATTCCCTTCCGAGTTACTATCCTTTCGGGTTATCTGATGACATGTGCTATAATGGCACAATATCTCTTAGTAAAGAGCCACGAAGCCAGGATACCGTCGTTCCAAATCTTTGAGTTCCTCATTAGTGGGAGTATACGCTTCAAAAGCTTCGTCCCGACAGGGAAGATTGGAGATCGCGTGCATTTGATGGAGCGCGAGTCCCATTTCCCCTACAGGTGTGTAAAGGGTCCCCATACGGTAATTATACATCTCCAGTAGAGACATGAACAACTTCTTGTTTATGGACAAGCCATGACTGGTGCCTCGGATAGCGTAGTAAAGGCCAATCTCACACAAAAAGGCCTCATACTTCTGCAAGATCCAAGTAGACAAATTGGTCCACGAGGGAATAGGGTGTACCCAACCAGGGAACATCAACAGGCCAACGGGATAGGAGCCCTTCTGAGCAAGTTGATTTATAAAAGTATCGGCGGTAGAAAATATGAAGTTAGGGCCCGCCACATTCAGGAAAGAACCTGGGACCAACCCCGTCACAGAACAGCTAGTATGCACCTTGCCGGCAGTCACAGACTTCAGATTGTTATTATAATGGATGTTCCCCACGAACATCCCACTTCTGATAGGGGTTAAAGTCTCCTCCATCTTCCGGTCCAATGGGAGCATATTGAACCAAGATAATGGGAAGTGTCGCTCCATCTGGGGGATGCGGATCGCCATCCCGTTAGAGACAAAACTCCAATTCTCCGACATCTCCAGAACATGATTGTTCTCCACGGTCAAGGCGTCTCCAAAAAAGAACGCAGGCTTCAAAAACTCCCCTTCAAATTTCCCGGAGTTCATCATAGCATTAAGGAAATGGAAAGACTGATTCTTGATGGCATTCAATCTAGCCAGAGGCTCATCGCTCGGAAACTGGTCCGTCATATGCTGAACAATATGGTCGTACCTATAGCCGAGAGCAGCTTGGGCGCTACCCACCAAGAGTTCTCCAGCAGCGTTAACCGGCAGATTCACTAAAGAAAAGACAAAGAAAGGTAAGTTAAACGGATGGATAAAGAGAGCCGATTGGGTGCTTTCGAGCCTCATGCGGCTCAAGAAATATCCATGTGGCTCCATGAAGCCTTATGCGGCTCCGAAGTCTTATGCGGCTCCAAAAAGCCTCATGCGGCTCAAGCTCAGAAGAATACTTATGCGGCTCCGTACAATGAAAGTCTATGCAGTTTAGCATCGCTTATGCGGCTTCTCCGACGAAGCACGTATGCAGACACGGTGGTTTTCTTATACTGCTCGCAGCTCAGCCGCAGGGCGAACATGCGATTTGCAAAGACTCGTGCATAAAGTATACGACGTAGCCATGGCAGTTAGGGTTCTTTAACTCATACATTGTCCTTACCAGTAATGGGGGGGTGAACATCATGATGAACATCAGGTACGACGACCGACGGAGTAGCAGCCGCAGTCGAGGCGGAAGTAGAGGCTGCCTTCTTGCCCTTTGCTGCCACGGTCTTCTTGGGAGCTATTAATTATCGAAGAGGGGAAGGACAATCGAGATAGGGAAGATTTGAGGAAAAAGAAAGAAAGTAAAGAAGCCCTCTCTCTTCAAACTCCTCCTATTTGTAGGAGGATGGGAGAGGGAGGACACGTGGGCCAATGACCGCCTCATAAAAAAGCAAAACCGACTCCTTGGGTTTCGTCTCCAAGATTCACCCAGAGCGTAAAATCCGAAAGATTTAATAAGCTGACCCTTGGGATTCCCCCTACAAAACGGCGCTGAAACGAATTTGAGGCAATTAAAGACCCGCACACGTGGCGAGAAGCTATGCGGCTGAACAGTCCCCTACGGCCGAACCACCTACGCGGCTGAACATTCTATGCGGCCAAGATCTCTATACGGTCAGGGTTTCATATGCGGCTAGAAGAACACAGCCATGCTTCTTATTCAAAGTATTTCAATTTTGCAAATTGAAAACTTTGAAGGGGGTCTTGTAGAAGCATGGAAAATACTAAAGAAAATGACCTATACGGCCAAAGAACACCATGCGGCTCAGAAAGCCCATGCGGCTCAGAGAGTCATGCGGCATAAGGGACTATGCGGCTCAAGACATCCCATGCGGCTCAGAAGATACGTGGCGGGACAGCCCTCTCCTCTGCCCTCTCGCATTAATTGTTTTGATGGCTGACAACTCTAAAAAAGTGACAGCCCTGACACAAAAAGAAGTAATTATGACTCTGTCATAATGACAGACTTCTAGGAAAGAGAAAAGAGATCTCTAACACAAATCCCCCGAGAGCAATAAAAATGCCACGTGGCCTTGCCACGTGGCCTTGCCACGTGGGCGTTCGTATGCGGCTCGAGCAAAGACTTCTCATGCGGTTCAGAATAAAGCCATCCTATGCGGCTCAGGCCGAGACAGCCTCATGCGACTCGAGCAAAGACTTCTCATGCGGCTCAGAATGAAGTCGTCCTATACGGCTCAGGCCGAGACAGCCTCATGCGGCTCAAACAGGGGCCTTCCCATGCGGTTCAAGAGGACCATTTCCATGCAGCTCAGGCGGATGTATCCCTATGCGGCTAGCAATGATCACCTCCATGTGGTTCAAAGGCTCGAGGGAGGGACACTACCCAAGCAGCCCTGACACGTGGCCCTAACCATATGCGGCCCAAAATCATATGCGGCTCACTCATCATGCGGTTCAGATCCCCAATGGCTCCTAGGACACGTGTCCTAAGCCGATCAATTCCTCAGATTTATTGCAATCAAAGATTGGGTCAAAACTCAATAATCTGGGACACGTGGCAGGAGAATAAATCTAATTTATTTACAGACATCAGAAGATCATTATGAGCAAGATTTATTCCAATCAGCATTAATTGTTGATGGGATTTGGTGTAATCTACACTCAATGGCTCAGATTCGTCATAATCAAAAACGAACGGCCTAGATTGACCAATCTACAGGCCATCACCATCTTCAAGAGACAATCATTGGCAACCCTAATGATCACATCCCACTATTATAAATAGCAAGGTGCCATTCCCTTATGAACATATATACTGTCAGAGAGAGATACGCACATATACAGAGAGACTCCCCCAATAATCAGAGAGAGAATACAAAGAGAGAGAGAGAGAAGCCAGAAGAGTAATAGAGGGAGAGCAAGGAGAGAATTTCTTCATCAACGCTATCCATCTCGTCACAGGAGCCAAGGCTGCATACCGATCGTCCAAGGAGTAAGGCAGGGCTGTCGTCGCCTTCCCGAGCCTCTATCGTCACCCTTCAGAATCTAAAATAAACAATTGTACTTAGACTGTTGTGCCTAGGTTTTCGTTCCTAGGCTTTCTTTATACAAGCGAGTTTGTAACGTGAAGTAAAAGTCCGGTCCTCCGATAATTGTTCTGTTCTTTTATATTTTATAGCAAATAATGCTGTCATGTTGTTAACACGGATTGGTACTATATGGATCTTTACATTGAAATGTTATACCCCTCGGGAGCATCAGATACATCATGTCATGTGTGTTTCACTTTCATCATGTAGTTCTGTGCTTTCACTATTCATGTATACTTTCGTGATTCATGTACTCTTATGTTCACAGAGCCCTCATGTATAACTTCATGTGCACCTATTTATGGGCCCCCATGTGAAATATTATACAATAACACACTTGTCTGGATCCTTGTGTATTGATTGGGGTACGGGAGAGTAGAAGCAGTCATGTGAACAATTCCAAAGTAGTGTAAACATGTGCAAACTCTTTAGTGTAATCATGTGCAAATTTAAGTCGTTCACATGTCTATCTTATACTCTACATCACTAGTCACTGATAGTTCTCTACTTATAATAGTTATTTACATTATAGTTCTCTTTCTTTTACTACATGTACTTTCTTTCAGCGTTTTATGTATTTTACTCTATTGTATGCTTTATATTCATGTCTTGATATGAACTGTTGAGATTTTGTGCTCGTTCCTGTCCGGACTGGACCTGTTAAAAATATTACAGAGGATGACGAGGACCTTTGCCCTACCTATTATGGAGCTGCCATAGATGACACCTGCGACTTGGACCTTCAGCAGGATCCATCAGCAGTAGAGGATGTCACCCTTATAGTTTAGACTAGTTAGCTTAGACTTCTATCTTATTTTATATCTTGTCTCATTTGGATACATTGATGTATATATTTGGGATCTTATTGTTATTCTGGATGTTTTATGGAGATGTTATCTTAGATACTTAGACTTCTTCTCATGTTTGTCTTTCATTTGGTGATCTTCATATCATATCTTATCTATCTACCGAACTTCTACCTTAGTTATGATTGAGCTGTATATTTCTGTATTGTCCTCCGATTAGAGAGTATACATTGTACAGGTACCTTATCATGTTAGATGTATATAACCTAGGACATCGTTCTACCGCCGACACTACGGCATCGGCTGGACGTACCAACTTCTCGTACCCCTACACTGGGTGCGGGTCGTGACTCGTTTTTAGTGGTGGCCCATACAGGTCCAGTTTATGTAGTGGTATTCCAACTAGAGTATCACTACAGCCTGTAGTAGGATATAGGATATAGTTTTGAAGGTACTCAATCACACCTAGGAAAACTCTTATCTAATTCCTGCTACAAATTGCCTTCTTTTGAAATGACTGTCCTCCTTTGATTATATCGCTTCATTCTCAGTAATTGATTTCTTGTTGATCTGTCTCTAGGATGGTGCAGACACGATCCCATCACTCTGGCCAGAGGGATACTACTGAGAGGTCTGCCATCTCTCGTCCGGCTCAGCCCGGTCAGGCAGTTCCTATGGTACCTTCTCAAATCGGAGCTTCTGTCGCATTCGGGGGTGCACCTCCTCCTGTACAGTGACCTTCTAACGATATTTTGATTTCTTCCAGTAGTAGACACCTTCGGGATCGGTTGACGCAGCACAGTTGTTTGCCTTCTTTCAAAGGATGGCGGAGGCCAAGTAGCAGTCCGCTCATTTCTAGCAGGGCATAGAGAAAGCCCATCAGCTTACCCCGACGATGGCGGAGAGAGTCATTATGCAGCCCTAGGCAGGCCAGATACAGCTGTATCAGCCGAGGACACCAGGGATCCAGGAGTTCCAAAAGATGCGTTCGCAGGACTTCCGCGGCACAGAGGGGATTTTGTATGCGGATGACTGGATAGAGCACATCGAAGAGATCTTTCGGCTGGCAGAAATACCAGCTCGACTACAGATTGAGGCGGGAGGTAGTCAGATGTAGGACCTGGCCCGTACATGGTACCACACGGACCTGAGGGTCGGTATAGTAGGACAGACTTGGGCAACCTTCAAGAAGTTGTTCAATGAGAAGTTTTTTCATGACATAGCTCTTGGCTCCCTGGAGTCGCTATTTGGGAGCTTAGTTCAGGGCAGTCAGACTGTCGAGGAGTACGTTGGGGAGTTCTGTCGTCTGGGCAGATTTGTTGAGGGACTCAGTGAGACAGCGAAGGCCCGGAGGTTCCAGAAGGGGTTAGTTAAGGAGGTCAAGTCCTTGACCAAGAGTGATCGGAGTGCCACTTTTAAGGAGATTCTGGTGGGTGCCCTAGCAGCAGAAGATGATCTTGAGCTGAAGCTCAAGAGAGAACGGGACGCCCATGGAGCCAGCAGCAACGGAGGCCAGGCCAAGAGGCCTCATGTACAGATTCAACAGCAGCAGCATCAGAGGCCTCACGTACATATTCAGTAGCAGCAGCAGCAGAAGAGTCCTGTTTAGTAGCAGTTTCAGGGCCAGGGACATATACTTTACCAACAGGCACCCAGACAGCAGCCCATTAGTTGTACTTTCTGTAAGAAGCCGGGTCATGGATGGAATAACTACAGGAAGAGACTAGGCAGGTGTTTACTTTGTGGTTCAGCTGAACATCAGTATAGGGAGTGTCCGAAGAACCAGACACCATTGACTTAGGCAGTAGCAGGAGCGAGGGCTACGACAGGGCAGCAGAGGGGACCACCATTGCAGACTCAGCAGCAGAGGTTTTTTCAGCATCAGCAGCAGGCCATAGGAGGAGGCCAGCAGGGACGAGCTTTCGCCATGACAGTTGAGGATGCACAGGCAGTATGAGGGATACTTGTAGGTTTTGTTCTTCTCGATTCCATTCCCTCTTTTTCCTTATAATAACTATCTTGAAATTTAATTTCGATAGTTTTTTCTACCTCTTTGTTCGCCGATAAATTTGATTCTTAGTATTATGTGTTGATTTGATTTTAATTTTTCCAATATAAGTTATATGGGCTAGGTCGCCTCAGTTATGGAATCTAGAATCTTCTACAGTCATATTAGCTCGCATAGTGAGGACATATTGTCTGATTTTGGACGTATTTCTCGGGTGTAGGAATTTAAGATTTTCGCGGCCAAGCATGCGACAATACGAAAATTTTAAATACAATAATTCTAGAGGTATGTACCTTAGCTGGGGACTCTATGATTATCGTAGCCTTGCTTACTAGTATGACGAAGATTATAAGTCTTATGATTTTGGACATTCGCATATGATTATAGGATTGTATGATTAGAGACTTTCATTGATTGGGGGTTTGACCTAGAAAGAGTACGACCATCTTAATTTCGAGGACAAAATTCTTCTAAGGATGGTAGACTTGTAACACCCAATTTTCTAAATGAGGATAATTTTAAACTTTTTAATTTTAGTATTTTAATAATTAGATTTAAATCATGTTATAATTTTTGGTAATTTTTAATTCTTTTAAAACTATTTTAATTGGTGATTTATGATTTTGGTGTTTTGCTAGTGAAACCCTAGATACTACTTGACCTAAAGACTAACCATGACCATGGGGACTTAACCACATGATTGGGATGATTTATTTCTATTTTGGAATGGGGGTGTTTTGGTCATTGTGGTTTCTTTGAATTATTTTGTTATTTATTGGATTGGTGTTGTGATTTTTGACTTTTGCTAGTTGAGACCATAAAGACTAGCCTAGAGTTTGACTTTGACTTTAGCATGGTAGAATGGTGTGGGACCCTAATCTAACTTAAGTTGACTCAAGTTGACTTGGGTTCATGTAGAGAATGGGTCTCCTTGGTAGTTGGCCCCTTTAGTCAGAAGGCTTAATCAACTAGCTAGTGCATTAGGCCTATAACCATTTCCTAAGGAACCCTAACCCTAATCTCATGTGGTCGGCCCCCTATAGCAGCCATATGGAGACCCCAACCCCTATAAAATATCTCTTATTAGTCACTTGCCTCTTTTTGAAATCCCCCTTTAGAAACCCTAACAGTTCTTTCCCAAATCATCAAATCTCACCATTCCTCCACCAAATTGATCCCACTCACTTGCATTGGAGGTCATTTTGGAGTAGGGGTTGAAGGGAGCTTGCTTGCAAGGATTGGAGCTCACTAGGCTATTGCTATTGGAGGAGGACTTCTCATTTTGGGCTTTTTGATTGAGATCTCTCCCAATAGGTAAATGCCCCCAAATCCAATTAAATTTCTGTTTCCTTGTCATAATAGCACGCATCTAGGCACCATGGACTTGTAGATGTAGTTTGGTAGGAATTGGACTTGTTTTGATGTGCGTACCGGATACGTATCAGTGTCCAATACAGGGTGTTTGTTGAAATGCCCCAAAGGGATTTTTATTGCTGTTTTTCAAAACTATTTGAATGAAATTATAGATCTATATATGGATTTTGTTTTTGTGTCAGACTGAGGTGATCCTCGTGTCTGTATCGTATCCACAGAGAGCAGGACACGTCGTACGAGGGTGTGCGCAGGTGTCCTGCTGCTCGAAGTAGAATTTTTCATGTCTGTGTCACTTGGACACGCGAAACTTAGCATGTAGCTTGGGGACATGACTGACATGTCAGCCCCCAAGTTCCATGTCACTTCGTCTTGTGTCGGACTCGAATTTTGAGCCGCATTAATTCGTGCGCTGTGCTGAGACGCAAAATTTTGCGTGTGATACGCGTTTCGTGTCGCACGGACAAGTGCCGAGAGACTCTCGTGTCGTATCGAATGTGTAGCCCTAGTGCTGGGATACATGTGGACATGAGCATGAGACGTATCGTAGCTCGTGTCGTGTCTACGAGGCCATGTCCCCACTACGCGAGGCAGTGTTCGAGACTGCTCTGTGCAGTGTGTGTCTGTGTGTTTTATCATGTTTGGACACCTCGTGTCCAGTTGTTTGGACACAAGATGACCTCTGAGACACAAGTACATATGCACAACATGTTATGACATATTAATTTGATGTTAAATTGGATCTTCACATGTTAATTTAGGTTTTCGAACCATGTTCTGATACCTGTGCATAAACTGAGTTATTTCTAAGATTAAAATGTTAATTAAATGTTAATTAATTATTAATTTGTTATGTTTTAGCATATACTATGTCGGTGATACATGTTTAAACTTTTAGGTTCATGGTGATGTTCGGTTTGGGTTGTTAATGGGGTTTTCGAACTTGTGTTGATACATTATGCAATATATAGGTTTATTTACATTGGTTAAAAAATCTGAGAAAGGTTTGTTCATATAAAACTTGAGGACTGAGTTATAAAAACCTGAGAATAAAATCTGAGAGTATGTGGTTTGGTTTACTTGTATAGGCAAACTGAGATTGAGGGTTCACTACAACAAAAAACCCTTTTAATGACGCTCGACAAGGAGTTTTAATGACGGCTGATACATAAGCGTTATTAAGTTGAAAATTACCTTTTTTTCTATGACCGTTTGGGCTAATTCTGGGCTTTTTATAACATTTATAAAATAAAGCGTTATTAATAGTTTAGAGCGGTGGCAAACTTGTAATTCTTTCACTGTATAAAAGCTAAGTGGGAGAGAGAAAATTCATTTCTCATCCATTTTCTAAGGGAGCAGTATCTCTCCTCCTCAAACCTCTTCTCCCCCAATTTTCTTCTTTTCATTTTCCCTCCTTTTCGGTTTGACTCCAATTTCTCTCCCAAACTCCAGATCTACGCAAAGGTTCAATTTTTCTTCCAATTTCTCTTCGGTTAGGGCTTATATTTTGTTTATACTTCATCGATTTTTAGGGTTTCTGATGGATTTCTTCTTCGATTTCTAGGGCATATATTTTTTGTTCTTCGATTTCAATTTCGCTTCGCGATCGGGATCCTCGGGAAGAGCCGGCGCCGCCGGGTCACTCGTCGAAGAAATGCGGCGTAAGGGCGTCGCGCCGCCGCCGCTGCCGCTGATCCTGATCAGGAATCACCATGCCGCCAGGGAGGCGACATCAACGCGTTCGAGCTCGGGGTCGACGGGCTCCTGGGGTATCTCGTTCACCCTCATTTCCTCTTGAATGTTACTTGCAAATTGATTCCAACTTCTATGCCTTTTAGGTTACAGAACAACTCTCTATTATTCTATTTTAATTATTTCACTCTCTTGATCTCATCATCAATTCACACAATATCACCATTAAACAGCATACAGATGAAACATCATGCTAAACTATGCTTAGTAACTTCATTCTCAGTGAAAAGAGGTGAATATTGAATGCTAATACCTGATATATGTTATCGTGATTGGATTTGGAGACGAATCTCCTTTTGTCCGAACAGTAGTTGTACCTCTATCATGCATATCCTTGATATTAAAGATATTACTATCGGTAACTTGTTTCTTCTCACAGGTCTTTCTTAATTGATGGAAACCATACATTGCTATTTTCTCTTTAAATTCTTCAATCAATCTTTTTGGTAAGTAAATAATTTTCATAATAGGTCTCCTCACAGAAAACCAAATCAATTCGAAAATTCATTTGTTTTTAATCTTTATTTAATTATTTTCTTCCAGAGTTTCATAGCATGTCCTCGTAAGCTTGATCCCTCGATATTACAACTTTCTTATTGTGTTAGTATATGAATAGAGGTACCATTTTATTTTATTTTGTTTTATTTTTCTAGTCCTCAGAATTTGGTTGAACAAAAATAGTTAGCCCATTAATCCTGTCTCCTAAATATTCCAAACATCAATATGCATATCTTTTAGGGCCTATAGCTTTTGCAGTTTTTGTTTTCTTTTAAAACATCTTTAACTTCAGAAACTTTAATTTTGGGGGCAATTGGAATAGTTCTTATATCAAGCTAACTCAGTCCTTTTTGTATGAATTGTTGGTTCTCATTGTGGATCAATAAGATATGGATTCATCCAGCTAAATCCAAAAGTGTGGTATAAAGGCTTTCTGGTGGATGTGTCATTGTTAATTTGGTGATGGATAGACATCAAAGCCATGAACTACTTCCGTTGTCTGTTATTCAGTGTTGACAAACCAATGGTTTCTTTAGTGTACAGAAATTTCTTTAGTAAACGTGAACAGATGAATCCATTTCCTAACTTATTGCCCTCTCAGCAATCTGTATTCTAGCTTTACTTGTTATTTAAATTGTATTCTTTGATGAAAACTCATGCTCAAAAGTTGAAATATTTTAGTTACAAAAATTATTAGTTACCTTCTCAACCTTTTCTTATCACAGGGAGGTCATGGAGTCTAGGGACATGGAGTACAAGGCGTGGGCTCATGTTCAAAGCCTCAAATCGTCTCTTGATGAGCATAAATTAGAATTGTACGTTAAGGAAGCCATTGAAGCTGAAGCAATATCTCGACAGCGCCTAGCTACTGCTGAGGCGAAGATTGCTGATTTAAGGCAGAATTTGGAATGTACTGGAAGGTATAAATGCCATCATTTATTGGTTTGTACTCATTGCTAATGCCATATTTTTTATTCTACTAAAAGTTGACTGCCTGGTTTTGTGTGAACCTTCTGTATCGTGTCTTTTATTAGAGTGGCAGATACATCTGGTGCATGTAACCTTTTAAATGAATGCTATGTCGATAGTAACAGAGAAAATAAAGAGGGAAAGTAGGGAGATGGGAAAGATGAACATAGAACGATGTCATACTAAAGTGCAATTTATATAGATTTCACAGTGTATGGTTATTCTGATTACAAGAGTTCCCAGCTAGATAAGTTCCAAATGATGGAGTGGGTTTCAAATATTTTATATAGATTCCTCTATGTCCTTGAGGAATGGCCAATGTTCTAAACGGCGGTAGGCAGGTACGCGGCGGAGAGAGTCCCCCTACCGCCTAGGCGGTCTGAAGCCAAAAGCATTGGATTTGATTCATTTGAAGTCACAGAAGGGGAAATTCAGGTCCTAATTGTATATTTATCCATTTTGTACTTCACATTTTATAACTACTTTTTGCTTAGATTTCTGTTGATGTGCAAGTCACACACACAGTTGAAACTGAGAGAATTTAAAATATAGCTACAAGGTAAGTGCTGTGTTATGGTTCAGAATACTGGACAGTCATGTGAAGTCCAAATGATATAAGAAAATGAAAATCAATTTTGGTGGTTAAGGAATAAGGAACTTGCTAATGTTATAAGGTGAGTCAGGTGACCACAATAGAGATAATGAGTGTTTCTTCACTCAGACGACCTCAAGATTTCTAACCTATGTTTCATGTTTAGGAAAATGATATAAGACGATGCAGACACAGGAACACAGGCACTGCATTAATTTTTACGGCATTCTTCGTATAGTTTGGAGTGTCCTTGTTGTGTCCAGTACATATCCGACACGGTTACAATATGATGATTTGACACTATGTTGCGCACGGACATAGATACGAATTAGGACACAATATGGGTACGGGATACTGGCATTTTCAAGTATTTACAGTGTAATCTCTGAAGGTTGTTCTGAGTTATTGAAAGACAGGCTGGATAATGTGTTACACATTACCCTATCAGCTTTGAAGGATCAGGAACATATGGTAAGAGGCGCTGCTTCATTTGCACTGGGTCAATTTGCTGAACACCTGCAACCTGAGATCATTTCTAGTTATGAAAGTGTACTTCCCTCTATTCTGAATGCCCTTGAAGATGTTTCAGATGAAGTGAAGGTAATTTGTCTTCTTTTTTTGTGTGTGTACTAGAATCTCTATTATTTCCAGGCTATTGCATTCTTATGGTTGTAATATATATCACAGGAGAAGTCATACTATGTACTGGCAGCTTTCTGTGAGGATATGGGAGAAGAGATCCTTCCTTATCTTGATCCCCTGATGGAGAGATTAATTACTGCACTCCAAACTAGTCCTCGAAATCTGCAAGAAACTTGTATGGTACTTCTGCTTCTTTTGTCTTTCTCTGTAGAAATCTATAGCAGAATTATTTTCTTCTTTATTACAACCCTTCTTTTCGACTTGATGCAGTCTCCAATAGGCTCGGTAGCAGCTGCTGCGGAGCAGGCTTTTCTTCCTTATGTTGAGAAGGTACTTGAGATGATGAAAAGATTTTTGGTGCTTACAAATGATGAGGACCTGGTCTCCGTATTTTTATCTTTTTCAGGGATTTGCTACACGTGATGTTGACAGTTTTGATGTGCTCAAGTTGAAGCCAAAGTAATTACTTGTTTTGAGGATCCATTTAAGTAGTAGTTGTAAATATATGTATTTGGATACCCTATTTTAAGATAATGTAATGAAGATGGTGATATAATATTTTGATTTTTTCTTGTGAATATAGTTCAATGTGGTTGTTTTAAAATTGAATTGAGAAGTTTTTGGAAAGTAATATATAATGTGCAGTATTAAGCATTATAAATGTGATGAGTTCAGTAATATTGAGTGTTATAAATGTTCTCCATTGAGCTTATACAGATTATCGATTCATAACGCTTTCAAAATGTCCTGAATTGTGAACTATATATTAACCATTCATAATGCTTTTATAGAAACTATTAATGACGGTTATTTTATGACGTTTTTAAAAAACATTTATAACACCCATTTTCATAACGGTTGCTGTGGAAAAAAAAGCGTCATGGTTCGCCATTAATGACGCTTTTTAGCCGTCATTAAAAGGGTTTTTGTTGTAGTGGTTGTGTAGGCCATTATCATGAGAATGTTCACTGTAATGCAATTCATGAGTGTTTAGATGTTAAATAGAACTGGGTTTAATAAATATCTGAGAGTTGTTTGATTTATCCTGAGAATCTCATATGCATACCTGAGATTTCATTCTGTTGATAACCTGATACTGAGGATACATGTTGACATGTTATCTGTGATTGAGTTTAAATGAGGAAAATATAACTTACCAACATATTTAACTGAGTTTAAGAAACTGAATTGTTAACTGTAAAACTGATTGGGGTTTCCAATTTGATACTAAGTTTAAATGCAACTGAGATGTTAGCTAAGCATGCATTTCACTGCTGTTTTAACTAAACACACACACCCTCTCACTTTCACTCACTCTTTCACTCCCCCTCTTTCACTCTTAACTGTCATGCACCCCACATGTCACAGCCCCTATCACTCACACACACACACACATTCCCCTTTTTCCCTCTCTCTATATTTATGTTTGTATGATATATCTATATCTATATATATATATATATATATATATTTATGTTTGTATGATATATATATATTTTTATATATATATATATAATATATATATATATATAATATATATATATATATATATATAATATAATTTATTTTATGTTGTATATATATATATATATTTTTTTTTTTTTTTTATGATATATATTTATGATATATATTATATTTTGATATATATTTATGTTTGTATGATATATATATATATATATATCTATATATTATTTATGTTTGTATGATATATATATATATATTTATGTTTGTATGATATATATATATATCTTATATATATATATATATTATATATATATATATATATATAATGTAACTTTATGGTATATATTGTATATGCATGTATGTAATGATGTATGCTTGTACAAATATAAGATATGTAGATAATGTGAATACATGTTAATATGAATGTATATAATGTATGAGAATGACATGCATATATATATATATATATATATATTATATAGATATATATATATATATATATATATATATATATATATATATATATATATATATCTAATAATAAATAATATATTATATATATATATATATATATTATATATATATGCACATCGAGTCGTGGTGTACTGGTAACACCACCGTGCACCGGGGGTGAGGGCCGGGTTCGAGCCCTCCCTTCCACGGAGGTGGCTAGGTGGCGGTGGCCACGGCCTCCGGGCCAAGGTCGGGTGGAGTCGTCCACCGACTTTGGTTTTTAAATATATATATAGATATAAATATATATATTTTATATATATTTATATATAATATATATAATATATATAATATATATTATATATATATATATATATATATATTTATATATATATATATATATATATATTTTTTTTTTTTTTAATATATATATATATATATATATATATATATATATATATATATATATATATATATATATATATAAATGAGTTGTAATGTAACTTTATGGTATATATATGTATATGCATGTATGTAATGATGCAAATATATGATATGTAGATAATGTGAATACATGTTAATATGAATGTATATAATGTGATGAGAATGATATGCATATATATATTGCTATGTGTGTTACAGGCAATAGCCTATATGTGTGTATACATATAGTATATGCCTTTGTGTGTGTTGCCATTTGGTTTTGTGTTGGTGATTGTGTTTGATTGCTAGTATAGGCTTGGTTAGGCCTAGTGAGACTTGTTAGACTAGGATTAGACCTAGAATAGCTAGTTGACCTAGTTTGACTACAAAGTTGACCAAGAGTTGACTTTAGTCTAGAATGACCTAGAAATCATGTTGAATGTATTATAATCTTCAATATTACCATTCTAGACATGTTGTGACCTGTTTGCTCTAATTAGGACTCATCTACTCTATCTGGACATCTATACTCATCAGATACTTAGGATATCAGGCGAGTACATTCTCTGATCATTTTATACTTGTTAGGATTTATATTCTTGCTCTATATTACTTTATTTGATGTTGTCACGTTGTTAACACGAATTGGTACTATATGGATCTTTACATTGAGATATTATCCCCTTCGGGAGCATCAGGTACATCATGTCATGTGCATTTTACTTTTATCAAGTACTCTTGTGCTTTCACTATTTATGTATAGTCTTGTAATTCATGTACTCTCATGTTCACAAAGCCCTCATGTATAACTTCATGTGCACCCATTTATGGGACCCATATGAAATATTGTACAATAACATAACTTGTCTGGATCCTTGTGTATTGATTTGGGTACGGAGGAGTAGAAGCAGTCATATGAACAATTCCAAAGTAGTGTAATCATTTGCAAACTCTTTAGTGTAATCATGTGCAAATTCAAGCCGTTCACATGTCTATCGTGCACTCTACATCACTAGTCAATGATAGTTCTCTACTTATAGTAGCTATTTACATGACAGTTCTCTTTCTTTTACTACATGTACTTTTTTCAGCGTTTCATGTATTTACTCTATTGCATGCTTTATATTCATGTCTTGATATGAACTGTTGAGATTTTGTGCTCGTTTCTGTCCTGACTGGACCTGTTAAAAATATTACAGAGGATGACGAGGACCTTTGCCCAACCTATTATGGAGCTGCCATAGATGACACCTGCGACATGGACCTTCAGCAGGATCCACCAGCAGTAGAGGATGTCACCCCTATAGTTTAGACTAGTTAACTTAGACTTCTATATTATTTTGATGTCTTGTCTCATTTGGATACATTGATATATATATTGGGATCTTGTTGTTATTCTGGATGTTTTATGGAGATGTTATCTTAGACACTTAGACTTCTTCTCCTGTTTGTGTTTCATTTGGTGATCTTCATATCATATCTTATCTATCTTACCGTACTTCTACCTTAGTTGTGATTGAGCTGTACATTTATTTATTGTCCTCCGATTGGAGAGTATACACTGTACAGGTATCTTATCATGTCAGATGTATGTGACCTAGGACAGCGTTCTACCGCCGATACTGGGACGTAGGTTGGACGTACCCACTTCTCGTGCCTCTACACTGGGTGTGGGTCGTGACACTTCACCTCCTCCACTTCTTCTCTACATCCGGAGCAGCAGTGTGCCGACAATCGGAGTTGACAGCTACAACAATAGTGAGCCACCTAAGTCGCCCCTTCGCCCCAGTGTGCCTCCAAAGCCTCCTCCCCCGCATAGGACTGCTCACTTTTCCCATGACCTCCCACGATCGATTCCTACGTCAGTGCCCTTAATTGTTCTTCTCATTCCTAAATAGTGATTCCATTCGCGCTCGGTAAGCCCAAATTCTCATGTCGAAAAGAAATCATAATTTTCAATTCTCTTGGAAACCCTAATAGAAACCTAGATCTGCAATCTATTTTAGGGTTACCTAAAGAATTCAGGTAGAATCATCAAAATTAGATATATTTTAGTGACTTCGCCAGCTCATGACTAATTGATGTGCATCCAACCACTGTTCAAGGAGAACTCGTACATATGATGGAAAACTAGGCTTTTTGTAGGCCTTGAAATTATCCACTGACTTGTTGAAGTTTCATTATTGTGGATACCACATTATTGGCTCTAGGGATAGCCCTCGCCGCTACCGACCTCAGCATCACTATCCCCGATGGAAAAGTTTAATTAATATACTCTTTATCTAGCAGTTTAAAGTATTAGATGACGGAAGTTGTACAAAAATTGCTTGAACAGAGTTTTTTTATTTAACCAAAGAAGTCCTTAGGCGTTCTTTTCCAGTTTTTGTGAACTTTAATAATCATGTCGTTCTCTTTCTTGTTTTCCTTTGTAATATTACCTGTGGTAGCACATGCACCTGAGAAACCAGAGCCAGTACAAACCCCATTGCTAGGGAAGAAACGGAGCCCAGTACAAATTGTCATTTAGTTAATAAATGATACATACAAGAGAATTTATCTTTAATAGTCTTATGACATTCAGTGGTTATTTTCAAATATGTTACACGGGTACAAACACAGATATGGACATTATACAGATATGGACACCATTTTGCCGTATTTATGCAACATAGCTTATCCTGTATATATGCAAGAAAACTCAATGCCTGGACTCTTGTTGTTTTATAGCTGATATTGTCACCTGCTAGCAGAAACCTCGACATCCGTAATGTGTTTGAAATGTGAATTTGCTGATACGGTCACCTTCCTGCCGTAACCTTGACATACATAATGTGTTTGAAATCTGAATTCTGCTTTCTCTTAATTCATACAACTTCTTGCATTTTATAGTATGATATATTTTATTATCTCCTGTCAATTTTGTAGAAAAAAGAAGACACCCATATACTTCATTGGAACTTCTTTCCTTTGAAAATATCTTCATCTGTTCTTTACTTCTTTTGTAGAGCTAATAAGCGATGACAAGT
This sequence comes from Iris pallida, assembly GCA_029216955.1. NCBI lineage: Eukaryota > Viridiplantae > Streptophyta > Magnoliopsida > Asparagales > Iridaceae > Iris > Iris pallida. The sequence continues at coordinate 2,200,899 of JANAVB010035019.1, forward strand.
ATATTGTTAAAACCAAAACTAACCTTTGGTAAATTCATTTAAGTGTATTCTGGAGTATGTCTTCAAGTTTATGTCAAATACAGACATGATATCTTTTTTGGAGTGTCTATGCTTCGTGAAAGGGTAAGACACCCATATACGTTTTCAAGCAACATATGTTAGATAAGGTAAAAAAATTGTACTTTTAGTTATTCTTTCTTTATATTGATAGTACTTTAGACTTACAGAAATAAATTTTCCTTTACGACTGTTTTGGCTATGATCGCAAACTTCTATAATATGGGTTGACATTGCTATCCTCATTATATATTTATGTTTCCTTATAATCGTGCCAAAAAAGTTATGTTTGGCAAACTCTTTATTTTGTAGTTAATCAGCAAAACCTTAAGCATTTTACTAATTCTCATCCAAGATCATGAGATTATCGAGTGAGGTATCATATCAGTAGGACCTGAGACGTGAATGGCGTCAATATTTGGTAGGCCAAACTTAGTGGATATCTCAAATTTTGGGGATACCAGGATTTGATAAATGTTTGAACCTGAACCAAGGTTTCAGAGTCCACATTTCTTAACTAATTACCCAGGTTTGGAACCAAGTCTTATTCTGTCCCTGATGCTTTCCAAGGTTGCTCTAGATAATCGCAGGCAAAAAAAGTGAGCAATAGGCTCAACATCCTTGTTACAGAGTACACACTTTTTGTCAACACTGATACCAAGTCACAAGCAAAAAGGTGAGCAATGGACTCAACATCCTTGTCACAGAGTACACACTTGGTGTCAACACAGATACCAAAAAATGTGAAGCTTATTTTTAGTTACCAGCATTCTTTTGATGACTGTGTAAGTGCAACAATTTATGTTAGACAGGTTTGGAATCAGACACTATCCCACGGTCCATACATAGCTTGCTAATGTTCAGTTAATGATAAGCTGGCCTAACAGAGATCTTGCATGATGTACACTTAAGTTCATTTTACTGCTCCTAATAATATAATATTGATAGTTGAGCATACAAATAAAGTATTCAAGAAAATTGGAGTTAGCTGAAAGTGAGCACTAGACTGTTACCAAATCTAGGCCAAATTTAGATGATATCCCAAATTTTGGGGATAACAGGATTTAGTAAATGTTCGAACCTCAACCAAGGTTTCAGAATTCCCTTCTTAACAAAGTAAATACCTAACTTTGGAGCCTAGGCCAATTCTGTCCCTGATGCTTTCCAAGGTTACTCTAGAGTAGTGACAGTAGTAACAAGAAGAATCCTTGTTAGTGGCTATGTGAATCATGGTCCTTATTCAGCTCTATAAAGGTAAACTATATTTGCTACATTAGCAAACATATAATCCTTGTATTCCTCTTTGTGCTGGTCTTCGAAAGTGATCATGATAAAAGCTTGCTAATTTGTAAACAACTGCTTTTGAAAGAGGCTTCTACTGAATGTTAAAGGAATGGTTGATGACAACAAATGATCAAACATAAATTTATGCAATGATTACTCAAACTGGATTAACATTTGAAATGTATTAACTGTTATTGAAATAGCAGCAAGTAAACTGTTGAGGGTATGCATACATAAATTAATTTGATATGTTTGGATAGCTATATATTAGCATCAAAATGTCTTGTTACATCATATAATATAAACCGACATCTATGTAAGGTGTTGTGAAGAAGAAAAGTCCATAAAGCAAGCCAGATTGCTAAAAATATTTAGTACAAACAATATTGTTAATGCTTCCACATAGACCTGCTAACCAAAAGGTTGAATGAAACAAAACGTGTTGCCTTCTTATATTTCTATGCTTATATTGATGTTCAAGAAGTAGTTTAAGAATAATAAAAATGACTTGCCTCCTTAGATTTGTAGGTATATGTTTTTGACCTTCTTATTGTCCAGACCTTGTAAACAGGGAAAAAAATACAAAAACAACCAAACACAAAATAAAAACTACACCAGCCCAATTCTCACTGCAAGTTGGGCTCCACTTTGACAATTTTTCTGATGGTTTTATATATACTTCTGGTCACCATTACCTTGGTTGGTGAAGGTTTTATTTAAACAATGATTGGGTTCCATTGATTTGTTGACTTCGTCCAAAAGCACATACATAGAGTTGTAAAGCACATATCTGGAGTTGTCCCACCTAGGGGTACCTCTTTTGATCTACTTAATATAGGTAACGTAATTATTTTTAGTGTGCTCCAAAAGTTATTAAAAAAATTATACAAAGGAATGGATGGTGGTCAACTTTACTTTTCCCTGATTGATTGTTCTACTGGATATATTAGAGAATCTAGCTAGCATTTGTTATATACGTGGTAATTGTATTTGTTGTGAACCAACAAAAATGGTACGATCGTTTAAGCTATTTTCTACTTAGTAACAGTTTTTCAAAAGGCAAGGTTGATACTATACTGTTTATAAAATAATTTCAAAGGAAATCTTCTTTTAATTCAGATTTATGTTGTTGATATTATCTTTGGATCTACTGATGAGTCTCTTTGTCAAGATTATTCAAAGTGTATGCAGAATGAGATTGAGATGAACATGATGGGAGAACTCAAATTCTTCCTTGAACTGCAAATCAAACAAACCAACAATGGGATGTTCATTAATCAAGCCAAGTACACAAAAGATCAACTAAAGAAGTTCGATCTGGAAATCATCAAATCTCTCGGCACTCCAATGGCAACTTCAACCAAGCTTGATATTGATGAGCAAGGCAAACCGTTCGACATACGTAAGTATCAAGGCATGATTGATAGTTTACTGTATTTAACCGCTAGTTGTCCTAATATAATGTTTAGTGTTTGCTTGTGTGCACGTTTTCAAGCTAACCCTAAGGAATCACACTTGTGCGCAGTTAAGGGTATCTTTTGATACCTTAAAGGCACTTCTTCTGTCGGCTTATGGTATCCCAAAACTACGTCCTTTGACCTAACTGGTTACTTGGATGCTGATTTTGTTGGATGCAAAGTAGATAAAAAAAGTACTAGCGGCACGTATCATTTTCTAGGTAAGGCTCTAGTCTCATGGTTTAGCAAGAAGCAAAATTATGTCGCATTATCAACTACTGAGGCTGAGTATATCACCGCAAGACGTTGTTGTGAACAAATTTTATGGATGAAGCAAACCTTAGAAGACTTTGGTTTACAGTATTCACACATACCCATTTTCTATGACAACACTAGTACTATTAATTTGACTAATAATCTTATATGTCATTCTCATACTAAGCATATTGATATTCGACATCATTTTCTTAGAGACCATCAAACAAATGGAGATATAAACCTTGAATATGTAGACATAGAGAACCAATTGGCTGAATCTTTACAAAACTATTAGCGGAAGATCGTTTCAATTATTTACGTCGAAAATTAGGAATTTTAGACGTCAACAATATTAATTAATTTTGTTTTATTAGTTATTTTTTAATATGCAAAAACTATTTTCGAGACAATCCTACAAAGGGCATGTCTGTCACCACGACTAAGGTCGAAGCAAAATGGTACTTAAGCATTCTCCTGTAAACCTTCGTTAGCTAGGACAGTACCCCTACAGCTAATCTGAGACAGTCACTGTGTAAAGAAAAGTAATTCTGTACAAAAATACCTCAACAAAAGCCCAGGCGAACTCGCACCAAATTTGAACCGAGTTCGGCCCGAGTTCCATTGGTGTCGGGTGTTTTTAAGTCAGATTTGAATGTGGGCCCTTCTATTCACCATCCTTATCCTTCTAAACAGAGCAGCAGCCGCGGACGAGCTCCAAAACCCTAGATTTTTCAATTTTAATTTCTCTTAAATCCTTTGGAGTTTTCCATCCAAATTTTTGATTCGTGCGTAAAATCTTGTTCTCTTCCACATACTCAATTCTGAGAAGGTATAATTTTCTCATTCTCTCGATTTCAATTTCTTAAATTTCTATAATTTTTTAAAATTTATGCCTAGAATCAACAACCCCTTTAAGAGAAAGAAGACGACGGATAGCGAAGAAGCCTCCTCTTTGGATCTATCCAAGGATCGCTCTTTTCGCCCGTCCAATCGGACGATGGGGCGTTCAATTAGCTTTTCTTCGAAACTCTTGAACAATCCTTATTATGGTATACGAATTTCTTAGTTCGTAACATATGCCCTGGTGCACCGATCAAGTGGACAATCTTTCCATCCCATAAGACCTACTTTAAAGCATTAGAATTGCACTATTTTGTCACTCACTCATTTCCTATTACAACTAATGCTATTCGATTATTTTACTGCAATTTCACCCTTGACACTTTCACTGTTAAGAGCTGTATTGCTGGAATTGATATTCAATTCAATGATGCCGACCTAGCGAAAATCCTAAACATTCCAAATGAAGGTTCTCCGCTACATTATATCATTGAATTTGAATTTTTCGGAGATACGACTTTAAACAGTTTCAAGAATAAACTTTGTTCTCCTAATCAAGTTCATTCTAGAAAGTTCAAAGCTGCACATTTGAACTTATTTTTTTATGAATTATATCGCATTGTCTACTCCATTATCTTCCCCAAATCCACTTCCAAGGACGATGTGACCACCCTTGAAATGTCTGCTTTATATCTTATTCGTAAAGGGATTCCTTTTTGTAATCCCCCTATATTTATATATGTAAACATTAAAATTTTCAAGAATATTATTGTTAATTGGATAATGAGGGTATATAAGTGTACATATATTATGTACACTGCCCAAAATTTTAGTAGTAATAAGCTATTATATTGAGTAATTATTTTTTTAAGAGATTTATAGAATTTTATATTATTTATGGTATAATTGAGTTATTAATATAGATGCTTGAAAATATGAGTCTATATATTTAAATAGGTTGAATTATAAGAATATATGCATATATTAAGTTAAATGGGTTACTTATAAATATTAAATTTCATGAGTATATTAAGTTGTAAAAAGACTATTATTTATAAAATTTTAGGAATTTAGGAGAGCAGATATCTATATATATATATATATATATATATATATATATATATATATATATATATATATATATATATATATATATATTATATATTATATATATATATATATATATATATATAAGCAAAATAAAAGAAAAAAAGTATAACAATACTATAGTACTGTTCATTTGAACAGTACCGCAATGTTCCCGAGCCATTACCTGGAGTTCCGACTGGAGAATCAGATTAAGGGGAATCAATTCAAACGAAATTGATTCCTTACAGATTTCAAGCAATCCAAATCAAAATCTAGTCTCCCCCTAGATTGCTTTTAATCCGAACCCTAATCGAAATATTATTCAACCGAAAACCCAATTGCTACCCGTATTTGAGAGCCTGCTCAAGAGAGGAGAGCTTCGCCACAAATATTTCTCGATCAATACTGATATCGGGAAGCCACCACCTACCTAAACCCGACTTCGTTCGATCGCCTCCGCCGGCCATACATCGCTGGAGCAGCACCGAGGAGCTGTCGACACCCTCCCGACCGAGAAATAAAATAAAATACCCTATTTCGAAAACCGCCCTGGTACTTCACTTCTCATCGACTTTCCTCTAATTCTATTTAATCATTTTTGAATCTACGAAGTTCGACACGAAGACTACATAAGCCCCTTCGAAATCCATTAGAGGGATTTCGACATTACCCCCTAGATTGGTAGCAGATTTGACGCAAAATCGAGTTGATTCATCCCGAAGAATAGGGTATTATGAACGGCCAGGAACCCTATTTGGAAGACCAATTTCGACCAACCTACTACTGATTTTCAAAAACAAATTCCACACAGTTGTAGACAACCGATACATGAGTGAAACCTGATTCGTAGATCGTAATTTTATTGTGTACAAAAAGTTATTTGGTCACAAAGTTTGAGAAAAACTATGTTTTAAAACTGTAGAAATTAGAAAACTTTTCCCGATACGGCGTGCGTCCCGAAAAACCCGGCGACATTGTCGTGCACTATACGCATCGAAAGGCGCGTATGGATGTTGCTGATGTGTGGGAATAGACGGAACCCAATTTCGTTACGCGTGCACGACGAAATCAGTACGTATCCGTCGAGATACCCCTGTATCAACGTTTTACAAACTTGGCCATAACTTCGTGTACGTTCGTCAGATCAACACAAAACTTGCGCCAACAGGACCGCATCAATTTTTTGGTCCTGTATTGCAAGTTTGGTCTGATTCTGAGAAGGTTGATCGGAACACCAAATTTGGCGGGCCCGCAACCCGATCCAAAGGACGATCTTATGCACGGCTCATCGGAATCCAAAATTGGATATACCGTTGGGTTCGTCTCCTCAAACTGGATCCGTAGATTTGTAGTTTGACGACTTTAGAGACCATAGACATTAGAACGCGTTTCGGTACAAAAACGGGTCCAACGACGGACATTGTTTTGACCCAAAATTATGATTTTGCTCCTGATCCAGAATTAGACTTTTAGACATACGTTTTCTAGGTATATCACTTATTCTGAGTACGTTCTTGATGTTTGTTTCAGCATCTAGAGTTATTTGGAGATTATGACATTTCTTTTGCTGACATTGTGATTCTTGGACTTGCCACTTTCGCACCACCAGGCAAGATACCTTGCCACCTTACTCTGTGATTTACATATTCTTATTTTTAGTTTTTATTTTCAACATTTCTTATTTATTGTTATTATAAAACTGTGCGTCCAAGTCACACTTGGGTGTAAGCGACTCCATCGGTCGTTTTCTTACTTTTATTTATTTCTCTTGCATTGACTTAGTCTAGTAACCCCCCACTGTTGATAAGGTATTGGTATATCTCGTACGGCCTTGACACTTGCTTTACCACGTGTTGTGAGTCACATGTAGGATATGTACCCGCATAGTCGGCTGGCCACCGATACGTAAGGAGCGTACGACGGATAGGAGTAACTGTCAGTAGAATCGCATACTAGAAGACTTGGCAGTTACTAGAGCTTCTTATTGGTCTTGGAGATGACGATACTAGGCATTGGGTGGAGAGAACAATACCTGACGTATGGGCTTCGATTACACTTTCTTTGTAACCCGGAAGCTCCGCTGGAGATACGGGTATGCTTAACCCCTCAGGTTGGCCACTGACGTTCTTGAACGTTATGCGGTTGGTCATTGGTGCCCAAGAGGGACTAAACCGGATCCTATATTCAGCCAGGGCTCATGCGTCGAAGGATTGTATCTCAACTGCATATTCACAATAGAATGGTCACAAACCCTATTGCATGCATCCCCTTTCTTTTATATTATATATCATAGTTTACATGGCATATGGTGTTTTCTTGTATATTGTTACGTCCTGCTGAGGACCTGGTTATCTCTCCTGGGTTAGACGAGTTTATGCAGGAGTACGGAGCGGTACTGGATCCATCCTATATTGATGACGAGGCATCTCCTGCTGATTTTTAGTTTATTCCTTTATTGAGATATTAGCGGATATTTTTACATCTTTTTTCTTTCTATTTTGCAGAGGTTGGACTCGATTTTATGAGACTATTTTTTATAGCTGTTTGGAGTGGGTATGTCCACCCGGCTATCTTTTGATATACTCATTTATTATCTCGGCTCTGTTATCTTCTGTGTTGAGCTGTAATGAGTTTAGATTATATTATTCTGGCCTATGATTATTTTATATACAGCTTATGTACATATACGAAGATTCCATATATTGGAGTATTCTTCGTATATGTGCAGCTGGCATGTTCTCATACTCGGTCCTATGTATTTTGGGACTCGGACGTTACATATTTTTGTGGTGGCCCATACAGGTCAGAAAATATTGTTGGATTACATGACTGTGCCCAACAAGCCTGCATATAGGAATAAGAATAGTATCTCTTCCAGAACTACTATCTCCTTTGACTTCCAAACCTTTTGAATTCTCTTTGATTTCTTGAATTGTCTTTTGTCTAACCTTCCTAATGTTATCGTATTTTCGTGCCAGCAATATGAATCTACGAAGCGGACGCACTATTACCTTGACCCCCAGAGCTGGTGATACGACTACCCTAGAGGAGCAGAACCCTGTGATGACCCCGATGACACCGTATCATCCAGGATAGCAGTAGGCTACTACGATCCCGTCAACGGTGCACTAGGAGACTCAAGTACCCCCAGCCAACCAGACTGGGCAGACCACTGCAGTACCCCTAGAAGAGAATGTGCCCTCTACTACACCACTTCAGCCAAATTGTGTGACTCAACCAGATCAGAGAATCCCAGCTTCCCAGCAAGAATATATGCCACTTTCTCTCCAGTCCCCATCATCCACGCCAGTTTCTTACTCTAACAAGGCTTTAGTAGAAAGGTTCTTGCTAGGGTTATTACAATTGTAGCAACAACAGAATGAGTTTACAAGAAGTATTATATCGGTAGCCCTAAACAGGACTCTATCTACCCTACCAGCCTTAGTACCAACCAGAGAGACCCAGAACGGGCCGAATAGACATCATGAAGCACAACAATACCCTAGAGCAACACCATATCCTGATAAGGATCTTCCTACATGTCGCTTCTGCCATAGGAAGGGTCATGTTATGAAGGATTGCCGTTGTAGATTGGGATGGTGTATGATTTGTGGTTCCAATTATCACGAAGCCAAAAATTATACGAGGACACAGAATACCTCACAGCAGCAGCAAGGGGAAGGAGTATACCGGGCTCGAGAGAAGCCTACCTGCAAATACTGTGGAATAAAGGGATACATCAGTAAAGATTGTCGAATCCGTTATGGTTCATGCTTAAGATGCTGATCAAGACAACATATGATTAAAGATTGTCCCAAGCCACGAACTCAAGTGCATGATCAGCAGACTCCCTGGCCAACAGATCTAGCACTTCCCGTACCTCGACCAGTTCAACATGTGTCGAGGCTCATGACACCAACAGTAGGAGCACCACGTCCACCATTACCTCCACAGCAATTGTAGTTCCACAGGGTGAGAGCACAGGGCCTAAGTCAGAAGCCCGGGCAGGCCCTTCACTAGCAGTATTGGGTGCAGAATCCCTGGGGAAAATCATAGCAGTTTTTATTTTAGTTGCTACGTTCTTGCAACTTGCCTTATTTAACACTGGAGCCACACCATACTAGATAATCATAAGCCTAGTCATGCATTTTCCATCTTACTCATCCCTTCCTAAAACATGGATCCATTGTTATTACAAATAAGTTATTGATAATGGTAAATGATCAGAACATATGACAACCTCGGAACTGGTGTACTATCTTCCTTCAAGAAACTGTGCTATCAATAGGTACATAACTAATTATTCCTCAACTGGAGTTAGCCGTTTCGGTTACATTACTGCATGAATGGGCCTGCATGTAGAATTAGAATCTAGGTACCTCATCCACATACTTGACCTCCATCCTTGATTCCCTTTGAACCGCGTTGATTGTCTTTAATTACATCTTGCCTAATTCTCTTTCTACCACAAATATTATCCTTTCTCCCCGTGTTGATAGACAGGTTAGGAAGATGACTTATACTTGGTATATGCATTTTTTGTTGCTCAAACACGCTATTAGTTGAACTCTTTTAAGTTGGGTAGGACGCCTCATGACCTATCATCCTCCTTGTCCCTACGACCTTCTTTAAAGAGAACACTGAGAAGATTACCTAGACTGGGCTTATTAGTTCAATCAACGCCTTAGATAAGAAACTAGTAGGATAACTATAGAGACACGATCATAGGTTGAGTCTTAGAATTTGATGAACTTAAACTACTTGTGCCTTCTTTCGACTATATATATCGCATACTTACATTTTGAACTACCGTGACTAAACACCGCTATTATAGCCTAGCTTTCACAAGCTTATTCTTTATCAAGCTGTTTGCCATGAAATATAAAAGAATAGAACAATTATCGGAGGACCAGACTTTTACTTCACGTTACAAACTCGCTTGTACAAAGAAAGCCTAGGGACGAAAACATAGGTACAGCAGTCTAAGTACAATTGTTTATTTTAGATTCTGGGGGGTGACGGTAGAGGCTCGGGAAGGCGACGGCAGCCCTGCCTTACTCCTTGGACGATCGGTATGCAACCTTGGCTCCTGTGAAAAGATGGTTGCCGATGATGAAGGAATGCTCTTCTCGCTCTCCTTCTATTGCTCTTCTGGCTCCTCTCTCTCTGTGTGTATTTTTCTCTCTGTTTATTGGAGGGTCTCTCTGTATATCTTTCTCTGATTGTCTATATATTTCACAAGGGAATGGCACCTTACTATTTATAATAGTGGGGGCATCATTAGGGTTTAGATGATTACCCATTCTCAAAGTGGCGGCGGCCTGATGTATAATCAATCTGGACCCTTAGTTTAGGGTGTGAAGGATCTGGGCCATACATAGGAATAGTATCGAATCCTGTGAATGATTAATGCTGATTGCTTTAAATCTTTATGATTGGTTGTGTCAAGCTTGGATTTCTCACCACGTGTCCCATTGGCTTGATCATGAATGATATGACCTGATCTCATTAATTATGAGGATAACGTTAAATATGGTCATTGGGATCTGGTAAATCTCTGATTGATCTGCATCCCATAATCATCCTTGCTACCAGCTGTCAAGTTGTAGGGGCCATTAAATCTCTGCCACGCGTCTTAATGGTGGACCCTGTCAGAACCGCATGATATCCATGAACCGCATGAGACAGCATCTCAGTGAGCCGCTTAGGTATAGTACTTGCGAGCCGCATGGGATAGTTTCTCGGTGAGCCGCATAGGTATAATACTTGCGAGCCGCATGGGATGGCTTCTTGGTGAGCCGCAGGAAGGTGATTCTCACCAGCCGCATGAAGCTGTTCTTCACTGGAGCCGTATGGGATGGCTTCTTGGTGAGCCGCAGGAAGGTGATTCTCACCAGCCGCATGAAGCTGTTCTTCACTGGAGCCACATGGGAATAGCCACGTGTCAATCTCGGATCGTGTCAGATATTTTCTCCTATTCCTAAAGAGTCTGTCATTATGACAGGACCATTATGACACTTCATGTCAGAGCCGTCAGCTGTCAAATCATGGCAGAGCATTGAATAGGGCCATTACTCGATGGCCAGCTGTGTGAAGGGGTCCCATGGGGACATGTGGTGTTGATCGAGCCGCATATCTCTGTTGGTCGTATGTGAGCCGCATGTACTTCTGAACCGCATGCGGCTAGGGGGCTCTTTGAACAGCATAGGACTGTCCCTATGTAAGCTGCATGGACTCTCCTGCCCCGAGCCGTATGAGACTAAGAGTCTCTCTGAACCGCATGGGGTTCTCCTGTTCCGAGCCGCATAGATCATCATTCTGATATTTTCCATGCTTCTACAAGTCCCCCTTCAAAGTTTTTAATTTGCAAAATTGAAATACTTTGAATAAGAAGCATGGCCTTTGCTGACCGCATAGATGATTCAGCCGCATGGATTTATCTGGCCGCATGAGCTGTTAGGCCATATAGACTTTTTGCTACGTATCCCAGCCACGTGTGCAAATCTTCTGTATTAAATGCCCTTGATTCTCCGCCTCTTGGGGGAGGATCCCAAGGGTCAGTTTTGTTTTGACCGAAGCATTTTTCCTTTATTCTTTTAGGCGGTACGTGGATCGAGGCATTTGTTTGATTTTTCAAGCCTCCTTCGCCTATAAATAGGAGTAATTTTATTCTTTGAGGGTTTCTTTACCTTCTCTCTTTTGCTCGAACTCCTTGTTGCCGACTTCCTCTTCGTCTTCTCCTATCAACGATCGGCAATGGCTCCCAAGAAGACTGTCGCTTCTACGGGCAAGAAGGCCGCGTCATCTTCTGTGGCAGCGAAGGGCAAGAAGGCCGCGTCTTCATCGACTGCGGCGGCGAATGTGGCAGCTCCTCCGACGAATGACGTGCCTATTTTTCTTCCCGACGTTCACCCACATATTGCTGGTAGGACCATCAACATGAACTGTCATGGCTACGCCGCATATCTTATGTGCGAGCCTATATTTCCAAGTATGCTGTATGTCCGACTCATGTTTGGGCCGCATGGGATATGACCCAGGCCTGAGCCACATGAAAGTTGTAGTTTGCAGCCGCATAACTACTTCATCATCCGGGCCGCATAAGCTTATCTAGACTTGGACCGCATGAGCTCTTTCAAACTGAGCCGCATAAGCTTATTTCGAACTGAATCGCATAAGATCATTTGAACTAGACCGCATAAGCTCATCCGCACTGGACCGCATAAGCCGAACCATATAAGCTTATTCGAATTGGACCGTATCCGCATCTGCTCCTTTCGAGCCGACCTGCATAAGCTCATCTGTACTGAGCCGCATAAGCCTATTTCGAGCCGAACCGCATGAGCTTATTCGAACTGAACCGCATGTGCTCTTTCAAACTGAGCCGCATGAGGCTATGCTTAAGCCGTATAAGCATCAAGTAATTTGTGTTTCGGCTATCTTTTTGACTTGTCTCTTTTGTCTTTCTTCAGTGAATCTGCCAGTAAATCCTGCGGGGAACTTATAGTGGGCTCAAATCAGTTTGCCTTGGGCGTGCGTCTTGACGACTTAATTAAGCATGTGTTGAATCAATTCCCTGTTGATGAGCCTTCGGAGAGGTTGAATGCCATCGAGAATCAGACCCTCCTTTACCTCCGTTCCATGATGAATACTGGGAAGCTGGATGGATTATACCTGAAGCCTTTATTCCTCTTTGGAGATGCTTTAATCATAAAGAATCCCCGAGTATTAGAGATTTCCGAGAACTGGGATTTTTCTTTGGATGGGGTGGCGATCCATATTCCTCTCATGGAACGTCATTATCCTCTGTCGTGGTTCAATATGGTATTGCTGGACAGGAAGATGGTGTGTAACTTAACTCCTACCCAATCAGGGATGTTGATGGACAACATCCATTATAACCCGAACATGCGGTCAGCGTACGCGGGTAAGGATTCCGTCCTCCGGTACATGATGGGTCTAGCCCCGGGCTCTTTCATGAATGTATACGGTCCCAACTTCACACTCACTCAAGCTGATACCTTCCTGAATTGGCTCGCTCGCAAGAAATCTTATCCCGTTGGCAGACTGGCATTGCTGAACTGGATAAACCCCACCTCTTCGTGGGCCCAGTTGACCACTTGGGTTCTGCAGACCTATGGAACATTCCTGCGGGAGGTGGGACTTTATCATGCCATTCGGGGCACTTGTTACGGGCTTCCTATCAATAAACCATTGTTCGCGGCGCTCTTGGAGATGTATAATCGGCGAACGGGTACGTTCTTTGTGCCCGGAGGAGAGTTGGGGCTTGCTCTCCATGTAACGCCCCAGTCCCAAAATACGTAGGACCAAGTACGTAGACATGCCAGCTGTATACATACGAAATACATGGACCTCGTATGTATACATAAGCTGCAAATGTAGTAATCCAAGACAACTAAATCTCATCCACAATGAAAGGAATAATAATATAGAAATCAACTAGAATATTTATGATACAATCGTTGGACGGAGACAAAGTCCACTACCAACTAATTTAAATAGAGAAAAAATATACAAAGAAAGTGATTGGTCGAGCGAAGCAATGACAAGTCCAAAAGCAGTCATCACGAAGGAAGGAATGGCCTTAGCTAGAGCACCTGCAAGAAATCACAAAAATACACACCTGGGAAAAACCAGGTCCTCAGAGGGACGTAACAAGACACATAATATCATGCCGATAAACTGAATAAATAAAGCTCAACAGAAAAGTATGCATGAGTAAGGTTCCTAACCAATCTAGGTGATATGCACTTTGAGGACAACGTTCTACGCAGGGGCTGTAGGCCCAGCAGAAAAGTAAAGAGTGGCAGTAAGTAGCGCTCATCCGAGTCACTATCGGCCTTGGACATAAGGTAGTGCTCCGAAGAGTCACCCTCGGCCCAAAATGTGTGTAAAAATAAAATGTAGCCCCTACGCTAATAACTGTCCCCTCCCCCCATGATACTATACATGTATCGTCTCCACGACACTGTTTAATCCTTAATAACCGCCAAGTCTTCTATACAATCTATTGACAGTTATATCCTAACGCACGCCTGTACGCACCGATGTACGGTCGGTACGCAAGTCCGTATCTATATGTGACTCACAACTCACACACACAACTCGTGTTTTAATCGTGACAAGTCAATAAGACACACTAAATTTGACGGTAGTCCCTTAACTCTAAGTCAATTGCATAAAATATAGTAATTTGCATCTACATATAATTTAGAAAGAAACAACTAAAGAAAAGCATGCATGATATTGAGCAAAACAATTAAACAGTAAAGGCAAGGTGTCTTGCATGGGGTGTCGCCTAGCGTGATGTGATGATCGTGATGTCCGGTTTTGTCCAATAGCCGTGATCAATGCATGAGGGTCGAAATTCACAAAATAGAAAGGCACGAATTAGACATGATTGGTAGTACTCACGTAGACTTTGTGGAAATAAGTGCTTATACTAATTTGAAAATATTTATACATACTTAAAAAAATATTTATTAGTTGTTTGTAATTAAGGAAATCCATAAAAATATGTTTAAATAATATTATAAGAAATACCAAAAATTTTACCAACTTTTTCAGTACAAAAAATCATCATTTGAAAACTGTATATATTTTTAAATAATAATTTGAAATTTAGAAATTTAGTTTAGGGATAAACTCTAATTTTGAAATTACGTATAGGGCCAAGCCCAAAACTATATAGTTTGTTTATAATATATTTTAGAAATGGTAATTACATATACTTATACAATATCATTAAGGAATACCAACCCAAAAAAATAATAATAATTTAATAATACTAATAACAGTACTAATACTAATAATAATAATAATAATAATAATAATAATAATAATATAACAATGGTACTGCAGTGGCTTCTTCTCAAAATCGAATGAGAACAACAAAATCAAAAGAAAAGAAAGGGGAAAGAGGGTTCAGAGGAAGAGAGAGAGAGGAGAGCGAGTGTGAGAGCGAGAGGGGAATAGGGTTTACCACGGGGGCGGCGCTCCGGCGGCTCGGCTGGCTCGCGCTCGGCGAAGCAGCGGCGGAGCAGAGGAGAGACGGTGCTGGTCGTGGCGTGCTGAGACTCCGGAGGCGGCGGCGAAGGGTTGGAGCGGGCGGAGGAGCGGATGGGAGCGACGATCGGCACTGGTCGACCGGCGCGGAGCCTGCCGGGATGGCCAGCGTAGTGGCGGCCGGCCGTACCCACCATGGCGGTGCGAGGGGGTTTAGAGGAGAAGGAGGGTTTTCGGGGAGCTTCGGTGGACGGTGGTACCGGCGGTGATGCCGGAGGGGGAGGCGGCAGCGTCGAGCGCCTGGCGCGGGCGGAGCTCCGACGAAGACTCGACCGGCGGCGGCGCGGCAGTCAGAGGGTGGTGGTCTCTTGCTCGGCTCTAGGCGTCCGATCGCGCGGCGTTCCGTGGTGGCGCCGCAGAGCACAGAGGCAGCGTCGGGGTGGTCTTGGTGGAGGAGTCCCCATGGGGCAGCGGTGGTGCTCCCCTGGGCTCGCGCAGAGCTTGCGCATGGCTCGGTCGAAATTCGAAGAGGCTCAGGTGGTCCGTCGGGGGAAGTCGCCGAGTTTTGGGCGGAGGGCGGAGGTCGATGGATCGGGACTTGGGAGCGGCGGCGCGTCGAGGTTAGGGTTCTCCCCTTCTTCTTCTTCTTCTTCTGTGATGGCGAGGGTGGTGGTACGAAGTGGCGGGGTTGCCGGAAACATTGATGGTGGTGGCGTTGGTTGATGACAGGATTTGGCCAGAGAAGGTGGATGAAGGCGGGGCTGGGGTTGCGCCATTGATGGCGGTTAATAGGGCTGTCGGTATTGTCGTGTCGGGGTGTGTCCCGACGCGAGGTGGACGTCCGGCTTGTCGGACGGGGAAAATTATGTATTTGTACTGGGAAACAATATAGTGGATGGGAAGGGGAACACGGACACGATACACAATCTGTGGATTGTGGTAAAATTTTGGAAGAGTACCTGCCTATTTATAGGATGTGGGAATTCCCAGTTGGATAGAGATTTGTGGATTTAAAATCCACTATAGATAATATCATATAACTTTAATTAATTTAATACAATCAAATCCAATCTCAATCTAATTTAAATCCAAATAAATCTAATGGATAAATCTTCATCCTTATTTTAAACTATTTAAAATATTTCAAATCAAGAGTTTAAATTGCCATAAAAATTTCGAAATATGATTTCCAAAAATACTAATAATAATAATTTCGAAAATTACATTATTATTTAAAAATGAACTAATAAATAATTATGAAATATTTATCTATGACCAAATAATATTTACATACATATATGTTTCTAAAATAAAATTTTTATAAGAATATTATTTATTTATAACTGTCTAAAAAGACTTCTCATAAATAAAATCATAAATTTAGAAATTTTGGTAGCTAAAAATAATTATTATATATATTATTTTGAATTTTTACAAATAGAAAAATATTCTTAAAAGAAATATGTACGCTCGCACATATTCGCACTCGTCGAGCAATTTCGAAAAATCAAAATGTCGCGCGTGACGTACAATACGATTATGCGACGTACAATACAAATTTTTAAATTAGTACCAAAAATTAAAAAATACAGTAGAAATTTAGGGGTTTTACATCCTACCCAACTTAAAAGAATTTTGTCCTCGAAATTAAGAATTTGCAGGGGGGTGAGAAAACATAAGGGGGTATCGGTGGGGAACAATCAATTATAAGGCTCAACAAAATCATGTCGCAAGAAGTTGCGATTTAGATCATAGAAAAATAATACGAGTTTGGTCGTGGGTAGTGAATGAGGGTCATAGTAGGGCCAAGAAGAAGGACGAGTAGTTTAGGACGAAGGTATAGCAACCTTGAGTGGTAATGGTCATAATTGATAGGACAGCTCGAGGAATTTCAAGTACAAGTGCCTTCATCTTTCCAAAATCGGTGAAGGCGGAAGCGATTTAAGGAGTTTAATGACGTCATTATCAATTACGAATACGTGGTTCAAAGGCGGTCGTATAGTTTTTTAATTGAATCGTCAAGGCAGTCGTGAATGGGATTTCAAGGGATAAGTTTAACTATATCACATCCACGTAGATTGAAAAGGCGAACCAAAGTGCACTCGGTTGATCAGACCATCATGCACTGGTTCTGATTAGACAATATGTTAGTGGGTCGATCCAATAACATATGTCTTGAACAAGCTCGATAAAGGAATAAGCTTGTAAAACTAGGCTATAGTAGCAACATAAGATAGTCAAAATATAAGCAGTGGATGATGAAGAAAAGTAAATAGTCTAAGGTCCTTTAAATCTATGCCTTGCCCAAAGTTTGGGCCTATATAGTCGGCTTGGTGGACTAGATAAGTTAGGGTCCACTGAATTCTATGGTCCAAGTGAACCTATCAGTGTGGTCCACAAAAATGTTGGTTAGGTCATGAGATATTCTACTCAACTTACAAGAATTAAACTAATGGTGTGATAGGTCCAGCAATCAAGATTTAAGCATGTAAGGAATTAAGTAGATCAAAATCGTATATCGGGTCGAAAGAATGGAGTCGAGGTCGAGTCTCATCTATAGTTTAAAGTATATTGGTTTTACGGTAGCGATTTGAGTCCAGTCATATTGACCCGAAAGTCGTAATATAAAATTAGAGTACAAGGAGACGTGTTTTAGTGGCACGTGATATACCTACATGAAGGTGGGCTCGTCTAGGTCTTACATATGAAAGTTGTGGGAAGAAAAAGTCTAGTATTGTGCTCCAAATATCAAAGTCACGGTAGGGACACCAAAGAACTTAAAGTAGAAAGTGGGAGTTAATGAGATAATGATTAACGAACCCAATAAATAACCGTGCTAAAGCATGAATTAAAGATAACTTAGATTCTAACAAATCAAGGTATAATGAATTAGGAGTACAGTTTCTAGAAAAAAAAATCTCATAGATAAGGGTATGGTCAAAGGAATGATTCCAATCATTTATAAGTTCAAACAATTAGATGGTCACGAATAAAGATTTAGATTTGAGGGAAGGGCGAGTGGGTCAAAGATATGTTCATCGGTTTTTGGTCGATGACTAACTATACTTGTGTATATGCAATATCATAATCATAGGTGGCATGACAATCTAATGTAGAATACTTCTATCTCACTAGGGTGACATTTCTTGCTTCTTGGTCCTCTACCAATATGATCTAACCTAAATTTCAAGTTCCTCGAAGTTCTTAATAAAAAATTTCAAGATACTCCGCCACAATTACCAATTATATTAGACTGTCAATTTAATTGAAATCTCTAATCAATCTCGAAATAGTCATTGTATATCGCAAAATAAACATGCTTTTACCAAAATTTAAATATCCATAATAAAAGGCCTTAAACTTAAAATTTAAATAACTCTATAAATCATAGATCATAGGACAAAATTTGAAATTTAAATTTTTCCTTCAAAGTCGATATCTTCCAAAATTTTAAACAAATTTTTTTTTTCTATCATCTCTTTAAAATTTAATAAACTTTATAAATCGTACGCGCAATTTAAAACCTCAAGTTCTCTTCCTTCTAAACTTTCATCTCTCTAGTCGTCTAGACAATCATAATTTAAACTCTTTAAATAATCTCGAGATAAACTCTATCATATTACAATCCAAACTTAAGTTAACCGTAAATCAAGTGTCACAATATAAAAACTTAAATCATAACTATTTTAAATTTCAAAATTCATAAAAAAATTTGCTTTCTCGATCTAGCTATCCTCTTGTGTATACCACCTTGTAAATTTAAAGTAAAATTTTAACTATCCTTTGATGGCAGTAATATGTTACTACCCAACTTTGAATTAACTAATTCTTATGATCATATCTCTAGGAAAAATAAATGTCTTTATACTCAAATATAACCTCGATGGATATTAATTGTCAATGCAATCTATCTAGCCATGTGTTTAACATATGGACATATACTAGTATAGTCATCTTACTAAACACGAAACTAAAAAAATTTACGGTAGAAGGAGTCAAGCAAGATGCAATTCAAGGAGGTCGAACGAGAGTTTAAAATTTGAAGTCAAGAAAGGATGTCAAGTAGGCGGATGAGATTCTAGACTCTAATCCTATGTTGCAGGCTCACATCGGTACGGTAAAGTAACCGAAGTGATAAACTAGACCTGCATGGGCCACCATAAAAACATGTAACGCCCCAGTCCCAAAATACGTAGGACCAAGTACGTAGACATGCCAGATGTATACATACGAAATACATGGACCTCTTATGTATACATAAGCTGCAAATGTAGTAATCCAAGACAACTAAATCTTATCCATAATGAAAAGAATAATAATATAGAAATCAACTAGAATATTTATGATACAATCGTTGGACGGAGACAAAGTCCACTACCAACTAATTTAAATAGAGAAAAACTATACAAAGAAAGTGATTGGTCGAGCGAAGCAATGACAAGTCCAAAAGCAGTCATCATGAAGGAAGGAATGGCCTTAGCTAGAGCACATGCAAGAAATCATGAAAATGCACACCTGGGGAAAAACCAGGTCCTCAGAGGGATGTAACAAGACACATAATATCATGCCGATAAACTGAATAAATAAAGCTCAACATAAAAGTATGCATGAGTAAGGTTCCTAACCAATCTAGGTGATATGCACTATGAGGACAACGTTCTACGCAGGGGCTGTAGGCTCAGCAGAAAAGTAAAGAGTGGCAGTAAGTAGCGCTCATCCGAGTCACTATCGGCCTTGGATGGAAGGTAGTGCTCCGAAGAGTCACCCTCGGCCCAAAATGTGTGTAAAAATAAAATATAGCCCCTACGCTAATAACTGTCCCCTTCCCCCCATGATACTATACATGCGTCGTCTCTACGACACTGTTTAATTCTTAATAACCGCCAAGTCTTCTACACAATCTATTGACAGTTATATCCTAACGCACGCCTGTACGCACCGATGTACGGTCGGTACGCAAGTCCGTATCTATATGCGACTCACAACTCACACACACAACTCGTGTTTTAATCGTGACAAGTCAATGAGACACACTAAATTTGACGGTAGTCCCTTAACTCTAAGTCAATTGCATAAAATATAGTAATTTGCATCTACAAATAATTTAGAAAGAAACAACTAAAGAAAAGCATGCATGATATTGAGCAAGAAATTTAAACAGTAAAGGCAAGGTGTCTTGCCTGGGGTGTCGCCTGGCGTGATGTGATGATCGTGATGTCCGGTTTTATCCAATAGCCGTGATCAATGCATGAGGGTCAAAATTCACAAAATAGAAAGGCACGAATTAGACATGATTGGTAGTACTCACGGAGACTTTGTGGAAATAAGTGCTTATACTAATTTGAAAATATTTATACATACTTAAAAATATATTTATTAGTTGTTTGTAATTAAGGAAATCCATAAAAATATGTTTAAATAATATTATAAGAAATACCAGAAATTTCACCAACTTTTTCAGTACAAAAAATCATCATTTGAAAACTGTATATATTTTTAAATAATAATTTGAAATTTAGAAATTTAGTTTAGGGATAAACTCTAATTTTGAAATTACGTATAGGGCCAAGCCCAAAACTATATAGTTTGTTTATAATATATTTTAGAAATAGTAATTACATATACTTATACAATTTCATTAAGGAATACCAACCCAAAAAAATAATAATAATTTAATAATACTAATAACAATACTAATACCAATAATAATAACAATAATAATAATAATAATAATAATAATATAACAATGGTACTGCAGTGGTTTCTTCTCAAAATCGAATGAGAACAACAAAATCAAAAGAAAAGAAAGGGGAAAGAGGGTTCAGAGGAAGAGAGAGAGAGGAGAGCGAGTGTGAGAGCGAGAGGGGAATAGGGTTTACCACGGGGGCGGCACTCCGGCGGCTCGGCTGGCTCGCGCTCGGCGAAGCAGCGGCGGAGCAGAGGAGAGACGGTGCTGGTGGTGGCGCGCTGAGACTCCGGAGGCAGCGGCGAAGGGTTGGAGCACGCGGAGGAGCGAATGGGAGCGGCGGTCGGCGCTGGTCGACCGGCACGGAGCCTGCCGGGATGGCCAGCGTAGTGGCGGTCGGCCGTACCCACCATGGCGGCGCGAGGGGGTTTGGAGGAGAAGGAGGGTTTTCGGGGAGCTTCGGTGGACGATGGTACCAGCGGTGATGCCGGAGGGGGAGGCGGCGGAGTCGAGCGCCTGGTGCAGGCGGAGCTTCGGCGAAGACTCAACCGGCGACCGCACGGCAGTCAGAGGGCGGTGGTCTCTTGCTCGGCTCCAGGCGTCCGGCCGTGCGGCGTTCCGTGGTGGCGCCGCAGAGCACAGAGGTGGCATCGGGGTGGCATTGGTGGAGGAGTCCCCACGGGGCAGCGGTGGTGCTCCCCTGGGCTCACGCAGAGCTTGCGCACGGCTCGGTCGAAATTCGAAGAGGCTCAGGTGGTCCGTCGGAGGAAGGCGCCGAGTTTTGGGCGGAGGGCGGAGGTCGATGGATCGAGACTCGGGAGCGGTGGCGCGTCGAGGTTAGGGTTCTCCCCTTCTTCTTCTTCTTCTTCTTCTGTGATGGCGATGGTGGTGGTGACGATTTGCCGGGTGGTGTTTGGGGATGATGACGATGGCGATGGTGGTGGTACGGAGTTACGGGGTTGCCGGAAACATTGATGGTGGTGGCGTTGGTTGATGACAGGATTTGGCCGGAGAAGGTGTATGAAGGCGGGGCTGGGGTTGCGCCATTGATGGCGGTTAACAGGGCTGTCGGTGTTGTCGTGTCGGGGTGTGTCCCGACACGAGTTGGACGTCCGACTTGTCGGACGGGGAAAATCATGTATTTGTACAGGGAAACAATATAGTGGATGGAAAGGGGAACACGGACACGATACACAATCTGTGGGTTGTGGTAAAATTCTGGAAGAGTACCTGCCTATTTATAGGATGTGGGAATTCCCAGTTGGATAGAGATTTGTGGATTTAAAATCCTCTATAGATAATATCATATAAATTTAATTAATTTAATACAATCAAATCCAATCTCAATCTAGTTTAAATCCAAATAAATCTAATGGATAAATCTTCATCCTTATTTTAAACTATTTAAAATATTTCAAATCAAGAGTTTAAATTGCCATAAAAATTTTGAAATATGATTTCCAAAAATACTAATAATAATAATTTCGAAAATTACATTATTATTTAAAAATGAACTAATAAATAATTATGAAATATTTATCTATGACCAAATAATATTTACATACATATATGTTTCTAAAATAAAATTTTTATAAGAATATTATTTATTTATAACTGTCTAAAAAGACTTCTCATAAATAAAATATTAAATTTATAAATTTTGGTAGCTAAAAATAATTATTATATATATTATTTTGAATTTATACAAAAAGAAAAATATTCTTAAAAGAAATATGTACGCTCGCACATATTCGCACTCGTCGAACAATTTCAAAAAATCAAAATGTCGTGCGTGACGTACAATACGATTATGCGACGTACAATACAAATTTTTAAATCAGTACCAAAAGTTAAAAAATACAGTAGAAATTTAGGGGTTTTACACTCCATGAGATGTATACTGTCTCCAAACTTTCGTGGGGGAACGAGCCTTTTGAGGTGTATACCCCATCGAATGAGGAGTTCGAGGACTTGAACTGACGACTCCCAGGTTTTATTACGGTGTATCAGGAGTTGCTGTGCCATCATAGTGCTTGTCACCAGATGGCTATAAAGAAGGTGGATAGCTCAGAGGGGACCGCTCCCCACACCACATCCTGGGTCAATTATCTTTTTAAAGTTGACCCTTCTGGCGAAGTTACTCATCGAACCCCTCGAACCCAGGGAGAGATAAAGGACCTGATGTTGAGCGTCAAGAAGTCACGGTCCAAGAGTGACATATTCGGGAGTCAAACTGACTCTCTTAACTATTTTTACTACGGCACCACACAGATGTCAGAGAAGGCGCTCCTGGCTAGATTTTTAATGATATGGCTACGGAACTGCGTAGTCTCGGGAGGAGCAGGTTCTATTGAGAGGATCAGTTGCCACTTCATTCTTTCTGCCGTTAAGCTAGTATTTGGAGTTAGACTGGCTCTTCTTCTGGCCATGGTGTGTAGCATACACCATGGTCTCCGAACATTCTCGTCCAAGGTCATTGCCCGCCCGAAGACGCTGGATTTCGAGCGTATAGAGCTACCGTTCCACTATTTGATGGGGTGGCTGTTGATGCACTACAAATCTCTGATGGGACCTGGAATAGCGGACGATGCTACAGATGAAGACGCTTTCCTGTTCAATGCCATCGCCGGTCTTGGGAATACAATACTATGCCAGCTTGTCGGAGGGCGCTGGCGAGGGTGGATAAGTGTGACTTTTTCGTGTCTGTTCCTTATTTTTCTGATGAGGAAGTGAAGAATGTATACCTTGATGGTACTGGACCTTCTCACTTTCTGTCTCCGAATATGCTCACCTGGTTGTACAACATCCGCCCCGCGCATCTGGTCTATCGTAACCGCGATAATGTGTACTTGGAGTCCTACCTGCCCAGTAGGTTTGCTTGCCAATTTGGCTATAGCCAGTTATTCCTTGATTGTCCCAACCCTTGTTTGGGCTTTGAAGGTAGCGTCCTTGATGGTGTCAGGGCGTGGAATTATTATGACGCTTATTATACCCGGGCCAGCTTCTCGGTCCCCGATGCTAAGGCGCCGTAGGAAATTTTTTATGTGGTAGCTTTGTATCATGTTATCGCGAACAAGTCTCCTGTTAATTTCGATCTGAGTACCAGTTTCATCGTGGGTACCGATTTAGAGGAGAGGCCCAAGGGGGCTAAGGCTAGAAAGCAACTAACGCTCCAGACTTCCCTCCCTGAATCAGAACCTTCCGAGTCGGCTGAGGAGGAGAATGATCATGATAGCGAAGACTCCCTTTCTGGTGGGGTTGAAGAAGTAACGGATCAACCGCTTTCCATACCCGATGAAATGGCGGAAGATCCGTTGCTTACTACACAAGAGGAAGTGGTGAGGGAAGAACAGCCTCCAACTGTGTCTGGTCCCTCACGTAAACGAGTCAGACGCGAGTCTTCTGACAGCAGAGCGACCTTTTTCGTGAAGAGAGCTGTCGTCAGGTCTCGTGGATTATTTATTACCGAGAGGGGTGAAGGTACAGACGCTGTTCCGGAGGTAAGACCAAGTCAGAGCCATCTCTTTGTTGTAGTTTTCTTTTATCTTGGAGATATGACTTAATCACTTTTCTTTGTAGGAGTCTGATGAACCGGCCTCCCCTGAACTGTCTACTGCCCCTGGAGTCGATCCGGCCCTTGCTGCTTTGATTAGCGACATGTGTGCCGCGGTCCTTTCTGCGGGGGCTCTCTCAGCGGCGGCTGGAAGCTCCCAAGTTGCTGAGGCCTCGGCCCGGGGTGACGAAGGTTTCCTCGGGCCCGTCTTCGAGATCGCTGAACTTCAGCAAGGTGACGCCGATCTCGTTGCATCCCCTCCCGAGGGTGCAGGGGCGGAGGAGTCTATCATACCTGACTCGGAGACTGTTGGTGAAGAGGCTGCGGTGGCTATAGGCGAACCTCAGCCTCCACACTCCTCCACTAGTAAGATAAGCCAAATATTGACTAGTGAGGGGGCTTATTTGCTTTATTAACATATCCTCTGAGTCAAATCGATTCATGGTTGCCTTGGCCCTACAGGTCCTGACCCTTTACTTCCTACCGCGGATGTTCTTAGAGAAGGCTCGGCCTGCCGTGATCTGGAAGAAAGGAGCGTTCCCTCTCCTTCGTCCTCTCATGTCGAGGGGCCTCCCGCCAACCCCGGGCAGATGGAAATGGAGCTGGCGATGGTTTCCACCTCGTCCTCTGCTGATCATACGGCTCCGGGGATTGACCTCTCGACCCTACTGAGCATTCAAGTTCTGCGGGCCGCTGAAGAGGAGTTGGCCGTTGTTCATGCGTCCTTCCGTGCGGAGTTTGTTTCTCTTGTGGCAGGAACGGCAGATTTTGTTGCGTCTTCTTCAGCGTTGCCAGCCACACTCCCGTTGACACCGGCTTCCTCGGAGGCTCTGAACGAGGTGACGCAGGATGTGGTCGACAGCTTCTATCGCCACTTAAAAAGGGGCGTAGACGCTGCTATAGAACGGGGGACCCCCTTTCTCTTTATCTCTCCTGTGCGCTCGGGGTCAGGTTGCAACTTTGAAGTCCCTTCTTGGCGGGGTGGGGTTGGCTGCACTCCTGGAGCCTAAGTTGGCAGAGGCTGATCAGCTTGTGACCCAATTGCTGGCGATACGGCAGGCGGGTTTGCCTACTGCGATTGAACGGGAGCGGGGCTTCCTTATTGCTGCTCGGGATAGGATCAAGCTTGCTCGAGATACTACCGGGCCAGTTATGCGGAGAGACCTTGACAAGTTCTCCGCTTCGTATGACAAGCTGGGTCGTCGGAGTCAGGCTTGTCGCGCTCGGGAAGAGTCTGCTTTTCGTGGAATTACTGACACGAAGGAGCAGATTCTCGCACTCCAGAAGGAGTTGGCCTTCTTAGAGTCAGAGCTGAAGGCTGCTCAGACGGAACAGGAGTCAATTGTTTGGGAGGTCGAGAAGGTTTCCCGATCTTCTGTTAACCTGGAGCGGGCCTTTAAGAGATTCGAGGATAACTGGCAAGCCCATGCTCAACTGGAGGACGAGGCGGTGCTGACCCAAGAGGCGGAGCGTCGAGCTACCCAGAGGTTTGAGCGGTCGGTTGCCTTGCTGACGGACCGTCTCAGGGCGTTATGTGCCCCGGAGCAGTGATCAGCTTTCTGTTTTCTTTTGCTTCTCTTTTTTTTTCTTTTTTGTAAGGGATGTGATCCCAAATGATGTAGCACTTTGAACTTTGAATAAATGAGCATGTTTCAACTCATCTTCTCTTTCTTGTACTTGTGGCATTTGTGGAATTGGACTTGCTGGAAGATTATTTATGGACCTGTTACCCTAGGCATACCTTGGTTTTAGGTACGGATAACAAGTTTGGTCGGGATATCCGGAACAGCCATGGCAACGTGGTCATGGGTGCTCTCGGTATTGGAAAAAGGAATGCCGTAGAGCAGCTGGGCTCCCGGGGCGTGGTGAGATGGTGGATTTATGCTAAGAAGCTTAGCAAGGGATATTTGTGGACCTGTTATCCTTGGCATACCCTGGTTCAGGATACGGATAATGGGATAAAAGAAAACCAACATATTTGCTCAGAGGTTTGAGGACATGGCAAGTATGAGGGTTTTACCGTAGAATCTTCCTGCTCAGAGGTAATGAGGACATGGCAGGGAAGACTTCATGGAAGATATTTGTGGTCAACAGCGGACATTTGTGGTCAACAGAGGACATTTGTGGTCAATAGAGAACATTTGTGGTCAACAGAGGACATTTATGGACCTATTATCCTTGTCGTACTCCGGTTGTGGGTACAGATAATAGGTTGACAGGGGACCGACAGACTTGCTCAGAGGTAATGTGGACATGGCTAGCATGAAGGTTTCTTCGACGGAGCCTTCCCACTCAGAGGTAATGAGGACATGGCAGAAGTGGGCTCAATGAAGAGGAGGTACATAGAACAACTCAGAGATAGGAGAACGTGGAAGTTCTATGCGAGGGGGCGGTTTGTTTTTGGTGGAAGTGAAAATGACTCAGAGGTAATGAGGACATGGCCGTTTCGGAAATTTGTGGATCGATTACCCTTTTTGTGCACTGGGAGTGCGGGTGGTGGATCATGAGGGAGGGATCTCTTCTAGGAAGGAAGTTCAGAGGTATAATCATACGTGACTTACTATCTGAAAGAGTGACCAGAACATGAGTTCAGAGGTACCAGCGGGTACATAACTCGGTAATTTAGAATATTGAGAAAGTGTGAGTTCAGCGGCACCAGCGGAAATATGACTCAATAATCTGAAGGGAATGTGGAGGTGAGTTCAGTGGCACCAGCGGGTACATGACTCGATAATCTGAAATGTCGTGGATGTGAGTTCAGCGGTACCTGCGGGTACATGACTCGATAATCTAAAATGTTGTGGATATGGGTTCAGCGGTACCAGCGGGTACATGACTCGATGAGCTGGAGAGAATGTTGTTTAGACATAATATTTCTTCAGGAACTTGCCGTTGACGGGCAACATGAGCAAGTCTCCGTTTTGTTTTGCGAGGCGGTAAGCACCGTTGGAGAATACTGTCTCAATGATAAATGGGCCTTCCCACTTTGGCTGGAATTTGTCGGCGGTCTTGTGAGTCATGACCATCGGCCTCCGGACTGCCAGGACGAGATCGCCCACCTGGAATGTTCTGATTTTGACCTTCTTATTGAAGGCTCCAGAGATGCGTGCTTGGTATATCTCAATTCGTTGCTGAGCCAAGTGGCGCTTTTCATCTAGTGCCTCCAATTCCTGTAGCCGACGATGGTAGTTTTCGTCTGTCGTCAATTGATGTGTGAGGGCGACACGGAGTGAGGGGATCTGAGTCTCCAATGGGAGAACTGCCTCACTCCCGTATACTAGAGAGAATAGTATGTTCCCAGTAGCTGTTCGGACTGTAGTACGGTACGCCCATAAACACTCGCCGAGTTTTTCGTTCCAGTCGTGTTTGTTGGAGGAGACAAACTTCTTGAGAAGTTTGATGATTGTTTTGTTGAATGCCTCTGCCAACCCGTTTGCTGTCGGGTTGTATGGTGTCGAAGCGACATTCTGAATACGGTGCTTATCACAAAACCGATAGAATATGTGGCTTGCAAACTGCGAACCATTATCATGGATGATCCTTCGGGGCAGTCCGAAACGATAGATGACGTGATGCTTAAGAAAGCTGATCACGTTTGAAGTCTTGACTTCTACGAGTGGGACAGCTTTCACCTATTTGGAGAAGTAATCAGTGATCGCAAGTATGAAGCGATGTCCTCGGGAGGAAGGTAGGGTGATTGGACCAATGATATCCATTTCCCATGATTCGAATGACCAGGACGCCACTGTCGGATGTAGAAACTCGGATGGTTGGTGAATGAAGTCCGCGTGGACTTGGCAGGCTTTGTATTTTCTAGCATAATCTATCGCATATGCCACCATCATGGGCCAATAGTAGCCCATTCGTCGAAGGTGGTCTTGCAATTTATGACCGGGCTGGTGGGCCCCGCAGACACCGTCGTGAGCTTCTCGTATGACTTCTTTGGCTTCTACATTTGACAGACACCGAAGCAGTAATCCATCGTAGGAGCGGCGATACAGCATTTTCGTCTCTGTATCGTAGAAGAATCTGAGAGAACGCCGTCTAATGGAGGTGGCTTCCTTTGGGTTCTCGGGCAGAATGTCGTAGACGACGAAGTCGATGAATGGTTGTCTCCAGTCTGGGGCATCATCGATCGTCTGTGCAGAATAACTCGCCACGGATTGCACATTGTTCTTGGGACAGACCAGTTCGTGGCCTATCACATCCACTGATTGGCGATCATAGTTCGGAACTGCTAGGGAAACGATAAGACCAGCTAAGGCATCAGCTTCAATATTTCGGAGTCTGGGGACATGCTCAATGAAGAACCCCTCGAATGACGAGATAATATCGATCGCTATTTGGTGATAAGGGATCATGTCTTCGTGGCGGACTTCGTATGAGCCCCGGATCTGATTGACGATTAGTTGGGAATCACCGTATGCTTCAAGGTATTCTACCCCCAGCTCTCTTGTAAGTTGGAGGCCAATGACCAGAGCGTTGTACTCGGCCACATTATTAGAGCAGGGTTCAGTGAGGGAATAAGCGCGGTTAATCACCAATCCGGAAGGGGAGATCAGCACTACCCTGACTCTGACGACTATATTGCCTTTAGGTCCGGTCCTCGAAGCACCGTCAAAGAACATTCGCCATATAGCCTTGTGAGAGGTTGCGTGCGAGTCGGCGACCTCATCTGGGATCTCTTTATATATTCTGGAGGACTCCGAGCCTGGGTGGGCTGCTAAGAAGTCTTCCAGGGCTTGACCTTTGACTGCCTTTTGGGGGACGAAGATCATATGATAAGGGGACAGCAAGATTGCCTATGTAGCGAGGCGAGAGCTGAGTGCCCCTGGTTTAGTCATAAGGACCCTGAGAGGGTTGACTCATGAGATCACATATATCGTTTGTCCGGTGACATAGTGCCGCGTTTTCTGAATGGCGAACACCAGGGCGAGGCATTCCTTCTCCACAGCGGTGTATCGGTGCTCTGGCCCAATCATCATTCAGCTGTGGTAATATATGGCCTGCTCATGGCCTGTATCGTTGTTTTGTGCCAGCAGAGCCCCGAGGGAGTGTTCCATTACTCGTACATAGAGCAAGAATGGTTTTCCAGGAACCGGGGCCACCAAGACTGGAGGATTTGACAAATATTCTTTGATGCTATCGAAAGCACGCTGGCATTCCTCGTCCCATACGAATGAGACTCCTTTCTTCATGAGGTGCGTGAACGGTCGGCATCGCCCGGAGAGGTTGGAAATGAACCTCCTGATGTAAGCTAGTCTCCCTTGAAGGCCTCTGAGTTCGCAAAGATTTCTCGGGGGACCCATCTCCATGATTGCTTTTGTCTTCTCAAGGTCTACATGGATACCCTGTGCCGTAATAATGAAGCCCAAGAACTTTCTGCTGGATACGCCCAGAAAGGACTTCGTAGGGTTCATTTTTAAATTGTGCCCTCGCATTAGGTCGAATACCGTCCTTAGATCCTGCAGATGGTCTCCTTTACAACGGCTCTTAACGGCTATATCGTCAACGTAGCACTCCACTGTCTTGCGTAAGTGGTCTCTGAAGATGATGCTCATGGCTCTTTGATAGGTGGCGCCGGTATTCTTCAAACCGAAAGACATGACTGTGTAGCAGTACGTGCCAATTGGCGTTCGGAATGATGTATGCTTTTCGTCATCAGGAGACATTTTGATTTGGTTGAACCCCGAGAAGCCATCCATGAATGACATACGTTCGAAGTTGCAGGTATTGTCGATCATGATGTCTGTGATAGGAAGGGGGAATTCATCTTTGGGGCATGCCTCGTTCAGGTTGCGGAAGTCGATGCAGATTCGAATCTTCCCATTCTTCTTGAGGACGGGTACTATATTGGCGACCCAGTCGGGATGTTGCTCCTCACGGATGAAGTCGCTAGCTATCAGTTTGTTGACTTCGACTTCGATCGCGTCCATGATGCCTAGGCGGAAGCGTCGCTGTTGTTGCTTAACTGGCTTCGCATCTGGCCGAATGTTGAGTTTGTGAAAAGCAATGTCGGGATTTAACCCTGGCATGTCTTCATAGCTCCAGGCGAACACATCAATGTATTCTCTGACAAGTTCTAGCAGCGACTCCCGTTCTTCATCTGCTAGGTTCTTACTGACGAAGATCGATTTTGGAGAAGATTCGCTGCCGAGGTCAACTTGTATAACCTCATCTTCAGTAGGAGGTTCTCTCAATTCGAACCGCTTTTCCCATTGTGCGTCTAATTACTGGGCCCACGGCTCTAGCTCAAGGATTTCGAGGATGTCTTCGTCTTCTTTGTAAGCGTCGGCGAATGCCATATTGACTGTCATGACTTGTCTAAACACATCTCCGATGCTGGTATCCGAGTCCGAAGTTGGTGACCCGGTTGAATGTGACTGCCAGTCGCATTCTTCATCTGAACTCTCAGGGGTCATAGTAGGCGTTACATACCCCAACCCGCATCGAGTTTTGCTATAGTAGTCTCGTGGTTTACCCGCAGGGACTGGTGGCTTCAAAGGTAATGGTCGCCCAGTGCCGTAGTTGAAACCTGGCGTCGTCTCCAGATCATACCCCTGTTTCTGTATGAGATATTTGGATTGGGGGCTATAGAGATACAGAGGCAGTCTCCCGGCATCTGACCCGAGGTCGGCTTCTTCTATGGTGAGGGGATGCGGGTTGTTCGTCCGGCCGAAGATGATCGGATGATCCCCTCCCTCGATTATTCGGTAAGCGTCTTCTACTGGAGTAAGCTGGATCGCGGTGTACACATTTGTCACTTGTGTGTGTAGGTGAGTGCCTATACCATGTTCTATAGCATACATTGTACATAGCTTATTGAGCTCGGTGTAGTTCAAAGATAACCCTTTATTGATGAAGTAAGGTATCTTTTCTAGGAGGATTACATCATCGGCGGAGGGAACATCAGTGTGGGCGACCACATACTTGGCTAACTCTGGTTCCTCTTCGGCTACCCCCTGTATGAATAAAGACTGAGAGAATGTCCTGGGAAGCTTGATTGTCAGTGGTTCAGTTGATGGAGTAGAGCGTGGAGTTATAGGCAGACTAGCGACCCCCAGTTTGGCACTTGATGTGGAGCGAGGAGTGGCTGGTTCGCTAGAAGTGTCAGACCTTGCATCGGGGTGACGACCCTTCTTGGGAAGGCGTATCGTCAGTGGCCTATCGGAGGGATTGAGTTTCTCCGTTTGGGGTTGACCGACTCTCGGCAGTCTGATTGTTAGTGGCCCCGTTGTGGGTCTCGGCACTTGGCCGAACCTTGGCAGCCGGATTATCGTCTGCTCTTTCTGCGCCGAGAGGCTGATCACGTCGTTCCGCAGAGTGGCAGTAAGGGGTACGGACTTACCCGGTTTGCGAGCTTGGAGGTGGATCGTCAAAGGTCCTTCTGATCCCGTAGCTGCCTCGGTATGAGCTTGTACGTCTCCTTCATCAAGGTGCATCTTTAACTTTTCGTATAGGCAGGAGTCTGAGTAGTAGGATTCGACCCCTTTGAAGGGATCGATATCAGCAAATTTCATCTTTACAAAGCCGTACTTGTCGACATATTTGAAGCACTGGTGTAGCGTGGAAGGTACGATCATGTAATCGTGTATCCATGGGCGCCCCAAGAGGATGTTGTAAGAAGTGTCTGCATCTATGACGTAGCAGGTGACTTCGGATTGGAGGTCGCCAATTTGACACTTCAGACGAATCTTCCCAATAGGGTAGCTCCTGTCCAAATTGAAACCGCTGATGGCGGTGCTTGTAGGCGTCAGGCGATGCATTGGGATACGGAGATGATGTAGCAGACCCTTCGGAATGATGCTTATGGAAGAGCCAGGATCTATGTGCATCCGATCCACCTTCACATCGCCGATGTATCCCGTGTAGTATAGCGGGCGATCGTGTAGGTTGGTTTTGATGAGCATGTCCTGCGGAGTGAAGACGATGTTGGGCATTGCTCCCATGCAGGCACTGTTTTGGAGATCCACGGGTGAGTCCTCCCCGGTGAGGTTGGATTGAGCCAGATAGACATCGGCATTTTGGAGTGCTTCGCTTAATGCAATACGAACGTCCTTAGAGAGCCTTAGGAGTTCGTACAGTGACAACTTGGCCGGTGTGTTAGCCAATTGTGCTAAGATGTCAAAGTTGTAGGGCCTCTCTAGCCCTTGGGCTGCTTCTTTTCGGAGAGATTTGTCGAAGCGAGTCTCCCTCGGCCTAGGCTTGTCGGTCGTCGAAGGCTGAGCCGGTCCCGGAGCATCAGTTGTAGTGGGTTGATGATTTTCAACTGGATTGTCAACCACGGGTTGGGATTGCGCTCCGGACCGCGTGACGACGGCCGTAGCTTCCTCGTTGTCTGCCGAGATTGTGTGGCAGGTCTTGACTTTTCCACTTTTCTTTTTGTCGGTGAGAGATGGTGTGGGCCGAGTCACTTCTGACACCAAGTCTGGATGGATCCACATGACCTCCCATACCTCCCCTCGTGATGTGGTGAGGGGTACTAGACCGGCAGCCTGATCTCGGGGAGGTAGAAGATTGGTAATCTCCATTGTTGCTAGAGGAACGGGGATCACCCCATCTTGAAGGGAAGCTGCCGAATTGTACGGACACCATATTGGCTGCCACGGTTACCTCTTCGAAATCGATGGCCAGAGCGTTCGAATCGATGAGGTTCTGGATGTACCGTTTCAGCTGGTAGCAATCTTGTGTAGCATGATGGACATAGCGATGATAATGGCAGTACTTTGGATTCTCCATTTCTGCCGGCCGCGGTTCCCGTTTTGGTGGAGGAAGCTGAATCCTGTCCCCTTGTATGAGCATGTCCAAGATGGACTTGACGTGACCGTCTTCGAAGGAGTAATCGATTTGCGGCCATTGTTTGTCTGCTGGCTTCGGCTCAAGTTTTTGTACAGTATCGACCACCATAGCCTGCTTTCCCTTGTTGTCCCGATTGTTAGAAGGGCTACCCCCATTATCATTGTTGGGACGCTTGCCCTTGTTTTCTCCTTCCGAGATGTGCAATCCCAATTGGCGAGCCTTCTTCAGTCGTTCTTCGGCGCTTGTGGCGCTGATGATGAATGTCTTCCAATCTTTGAATTGACTTTCGCCCATCCAGAGACTGATTGTTGGAGCAATCTCTTTTGGCAAATTTCAATTAAAGAGGAATCTGGATTTCCGGAGGGCAGCTTCATGGCGGTTTGGCGAAACCGCTCGATGTAGTTCCTTGTCAACTCTTTCTCCCTTTGGACGACGTCCATAAGAGTGGACATGGTGACGTCCTACCCTACTTCGTAGAATCTCTCCAAGAACAGGCGTTTGAAGCCGGCGAAGGAGTGGATGCAGTTGTCTGGTAGATTGCGATACCAGTCGAAAGCGACTCCTTCCAATGCCCCAATGAATAATCGTGTGAGAATAGCATCATCATGGGGCAGATGGTCGGTGGTGACCTCGAAGTAAGTGATGTACCGACTTGCTGAGGTCTTGCCATCATATGGGTTGATATTGAACGGCTTATATTTTGGTGGGAATGGTACATCCCTCCATTCGGCAGGGTATGGTTGCCGCATTCTGAGGTCTTGAGCATTTTCTCGGGCATGGAACATGGCTCGGAGCTCCTGGACCTCTCTTCTTACTTCTCGGGCCTCATCTGTTGCGGTAGGGGCTGTTATTTCGGGAGGATTATTGCCCGAGTTTGGTGCTGTTGAGTTCGAGTCCGCATTGACCGCGGGACCCGTACTCGTTTGGCCAGGCGTTCCTCCTTGCAGAGTTGGAAGAGCGGCTTTGATTTCATCTACAGACTTGACCAAGGCCTGCAGTATAGCCTCCAAAGTGTCGATGCATTGGCGATCGCTGGAACCACCTTGGTTGCTGTCCGTCATGAACACCGTCCTTACATGAGGAGTGATGGAAGGAACGGTGGAGGATGTGCCCTCCGAGTCGTACCCATACACCGAGAAGTCATCGGGGTAGGTGGGAATATTCTCTTCGGGCTCGGACTCAGAGGGAACGGTATCCCCAGCCTCGGAGCTTGCTTCGTCTTGAGAGCCATGGATGTCCTCGGGGACATCAGCGTTTGTTGTACCTGATGAGAGAATTGTTTCCCTGGGCTCGGCTCCTTGAAACATTAGATTGTTGTGTATGTTCGGAGGAGTGCTACCCCCAGTTCCCACGACCCCCAGCGATGTGGATGATGAATTTCCCACTGCAGCAGATTTCGTCTTTGAACGGGTGTGTTGGAATACTCCGGTGGAGGACAACCGTTTAGACGATAGTTTCTTAGCTGCAGTGGTTGATATCTTGGGGCTGGAGATGCTTGTCTTCTTTCCTCTCCCCTCGGCGGGGATTTTCTGAGTAGAATTGCAGGAGACAACAGGAGGTGCTTCGTCCTCTGAGCTCGGATGCTGTAGTCTTTGGAAGACTGACGGCCGATCTATCGTCGCTGCCGCGTTATTGTAACAGCAGTTGACGATGATTTGGGTGCAGTGATGTCCAAGCGAGGACTCTTTGCACGCTGAGGCTCCTTCTTTTTCCTTACGCTTGTGGAGGGTCGTCTCATGCAGGTCAGAGGAACCACTTTGTCCTTTTGCCGCCGGGGGCTGGACTCGAGCGGTTCTATACAACTTCCCATCAGAGGCCCGTGTGATAATAAACGGGACGGCCTGATAGTTAGAGGTTGGGACAGCTGACTGGGCTTGGTGAGCCCGCGCTGCCCTAGACTTCCTCCTTTTAGCACTTGCGGGTGCGTAATAGGACGAGTCCAAGTTGAATACCACAGAGTCTGGCTTATCATCCAGAGAACCATCAGGGTCAGGACCGCATAAGAGACGGTCGAAGACTGATCAAGAGAAGCGTGGAACGGATGCTATGCGGCTAGAATTGGGTACCGTGCAGGCTGTCTGCATACGGTTATCTTCTGCCGTTAAATGAGTTGTTTTTATGCGGCTAGGAGTCACGACCGTGCAGGCTGGCCGCATGCGGTTGGCCATTGTGGCCGCATGGGTTTTCTGCAAGCGATTAACTTTCTTAGCCACATGAGTTTTATCCATGTGGTTGGCAACTGTAGCCGCATAAGCTATGCGGCTGTCAGATGTGGCCGCATGAGTTTTCTCCATGCGGCTGGCGGATGTAGCCGCATGAGCTTTCTCCTTACGGCTAATATCCTTATGCGGCTCGGATCTCATAGAGTTCTTCTTTGTCCATGCAAGTCCAGCATCATAGTGTTTTCTTCTGCCGGACTTGGGGACAGCAGAGTTGTCTATGGTCTGAAGTGGGGCCGCAAGAGAGTCTTTCTCGCCGTCTTGAGCAACAGAGGACATTTCTGCAAGAGCTTCAGTAGGAACGAAGGATCGGGGCCTCCACTCTTTGTGGGCCTTTTTTGTGCGGGCTCGCTTCTGGACCGGACCAGTGCTCTTGTCGGAGAGCATTTTTTCAAACGCCTGTTGGTCGAACCGGGCAACCAACTTCTGTTGCGTGGAGCCAAGTTTGGCTGCATCCGATTGCGTCACCAACTCCTCAGCCGTGGAGAAGTTTGTCCCCAGCAGAGTCGTCATCGTATTTTCCATGAAATATAAAAGAACAGAACAATTATCGGAGGACCGGACTTTTACTTCACGTTACAAACTCGTTTGTACAAAGAAAGCCTAGGGACGAAAACCTAGGTACAGCAGTCTAAGTACAATTGTTTATTTTAGATTCTGGGGGAAGACGGTAGAGGCTCGGGAAGGCGACGGCAGCCCTGCCTTACTCCTTGGACGATCGGTATGCAACCTTAGCTCCTATGAAAAGATGGTTGGCGTTGATGAAGGAATGCTCTTCTCGCTCTCCCTCTATTGCTATTTTGGCTTCTCTCTCTCTCTCTGTGTATTTTTCTCTCTGTTTATTGGGGGGTCTCTCTGTATATCTTTCTCTGATTGTCTATATATTTTACAAGGGAATGGCACCTTGCTATTTATAATAGTGGGGGCATCATTAGGGTTTGGATGATTAC
This sequence comes from Iris pallida, assembly GCA_029216955.1. Lineage (NCBI taxonomy): Eukaryota > Viridiplantae > Streptophyta > Magnoliopsida > Asparagales > Iridaceae > Iris > Iris pallida. Next base: position 2,237,117 of record JANAVB010035019.1, read on the forward strand.
CCATTCTCAAAGTGGCGGCGGCCTGATGTATAATCAATCTGGACCCTTAGTTTAGGGTGTGAAGGATCTGGGCCATACATGGGGATAGTATCGAATCCTGTGAATGATTAATGCTGATTGCTTTAAATCTTCATGATTGGTTGTGTCAAGCTTGGATTTCTCACCACGTGTCCCATTGGCTTGATCATGAATGATATGACCTGATCTCATTAATTATGAGGATAACGTTAAATATGGTCATTGGGATCTGGTAAATCTCTGATTGATCTGCATCCCATAATCATCCTTGCTACCAGCTGTCAAGTCGTGGGGGCCATTGAATCTCTGCCACGCGTCTTAATGGTGGACCCTGTCAGAACCGCATGATATCCATAAACCGCATAAGACAGCGTCTCAGTGAGCCGCATAGGTATAGTACTTGCGAGCCGCATGGGATAGTTTCTCGGTGAGCCGCATAGGTATAATACTTGCGAGCCGCATGGGATGGCTTCTTGGTGAGCCGCAGGAAGGTGATTCTCACCAGCCACATGAAGCTGTTCTTCACTGGAGCCGTATGGGATGGCTTCTTGGTGAGCCGCAGGAAGGTGATTCTCACCAGCCGCATAAAGCTGTTCTTCACTGGAGCCGCATGGGAATAGCCACGTGTCAATCTTGGATCGTGTCAGAGATTTTCTCCTATTCCCAAAGAGTCTGTTATTATGACAGGACCATTATGACACTTCATGTCAGAGCGGTCAGCTGTCAAATCATGACAGAGCATTGAATAGGGCCATTACTCGATGGCCAGCTGTGTGAAGGGGTCCCATGGGGACACGTGGTGTTGATCGAGCCGCATATCTCTGTTGGTCGTATGTGAGCCGCATGTACTTCTGAACCGCATGCGGCTAGGGGGCTCTTTGAACCGTATAGGACTTTTCCTATGTAAGCCGCATGGACTCTCCTGTCCCGAGCCGCATGAGACTAAGAGTCTCTTTGAATCGCATGGGGCTGCTCCTGTATGAGCCGCATGGGGTTCTCCTGTTCCGAGCCGCATAGATCATCATTCTCATATTTTCCATGCTTCTACATAAGCTTGTTCAGGACATGTATTTATTGGGGACGTCCACTAACAATATTGTTTAACCAGAATCAGTGTATGATGGTCTGATCAACCTTAGTACAGTTGGTTCACTTTTTATTTGCTTATCCTACGTGGATTGAGATATAGATGACTCTAGGATCTCATCCGCAACTGCCTTAACAACTCCATTTGAATTATTAAAATGCCTCTGGAACCCCATATTTGTATTCGATCCTCTCTCCCTGGAACACTTATTGTTTTCCCTTTACGGCTTTCGGAAAGACAGCTCGTATTGAGGAAAAATAGACCCGAAATATCCTCCTCAGTTTGTCATACCATCTATAGCCATGAAAGCTATGTTCATACAATCATTGACATCTGTTTAGAATCGAAGTACGATCTTCAAAACAGGACTCATATCTATCGCATCTCGTATCTCATTACATCATGTATATTTTTACACAAATTGAGGTATGACCTTCGACTCGAACCATTCTAACTCCATTAAACCATAGAACGGTGTCTTCGTTAACTTCTAGAAATAAATTACTGTAGAATATAGATTGTAGAGCCCCAGTAGAATTTAGAATGTACTAGGATTGCCAATTGATTAGAATAAGTGGTTTCTGTTAGTGATAATTAGTGCTTGATGAACTCCCACTTTCTATCTAGATCATTTTGGCTCCCCGACCATGACATTGAAATTTGGAGCACGAGACCAGCTGTTACCTTCCAACAAATTTCATATGCAAGACCTAGACGAGTCCACCCTCATGTAGACATATCATGTCCCACTAAAACACATTACCTTGTTGTGTCACGACCCGCACCCACTGTTAGGGTACGAGAACGTAACAACGCCCAGCCTACGCCGCAGTGTCGGCTGTAGAACGCTGTCCTAGGTCACATCATCTAACAATATAATGCTAAGTAGATACAGTCTCAATCACATTTAAGGTAGAGCATAATAAGGTTAGATAAAACATAAAATCTAAAGAGATACGGGAGATAGAAGTCTAAGTGTCTAAGATACAAAAATTCAGAAATACATCTCAAAACTCAAATACAGTAATCCACAAAGTAAATACAACTCCAGACAAATGAAATAACTATCTAAACAACCTCTAAGGTGTCTTCTCTAGGCTAGCAGGCAACCTCCAAGCTATCTGTAAAATTTATCAACAGGTCCAGTCAGGACAGGAACGAGCACATCTCATCTAGAAAACCCAAGTAAATGACAGAGAACTATAAAGCAGTTATAGGCAGTTGTATTGATGAAAATAACAGTTTATATTCAGGTGATGGTAAGAAAGACAGATAAGGTGCAAGGAAAGTAAATAACTAAACAAGAGAAGAATCATAGCAATGAAGTCTGTAAAGTAGAACTAGCTGAACCAGGGTAATATGATATGAAGTCCAGACAACAATGTAGACCAGTGTAACTCCAATGTAAGTCCAGTACAAGATGAATCTAATACAAGATGAATCCAGTAAGGAACGATTCCAGTTATAGTGATCAATGATTCCAGGGTGAGTCCAGCCTATACTCTAACAGTGTGTTTTAAAATACCGAGATCGACATGTAAACGGTTGTGGGTAATCCGGCACACCTCCCACTGATCAGGCGAGAGATGGCTATCATTCCAGTAGATTCCAGTAGGGGTGATTCCAGTAATGGGGTATGTCTACATGTCTTACTCTAGTATTTCCCCTCCCAGCAAGTGAATCTGGAATTCCGACACAATGATTCAAGATGAGTCCAGCCAAAATATATTGATACCAGTAAATGATTCCAGTAAATGATTCCAGTAAATGATTCCAGCAGGTAATTCTAGTAATAGAAGCCGAAAATGATGATACCAGTAATAGAGGCCAGAAAATAAATATGTGTCGTATACATGAATCCAGTAATATCTACACGTATTATAACAGAGAATCGCATACAACTAACTAGAACTGAAATACAGTAATTGACAAATAAATGAGAGAACTATCAGAGAATGTACTCGCCTGATAACCTGAACAGCTGATAAGTATAGGGGGTCCAACTGAAGCCACAGAGTCCTATTTAAAGCAACACAGGTTACAAGGTGTCTGGCTCCTAATTAGAACAGCACAAGTCACAACATGTCCAGAAGGGTAATATAAAGCACTACAATGCATTCTACATGAATCTAGGTCAAACTAGGCCAAAGTCAACCCTTGGTCAACTTTGGTCAACTGCACTAGTCAAACTAGGTCAAACTAGGTCATGTCCTAACCCAGTAAGTCTTACTAGGCCTAACCAAGACTATCCTAGCAAGCACACATCAATACAAGGCTATACAAGCCAACATGTACCCAACTCTATATAGCATGCAATTATTCAATACTCAAATAGGCAAGAATTCACATTGGATATACACTAGGTAATCTATTACTTTAAGCTATATATGTCTACACATATATACATATGCATATATTGGTATTCAACATTAGGTCTATAATCATGGCATTTCAAATGGTTATATAAACTTATATATTACAACACAATATGCTAACATATATATAATATACATACATAGCTAAGTTAACTATATTTATAAATACTTATTTAAGAGGCTATGTGTGTGTATGTGAATATGGTAAAGGGGCAAGTGAGGGTTAAATGGGCATACATAGTGTATACATATCAAAGAGTGTCAAAGTGTAAGTGAATATGTGTCAAGTGTGATAGTGTCAACATAGTGTAAGGGGGTACATGAGGTAATATAGGATTTGTGTTAACATAGAACATTACATCTCATTAACTTGTATATTGCATACATTACATCTATTATTATATTACATTCATGCTTGCATTCATTCATCATTCATTATTCTCTTGTACCACTATATGCACCATACATTACATACTATGGAACCTACATATTCATTACAAGCCATACTTATACATGCTTACATTAGATAGGATACTTACACCTTATACATCATTTATTTAACCATTTACTCATGCATGTATTCTCTATTTAATTACATAATGCATATACATTAACATGGGTTAAAATTAAATAGAACATTATATTACACACAAGGGTGCACAAAATGCATATGCCGAATAGTAACTCCTACTAATAATCAATACTGTACCATATTAGCATGAATTAAAATTTAGGATTAAAGTATGTTATAGATCTATGTGTTAGCTTTCCGAAACTTTAGACGGATCGCGTTTCCGTTTTCGGAAACTCCCGGAATCGCGAAAACACCGAGAACGCGTTTGTCTTTCGTACAGCTGACACTCAAATAATTCTTTAGAAAGTTACAGAAAGAATTAGGCCTATTAATACATGTTTCTGGAAAGCTAACTTCAATACGCTTCTTTTAAAAAAAAATGGGAGATTAAATCGAGCTTTCAGCTAGAAGTTATAACATTTCTAAGTTAGGGCTGAAATTAAAAACGTGGATAAAAATTATGACGGATTTAGGTAGTTTGAGACAAAAGAACACAAGTATATAACATAATATATCAAGAACTCACTCTCTACACTAATATGTATATATGAGACACTATAGAACACATCTCCAATACAAAAATATGAGATTAAACATGTAATAAATCATTCATACATAACAACAACACATAGTGTGTCCAAATTTGGGATTTTCCCACATGGACACAACCACAACACAAAGGACACTCCTATGACCTCCAAATGGACACTAAATGGACACAAATGGAGATACAACTATGGGGTCATTCCTATGGGTTCAAAATAGACCTATATGCATGAGGAAATGAAAAGAAGAAGGGATTTATCCCTCCCGGTAGATCGAATCGAAGAAAAGCCTTCCCGGAGCGACACCGACACGTAGAGATTCCAAAAGGACACGAACGAGCTCCGAATCCTCCCAAACTTGGGTAGCTTCCTCCTTGGCTAGAATGGAGAAGGAAAGAAGAAGATTTAGTGGTGAAATGGAATGATTTGGTGGAGAAATTGCTAGGGATTGCTCTCAAGAAATTTGGGGAAGAACAAGAGAGAGTGTGGATGAGAATAATAAAATGAACTTGAGCGTATCCTCTCCCAAAGTGACTCGCCATATGGGGCTATTTGTCCTATTATGGTAAGGTCCAAAATGCCCCCACTAACCTATTCTATGAGTATTAGGAAAGGGCTAATTGGTTGGGGCTAAATTAGCCATTCTAAAGTCTCTAATCACACTAACCTTATCCATAATAATTAGTCTAACCTCTAACTAAAATATTTCTATCATGTGGACTAAAATTAATATCATGTGGGCCATGCCTAACTAGTGTGTGGGTCCCACTAGAGTCAAACTACCCCCGGGTCCCCGTTTCAAGTCGGATTGAGTTGAAATTCGAACCTGACTCAAATAACCCCAAAACAATATCATAAATAAAAAAATAATATCAAAATAATTCAAAGAGGTCAAATGCAAAAATATCCTTAGGCCAAAAATGATATTAAAATATCATAATCACATGGTTAGGCTCTAGGTCAAACAGTCTCTAGGGTTTCACTAGCAAAACGTCAAAACCACAAGTCATTGATTTAAATAATTTTAAAATGATTTAAAATCACCAAAAATCATATCATGAATTAAATATTATTATTAAAATAATTATAAACACAAAATTTTAAAATTACCCTCATTTGGAAAACTGGGTGCTACATGTTGTCACGCTCCAGAACCAGAATACAGGAGAGCGGGGGAGTGACTCAGTCAGCTACGTATTATGGGTAGATGAATACCGTATAATATGATCAATGCTGTCTAAAAGACGAGGGGGTGCATACTACATGAAAGTCTTACTAGGGTTACTCAACATCTATTGACTCAATCATTCAAACAAGAAGCAATAATAGAGAACATGTAAGATAAAGCAGTAAGGTGTCCCAAACGCTCAGTCGAAATGTTCTTGAGATTTGGCTTTACAAAACATAGCCAGATGGTATAGCAAGGTATACACAATTGTTATCAGCTGCAGTCTAACTTAGTTACAATTATGCAAAAGTAAATACAAGACAATCCGACTAACATGTCGGTGCCAAACGGCAATAGGTAAAGTAAATAACAAAACGAGCGGGGAAGCAAGGAACGCACTCGTGTCCTCCTACGATCATCCCTCTAGTATTGACCATCTTGGAGGTAGAAGTAAGCTGAGTCCTCGGGAACTACCTCTAGATCTGGCCATGCAAAACCAGAGAGGTTAGACCTCTAATAGCAAGTACCACAAAGAAGCACGACATGAGAACTAAAACCAGTGATAAGAGTTAAGAATAAATAGATCTCTGCTTGCTTCCGGGATTCACACAACATCAAGACACTTCAAACCAACTTCCCAACCAAACAATGACAGAAGTTGACCCGTCATGCCATGACATTCTGATCATCTCAGTAGTTAACGGAATGGGTACAGTACACAAACAAATCAATTTAAACGGCCATTCAACTACTACGGCTTACTACTGTGAGTTCTAAGTGACCCTAGAAATATGCAACAAGGATTCCTCAGTTCTTACTATGTACAAGCAAGGCTAGTTTATCCAATAATCAATTGTGCCAATCATGAGTTAAACGAGTCCCAGCGGGACGTCCGTCATCAATATACAATAAATATATAAGCAGATACCGCTTCCTACCCGTGTGGCAGATTTGCAGTATTTGTGGGAACCAGCTGGCATGTCGGGACATCGATGGCCCCAGGATGGCTGCCATGTAAGAACTCGAGAATCCATTCTCTCTCCATGCAATCGTTATTTTATTTAGCTTAATAGTCCCTATATTGATTGAAATCCCATGCCGTGGATCATAGTCATTCAGAATGATTACTTTCGTACAAGGTACGATATGCACAACTCTACAACGATGCCCGTACAGTTAGGTTGTAGGTCTTATATAGCATAATGCATCAATCAGACCTAGCCACGGGATAATCATGCCTTGATTGTAAAGTACACAAGCTGCTTCTATAGAAAATCAGTTGAAGTTTGTACGTGTCCATATGCCAATGTTCGGGATCGGCTAGTCGATTGCAATAATTCATGTTAATATGAACGTGTCTCATTCAATTTCAATAAGACGACTAGCCAGTCTCTTTAGTTCCAACTAGGAACGCATGATTGATCATTCAGTCAAGGTAACAATCAATGTCAATTCGTGCCAAGGCATGACAGTCAAACTGATATTTCATATGGTCGAGTCTACAACTCTCAGGGTTAAGTTCCAGTCATTCTGGACATCCATAAACCAATCGAGACACAGGGCACATTCCACACAACAATATGTATTAAAATATTAGTATATCATAATTTTATCGAGCTCATGTCAAAAGGCATAAGGATATAATAGGAAAATGTCATGTACGTAAAAAGGAGTACGCTCAATAAATTACACCAAGCCAGAAGAGTACGCCTAATGAAATATGCGTAAAGGAATTTTACGTGTGAGGGAAGTTTATGCGTGAATGAATAAAGCTCACACGTGAAGGAGTACGCTCAATAAATGAACAGCGTTACGCGTAAAACATGTCTGCATAAAATAGAGTTACGCATAAAAACCCGTCTGCATAAAAAGTCAGGGTTTACGCATGAATCATGTATGCGTAAAGAATAATGTTACGCGAAAAACATTGTACGCTCATGAAACATTGTACGCATAAAAAGTAATGTTACGTTTAAAACAATATTATTGCGCGTAAAGGAGTATGCGTAAAAAAAAGGGGGTTTTATTACGCGTAAAGGAATATGCCAAGCCAGAAGAGTAGACTTGCGTAAACCAGATCTACGCTAACACGGATGATCGTGGGCGTAGAGTTCGATATTACGCTGGCACGACTGATCGTCGGCGTAGAGCTCGATATTACGCTGACACGTAAAAACGTGGGCGTAGAGTTCTTCCAGAACTCCAAATTCATGAGACCTTCAGTCTAAACGAGAGCGTAAAGAATACCAACAACCAGGAATGATCAAACTTTGAAAATAAGAGAGTTTGACAGATCAAAACCCCCAAAAATCCGAAAATGACAAATTTCTAGATCTACAAAAATAAAACTTTCAAATGTAAAAATGTCAAGTTCTAATCTCTCTTAGAATCACGAGAGGAAGATAATTGAACCATAAAAATAGGTTCTCATATGGAAGCAAGATGTACTTGCCTATGGATTTGGTAGGTGGAGAGAGTTATGAGGAAGAAGAAGAGTGAATGAGAAAGAAAAAGTAATGAAGAAAGAGAAAGGATTGGGGCTTTAAATGGAAATGATGGTAGGTTGGTCGGGTCCATGATGAACCGTCAAAAATTCGGAAACAAATCGAACCAAGTCGAACCCAAGAGCAAAACTAAAGCAGAAAATAAAATACAGGAAAATAATTAGCGTAAAATTAAAGAAATTTAAATACAGAACAATTGCATGATAAATATTAAATAAATATATTCAAGGAGTACACGTATAAAATACGTATTCTGGGAACGGGGAGTGACATCTCTACCCTCCTTAGAAAAATTCCGTTCTCGGAATTTCAAATCCAAGCAGGGTAGAAACATCAGACCTAAACTTAATTCAAGTACAAGCAATTCTAGCGAGCAAGCGGTCATTTTACAATATCAATAACAAGCAATATATCTACGTTTACCCATCGACAACATCTAGCAATTCTACTCATTAGGTGATAAGCATGAGGAATCAAGACAATCAAGGTACACGGGAAGAAATATACCTTGTGAGTCAAACATATGCGGGTACCGCGGTCGGATATCATCCTCACGTTCCTACGTTGACTTTCCTAAGGAATGATGACCCCAAGCAACACGAATAAGGCTAATTATTCGGTTCTTGAGTATCTTCTCCCTTCGGTCCAAAATGGACACCGGCTGTTCCTCGTAAGACAGGTTGGTACCAACAACCAGCTCAGAATGATCGAGGATATGGCTTGGGTCCGATACATACCTACGCAACTGAGATACATGAAACACATCATGCACCTCTCATAACGAAGGCGAAAGGGACGAACGATAAGCAACATCGCCTATCCTATCGAGGATAACGAATGGGCCCACGTATCGCGGACTCAACTTCCCGCGAACGCCAAATCTAATGACCCCATGGGTAGGTGAGATCCGCAAGAACACGTGGTCCCCAACAGAGAATTATAGCGGCCTACGATGCTGGTCTGCCCAATGATGATGTCGATCTTGCGCAACTCGAAGTTGCTCCCTAATTCTCTTAATCACTTCAACTGTCTGAACAATCATCTCCGGGCCTAACATCTTCCTCTCCCCGATATCGTCCCATGCAAGTGGCGACCTGCACTTCTTACCATATAGTTCTTCGAATGGCACCATCTGGATATTGGCTTGATAACTGTTATTGTACAAAAATTCAACTAAGTGCAGGTGACCCTTCCAAGATCCTCCAAAATCTTGGGTACAAGCTCGTAATATATCTTTTAAAGTCTGAATTGTTCTTTCTGATTGCCCATCCGTCTGTGGATGGTAAGCCGTACTGAATCTTAACTTGGTACCTAGACTGTGATGTAAACTCTTCCAGAAATGTGATGCAAAACGGGTATTTCTATATGACACAATACTGACAGGGACTCCATGTTGCCTGACTATTTACTGCATATACAACTCTACCAACTTTTCTGTAGATTGCCCTACTCTAAAAGGGAGAAAATGTGCCACTTTCGTAAGCCGGTCCACTATCACCCAAATAACATCTTTACCACTTGGTGATCTCGGTAAACTGGTCACAAAGTCCATGGAAATATGTTCCCAATTCTACTCCGAAATAGGAAGCGGTTGCAAAAATCCAGCTGGCCTCTGCTGTTCTGCCTTCACTTGCTGACATATCAAGCAATAGGAAACAAATCTAGCTATCTCCCTCTTTATTCCGTTCCATCAGAAGTGCTGCTTAATATCTTGGTACATCTTGGTCCCTCCAGGGTGTATAGAATACTGAGAACTGTGGGCTTCTGTCATAACCTCCTGTCTAATATCTCCACTGGGCACACATAGACGTGATCCAAACCAAAGTGTACCATCTTCATGAATCTTCATCTCCTTTCTGAGCCCTGACTCACATTCTTTCCTAGGCTTCTGAATCCTTAGGTCTTGTGCCTGAGCTACCTTGATCCTGTCTACTAAGTCGGATTGAACCTGTAGACTTGCCAAAATTCCTACATCGCTAGGAAGTATGACCTCGATGCCCATCTCCTGAAGGTCTTCTAAAATGTGCTTTTTTGTTGTCAACATAAATGCGCCGCCTCTCCTGCTAAGAGCATCTGTTACCACATAGCCTTGCCTGGATGATATTGGAGCTCTACGTCGTAGTCCTTGATCAACTCTAACCATCTTCTCTGCCTCATGTTCAGTTCCTTCTGAGTAAAGATGTACTTCAGACTTTTATGGTCTGTGTACATGTCCACTCGATCACCGTACAAGTAATGTCTCCATAGCTTCAAAGCAAATACTACTGCCGCCAACTCCAAGTCATGAGTTGGATAATTCTTTTCGTGGTCTCGAAGTTGCCTAGATACATATGCTATCACCTTCCTATGCTGCATGAGGACGCACCCAAGTCCTTTTCCTGACGCATCAAAATATACAGTGAAACCTCCGGGTCCAACCAGTAATGTAAGAATAGGTGCCATGATCAACTTCTGCTTCAAATTCTCAAATGATACCTGGCATTCTGTCGACCAGACAAATGGTACATCCTTCCGTGTCAAGCGGGTCATGGGTGCTGAAAGTCTTACAAAGTCTGATACGAACCTTCTGTAATATCCTGCCAATCCCAAGAAACTACGCACATTAGCGACGGTCTTGGGTACTGGCCAACTCTCTACTGCTTCTACCTTCTTGGGATCTACTGCTACTCCAGCTCCTGATATGATGTGTCCCAAAAATGAAATGTGATCTGTCCAAAACTCACACTTGCTGAGCTTGGCATACAACTGGTTCTCTCGCAGAACCTGTAATACTTTTCTGAGGTGATCTTCATGCTCTTCTTCACTAACTGAGTATACGAGAATGTCGTCGAGAAACACAACGACAAATTGATTTAAGTACGACATAAAGATGCGATTCATCAAATCCATAAATATTGCTGGGGCATTGGTCAAACCAAACGGCATTACTCAGAATTCGTAATGCCCATACTTCGACCTGAACGTTGTCTTGGAAATATCTTCATTTCGAACCCTCACTTGATAATACCCTGACCTAAGATCTATCTTGGAGAAAACTCTAGCTCTGCTCAATTGATCAAATAATTCGTCGATCCTGGGTAGTGGGTACTTGTTCTTTACTATTGCCACGTTGAGCTTTCTGTAGTTAATGCACAACCTGGATGACCCATCCTTCTTCCCTACCAGTACCACTGGCACTGCCCATGGTGATACGCTAGCTTGGATGAACTTCTTCTTCTTCAGTTGCTCTATATACTGATACACCTTGGCCTGTTCTGAATCCTCCATTGTGTAAACTCGATCTAATATCGGTTTAGTTTCAGGTGCCAATTCTATACTGAACTCAATATCTCTAATCGGTGGTAGACCTGAGAGTTCTTCGGGAAAAACATCTAGAAACTCTTCAACTACATTCGAAACTTGAACTTCTTCCATTGCTGCCACTACTCCTTGCGCTTGTTGAGTTGCCTCTGATCTGACTAAGGTGAACCGCTTCATGCCTGGAATATTAAAAGATACACTCCCTCTACGACAATCTATTAATATCGCATGACTGTCTTTCAGCCAGTCCATGCCTAAGATAACGTCGAAATTTCCAACAGGAAATTCTATTAATCTGGCGGGTAAGGAACGCCCGCAAACTACAACTCTGCACGCTAGAATAACCCTACTAACTCCTACGAGCCCATTAACAGTGAGTATATTCAACCTCCCTGGCAATGCCTCGAATTCCATTCCTAATCGTGTCACAAATTGTGCAGATATAAATGAGTGTGATGCTCCCGAATCAAACAATGCTACTGTAGGATATGAGACGACGAGAATGTTACCTGCCACAACATCTCCCGATGCCAATGCCTCTTCTAAGGACAGACTGAATGCTTGCCCTCGGCCTCCTTGTTGGTTGCTATGCTGCGGCCTAGCCTGGTGTTGTTACTGGCCCCTACCTTGGTATTGGAGTGGTCTGAATTATTGCTGCTGCGTCGGCGGTCCCTGCTGCCGAAACATCTGAATCTGCGATATGAACGGACATTGTGCCAACGGCCTCACTGCTACCGCTGGTCCTCGAAACTGTCCTGCCCCTGGTGCTGGCAGAGCAGGAAATTGCTGTACTGGTCCTCCTGACCTCGAATTTATAGGATAGGTGGAAACCCGATGATCTGGACTTCCACATATCAAACACTGCCCGTTCAATATCCGACACACATCTCTAGTGTGCCTACCTTCCTACAATAAGTGTAGCCCATTGGGGATTGCTGGTTCTTCCTCTGTTGCTGTTGTTGCTAGCCCTCGTATCGCTACATCGTGAATGTAAACGCCAGGAGACCGTGCTGTTATTCGGGGCGCTACTCCCCCTCCTCCTTCAATCTGACTGTGAGATCTCTTCTGACCTCCAGTCCTTGCGGCGATCATCTGGATGGTGATCTCGTGCCTTCGGGTTGCCGTCAATACCTCATCGAAAGTCTGGTAGTTGTGCCCCTCTATCAATTGCAAGAGCTCAAGATGAAACCCTTGTTGAAACCTCATAGCCCTCTGGCTCTCTGTTGCTACCATCTATGGGGCAAACCTGCTCAATCTGCAGAACTCTGCTGCATAAGCATCTACTGTCTTGCCGGCCTGCTTGAGGTTGATAAACTTCTGTTGTAGCTCAAACTTTGCACAACTCCATAGTACTTCGTCTTGAATCTCGCAGTAAAATCATCCCAAGCTACAGGACGTCCGATGCCCACTTCTTCTGATTCCCACCAATCACGTGCGAGGTCCTGAAGTAACAACTTCACTTGATCCACACGTTCTTCTATCGGTACCTTAGCCGCTGTCAGAATAGCCTCAATATACTTAAGCCATGCATCTACTGAGATGGCATCTTCCGTACCCTCGAAACAGCAGGGTTGTACTTACAAAATCTGGTTGATGCTCCTGAATCTGTCCTCGCCCCTCTTTCCAAAGCTGTCTGCAATCCTTGGTCGAGTAATATATTCTGCTCTTGCAGCTGAGTGTGCATGCGTTGTTGGGCCAATATCTGATGTTGCTGAGTAGCCATCATCCCTCTCATGATCTCCAGAAGGGCTGGTGTGTCCACTTCCACAGGGGTAGGAGAACTATTGGTGGTGTTGGAACTTCCAGATACTGTGGTCCAGCTGCTGGTTCCACTATCACTTCTTCTTGGATAGTCTCTTGAGGTAGTACTGGCCCTTGTTGCTGACCAACATGGTCAGGTTGTTCGTACGTGTTGCCCTTGTTGTTGTTGTCCAGCTCTGACAGATGCGGACGAAGTGCCCCTAAGAAAAGGGATAAAAGAACAATTAAACGATCGGACAGGAAAGATCAATGAAATCAAAGGATACCGGAATATCAAGCTAAGGTCGAGAACAACGAATCATGAGATCAAGGGGAAACACGTGTGATTGAGACAGCCTATAAATCAAAACATCCCACAAGTCTGAAATCAGACCTGCATGGGCTACCACTAAAATCTTGTCCCGCCTCAGAACCAGAATACCGGAGAGCGGGGGAGTAACTCAGCCAGCTACGTATTACGGGTAGATGAATACCATATAATACGATCAATGCTGTCTAAAAGACGAGGGGGTGCATACTACATGAAAGTCTTACTAGGGTTACTCAACATCTATTGTCTCAATCATTCAAACAAGAAGCAAAAATAGAGAACATGTAAGATAAAGCAGTAAGGCGTCCCAAACGTTCAGTCGAAATGTTCTTGAGATCTGGCTTTATAAAACATACCCGGATGGTATAGTAAGGTATACATAATTGTTATCAACTGCAGTCTGACTTAGTTATAATTATGCAAAAGTAAATACAAGACAATCTGACTAACATGTCGGTGCCAAACGGTAATAGGTAAAGTAAATAGCAAAATGAGCAGGGAAGCAAGGAACCCACTCGTGTCCTCCTGCGATCATCCCTCTAGTATTGACCATCTTGGAGGTAGAAGTAAGCTGAGCCCTCGAAAACTGGCTCTAGATCTGGTCATGCAAAACCAGAGAGGTTAGACCTCTAATAGCAAATACTACAAGGAAGTATGACATGAGAACTAAAACCAGTGATAAGAGTTAAGAATAAATAGATCTCTTCTTGCTTCTGTGATTCACACAACATCAAGACACTTTAAACCAACTTCCCAACCAAACAAGGACAGAAGTTGACCCGTCATGCCCTGACATTCTGATTGTCTCAGTAGTTAACAGAGTGGGTACAGTACACAAACAAATCAATTTAAACGGTCATTCAACTACTACGGCTTACTACTATGAGTTTCAAGTTACCCTGGAAATATGCAATAAGGATTCCTCAGTTCTTACTATGTACAAGCAAGGCTAGTCTATCCAATAATCAATTGTGCCAATCATGAGTTAGACGAGTCCCAGCGGGACACCCGTCATCAATATACAATAAATATATAAGCAGATACCGCTCCCTGTCCGTGTGGCAGATTTGCAGTATATGTAGGAACCAGCCGGCATGTCGGGGCACCAATTGCCCCGGGATGGCTGCTATCTAAGAACTGGGAATCCATTCTCTCTCCATGCAATCGTTATTTTATTTAGCTTAATAGTCCCTATGTTGATTGAAATCCCATGCCGTGGATCATAGTCATTCAGAATGAGTACTTTCGTACAAGGTACGATATGCACAACTCTACAACGATGCCCATGCGGTTAGGTTGTAGGTCTTACATAGAGTAATGCAACAATCAGACCTAGCCACGGGATAATCATGCCTTGACTGTAAAGTACACATGCTGCTTCTGTAGAAAATAAGTTGAAGTCTGTACGTGTCCATATACCAATGTTCGGGATCGGCTAGTCGATTGCAATAGTTCATGTTAATATGAACGTGTCTCATTCAATTTCAAAAAGACGACTAGCCAGTCTCTTTAGTTCCAACTAGGAACGCATGATCGATCATTCAGTCAAGGTAACAATCAATGTCAATTCGTGCCAAGGCATGACAGTCAAACTGGTATTTAATATGGTCGAGTCTATAACACTCAGGGTTAAGTTCCAGT
>JANAVB010035019.1:2257399-2456184 GCA_029216955.1 Iris pallida
AATATGGAAAAGAACATAGAAAACGTGAGAACTCTCATACTGCACTCCGCGCTTGTGCTAAGACATAAGCTTACATTCAAGTTCTTTATGCGTTCAACAATGGAACAATAAACGGTTTACAACAATAAAATGGAAGACTATCGACATAGTCGTTCCGAGTAGAGTATAGCAACATTGGAAGACTTCGGGACCGGTGGGTCGCCAAGACGACTCCCGCACGAGGAGTTGTATAATGTATCAACGAATGAATGAATGAATATAAGAATGAATGAATATGTGAATGAATCAATGAATGAACAAACAAGTGAAAGAAAGAAAAGAATGAATGAATAAAAGATAAGAAAGAAAGGAATGATTAGCGACAGGTATGACAGGGACGTGCATCGGGGCTCGCTACCTTCGCTGCACGGACGCCACCGCCAACCTGGTCGATAACGTATTATGGCTAAGGGTTAGCCTAAGGCTCAGAGACAGCCGTTAAGTTAAAAATAATAAACAAACGAAATGGTCGTGGACAATCCACTCGTATACGGGAGGTAGGAGAAATAAGGGATTCCGCGGCATGATCAAAGAGAGGATTATGGCCGACCTAGGCAGAAACAGAGGGGCTTACGGGCTACTTGAGTGTGGGCTTGGCCACCCAGTAGACATAAGTGCGGGGTATTTCAAGAGACTATCAAGGTGTTCCAGCCGCACGCTATGATAGGTGAGAAATTACCAAAGGAGAATATGTCCTTATGATGCCAACGACCGGTGAACATAGATTAAGTGGACTTTGCTGGTGGCAATCCACGTGCAAGTCCTTGCATTGAAACAAAGTAGTCTAAGTTAACTGAATGAAACGCCTTCTGAACAGGCTTAAATGTAACACACCAAATGATAAAGAGTACTTCATGCAAATGAGTTAGAAAACACGTCTATGATGCTAGAACCTGAGGCAGGGACACGCCCTTGATATTGAAAGTTTATATCAATTTTTGACTAACTTGGTTTACTTTGGACAGAAAAGGCCAGACGGTAAGTATGGGTAAGTCGTATATGTATTTCCATGCAAACACTTAAATTTGGCAACACGGGATAGGTTATGAAATATGCCATGAAACTGATCCTAAGGCTAGATTAGAAAGACAATGAATGATAGGTGGTGCACAAAAGTAAATAGAACGTGTTTGGTAATGATAGCATTGTGGGCGAGCTAGCCTCCCCACCAGTGCATAACAATGTACTGATAATCCTACAGTTTGCTTGCAGGACACAGGAGATGTCATCGGGTACGGAGCTTTCCTAGAACGTGCTAAGGCGGGGAGCCAACTCTGGAGCCTTAGAGCATTGCAAGGAGCTGAAGCACTAAATACAGGACATAATGTATCGGAACATCGCCATGAATCATTCCATCTTCTAAGCCACTTGGCACGCCTTTTATGTTTCAGAGAGAGAGAGAGAGCTTGAGAGACTTGTAAACTAGGCCTAGCACCGCTTGTAAACTTCTTAAAAGTCAATAAAGAGTTTGAATTCGCTTCAACTTGTGTTCGTTTACTTTCCGCTGCAAATGGGGACACTCTGTACGACTCTGTGGCCTAGCTCAAATTGGCCATTTTTGGACTTAGCCTTGCACGGGCGTAACCTAGGCCCGTACGGCATCACGCCTTAGCGAGGACGATTGCTCCTACGGGAGCGGGGCATGACACCACCCACTGTTGATGAGGTATTGGTATATCTCGTATGTCCTTGACACTTGTTTTACCATGTGTTATGAGTCACATGTAGGATACGTACCCGAGTAGTCGACTGGCCACCGATACGTATGGAGCATGCGACGGATAGGAGTAACTGCCATTAGAATTGCATACTAAAAGACTTGACAGTTACTAGAGGTTCTTATTGGTCATGCAGATGACGATAATAGGCATTGGGTGGGGAGAACAATTCCTGACGTATGGGCTTCGAGTACACTTTCCTTGTAACCCGGAAGCTCCGCTAGAGATACGCGTATGCTTACCCCCCTCAGGTTGGCCACTGACGTTCTTGAATGTTATGTGCTTGATCACTGGTGCCCAAGAGGGGACTATACCGGATCCTATATTCAGCCAGGACTCATGCGTCGAAGGATTGTATCTCAACTACATATTCACAGTAGAATGGTCAGGAACCCTATTGCATGCATCCTCTTTGTTTTATATTATATATCATAGTTTACATGGCATGGTGTTTTCTTGTATCTTGTTACGTCCCGCTAAGGACCTAGTTATCTCTCCAGGGTTAGACGAGTTTCCACAGGAGTACGGAGCAGCACTGGATCCATCCTACATTGATGACGAGGCATCTCCTGCTGATTTTTAGTTTATTCCTTTATTGAGACATTAGCGGATATTTTTACATCTTCTTTCTTTCTATTTTGCGGAGGTTGGACTCCGATTTTATGAGACTATTTTTTATAGCTATTTGGAGTGGGTATATCCACCCGGCTATCTTTTTATACACTCATTTATTATCTGGCCTCTGTTATCTTCTGTGTTGAGCTGTGATGAGATTAGATTATATTATTCTGGTCTGTGATTATTTTATATACAGCTTATGTACGTATACGAGGATTCTATATATTGAAGTATTCTTTGTATATGTGCAGTTGGCATGTTCACGTACTCGGTCCTATGTATTTTGGGACTAGGGGGTTACACTTTTCCTGTCCCCAAGATGATTATTCAGATGATGGGTCGTTGTCGCGAAAGACATAGGAACCTTGCTTATGCAATGATTCTTTCGATCATCTTTCAGTACTTTAACATTGACTTATCCACTTGTGCTCGTGACTCTGAGACCAAGTATCTTCAGCTCTCTCATCGTAGCGCAACTGTTCGTCATGCTCCTCCTACTGCACCACCACGACCTCCTTAGGATTACCCTATGACTTTTGAGGCTATACACCAGCATTTATTTGATATACGGCGTGCTCAGCTGGATGAGCACAACTCTTTGCGACCATTTATCACTGACACATTGAGGGAACGTTAGTTCCGAAATACTAGTCGGTTTTAGGCCCTGGTAAACTCTTTTACGGATCAGTGTTTCGCCCAGACTGGTCAGTATGCCAGTTCTCTTCCACGAGATCCTACTATTTCTGGCTA
Organism: Iris pallida; assembly: GCA_029216955.1. Classification (NCBI taxonomy): domain Eukaryota; kingdom Viridiplantae; phylum Streptophyta; class Magnoliopsida; order Asparagales; family Iridaceae; genus Iris; species Iris pallida. Next base: position 2,260,525 of record JANAVB010035019.1, read on the forward strand.
TTGCTATGATGATGAGGCGGTTTATCACTTCTTTGAGCTCGGTAATGCTTATGACTGGTACCGTGGTTCTGGTGCTACTCTACACCCTTCTCATGGAGCTGGTACTTCTGGAGTTGGTCCTTCTAGACATAGTGGCGATGCTGATCGCGTTGACGATGATGACTCTGTTTAGTTGCTGTGGATTTTAATCTCGATATTATTATACTTTATCTAGATGCTATCTAATTAGAATACTTTTGCCTATGTACGCTTGGAAATGCACCGACATTTCAAGATGGTACTTTATCTTATATTTTTATTATTAGCACTACTGAGACTGTTTGCTGAGTTGATGTATTTCAAACTCCTATTAGTATGCATTTTCTATTTTATGTATTGTTCTCTTTTATTCTTATTATGCACTTCTCATTCTACATGTAGCATTACTTATCTTAGTTTATGCTTCCTTTATAGAACTGCCTGTGAAATATATGTTATTCTTTATATATTTTCTGTATTTCTTCAATGTTTCTTTCTTAAAGCATGAATTGCAGGGGAGCTTCTCTCTTTGCAATTATTTTGCTAAGTGACAACGGGGGAGAAAATAGATCTAACATCTTTTGCAGGATACAAGAACTTTTTTAAGAGGAAATATACCTACCATACAAGTTCCGAACAGTACCTTACAAATTTTGATTTTTTTCTCTTTCAAATCAGGAACGAGATGTTATATCGGTCAATGTTTATCAATTATCAAAATAAGGGAGATTGTTGGCCCATTGGTCATAGTCAAACTTGATTTTAATAATTGATCTAACCATGTCTCGATATAAGGGCTACTTGGATAACTGCTGAGAACTGCTACTACTACTATTCAAGACATGGAGCTATTTTATCGTATGAGTCTGTGATCCTTTATCAATATAATTTTAATAATTTATTGAGTCTAGGAATACAATGCACACCGAGTCGTACTGGCAAATAGGCTACCCCAAAATGATTTCAAAATATTCCTTTGTTTTGAAAATAAGCCCATTTACAAAAGTGCATAACTGTTCGACTTTTTAAAAAAGCCCAAAATCTGATTTGCAAAATCCTAACCAAATCAACTCTGGACCAACAGAATTCGGCCCGAGTTCGGCCTGAATTTGCCCCGATTTCGGTTAGTGGAACGTTGGATTTTTTAACCCAGTCTCTCCGCAGTTACGGATGCAACGGCTATTTGCCGAGATTCTCTCAAAAAATTCTGCCTGAATTCTCCCTTTGGAAAACCTATAAATAGAGAAGAATTTCTACCATTTTAACACACCAATTCATTCTCTCTTCTCTCTAAGCCTACTACGGTATTCCAAAGTGTTCTAAGCTTTCATTTTCAAATTCTAAGCCAGTTACAATCCTCTAGTCGATTTGTCAGTGCGGTACGGTCTAGAAGATCAGAGTGATTGTAATAAGAGGCTTGATTGAAGAAAGACACTTCATAATTGAAGTCGGTCAAGTACTTCAGATCAAAGCTCGTATTGTAGAAGTTGTAAGAACATTGCATGAAAATTTGTGGTGTTTTTCCATAGTGGATTTCAACTGGAAGCTGGAGTTCTTTCGATTGAACTAGTCCTCACAAGAGAAAAACCAGTATACATCCTTGTGTTTGCATTTGCTCTCTGCTCTCTACTTTTATATTTACATATCTGTGATATATTTTACGATCTTGTTGCAAACGATTTTTAAATAGCTAATTTTCTGCTGCCTACTCTATTCACCCCCTCTAGAGTATAGCGCATTACATCTCGTTCCTACAGATATTGTAGTAGAATACATGTCGGTTAGTCTTCTTGGGCAAAAGTTTAGCTATGTTTGGTCTGACAGTATTAGGTTTGACCGTGTTTCGATGTTTCGGTAATTGACACGTGTTAGGGTAGAAAGCAGCAACTTCATGCTATTTTTCTAACCTAATTTCCAACTTTTTGGAGGTATCATAAATAGTGTTATAGTCAGTTGTGGGTGCATCAATTCTGACTAGTGCACAATGATGGTTCTTTTCTCTTTGAGTAAATCTTCCTCAAGTTTAGCAATGGTCTTGTCTTTTTTTTCCAGATAAACGTTTAGTCTCGTGTAGTTGTAGTTTGACAGAAGAAAGCTCACCAGTCTCACTAAGGTTTTTATTATTTCTATCCTCAACTAGTAAGTCGGTAAGTCTTCCTATTTCACCTTTGTACTCTTTGAGTACCTTCTTAGAGTTTTAGTATTTGCCAAGCAGTTTTCGGTGGCCATCTAAGAGGTCACTAAAGGCTTCACCTAACTGGTCAAAGGTAAAATCATCATATGTATCAAACAGGGGGTTTGAGTTTACCAAATCATAATCCATCAAGCATACATATGCAGTGTCGTCTGATTGTTCATCTTTTGAATCACTGGCTTCGCTTTCATGCCAAATGCTTGTGTTGGCATATCTTCTGGAAGTAGATTTCTTTAAGTAACTCTTTTCTTACTTGTTGCCTTTCCTGTTTGATGATGACGTTGTTGGACAGTCCTTCTCGATGTGTCCTTTCTTCTTGCAATCGTAGCAGAGTGGATCTTCTTCATTGTTGTTGTTTTTGTTTTTGTTGTGTTCCTTCATTCTTTGGTTGAACCTCATGAACTTCTTGAACTTATCCACTAGGAGAGCATGATCCTCAATATCGTAGTGCTGTCGTCAAAATTTCCTTCGATAGTTCTTCATTGTTGAGCTTTGAAGGTGATTAATTTTTCCTTTGGTGTGACGTCTTCAAAGCTTGAAGTTACAGCTCGTGAGTGAATAGCTTTCCCATGAGCTTTTTAGGAGTCATGGTAATGAGGTCGTTCCCTTCAACGATTGTCGTAGCCTTCGGAATCCAGTTCTTTGTGAGAGCTCGCAGCACCTTGCGAATCTTCCCATAATTATTGTATTCCTTGTCTAGGGAGGACAAAGGATTTACAATATCCAGAAATCTTGTGAATAATTGTGTAATGGACTCGTTCAACTTCATCTTGAACGCCTCATACTCTTTAGTAAGTCTACTGATCTTGGACTCCTTGACTTGCGTCGTGCCTTCGTGAGTGACTTCGAAAAGTTTCCATACCTCATGAGATGTTGTGCATGTAGAAACCCTGTTGAATTCAGTTCAGTCTAAAGCATAAAATAATGCACTAATAGCACGTGCGTCAAGACTGGCTTATTTCTTTTCAGAATCAGTATACTTGTCATATATTTTTTCAACCAAATTTCTATCAATAAGAACACAGGAAGGCTTTTTATAGCCACCAACTACAATTGACCATAAGTTGAAATCTAGGAATTTCAAAAAGAAACTCATACGTGTTTTCCATTAAGTATAGTTGGTACCATCAAATAGTGGGTCCTGTTTGTGGCTTGGCCTTCAGTTGTGAATTTTACACTTGCCATATGTGATATAGTGATTTATGTAACAGCATTTATATATAAAGAAAATAATAACAATGTTACCTCACTTTACCTCTATAACCCACTCTAATATAAATTATAGGAACGAAATGTAAAACGATATACTCTAGAGGGGGGTGAATAGAGTTGGCAATAGAATATTAAATATTAAAAAAATGTTAGCAGCAGGATCACAGAAATATATTACAGTTATGAGTAAGTAGAAGTAAAGTGCAAAAAGCAAACTCAAAGACGATGAAGTATACCGGTCGCCCTCTTGTGAGGACTAATCTAGTTGGAAGAACTCTAGCTCCCAGTTGAAATCTACTATAAAAAAATCATAAGTTTTCATCCGAATTCTTTGTCAAATTCTACAAACGCGAGTTTTGATCTGAAGTGCTCGACCGACTTCAATTGTGAAGTGTCTCACTTATGTCAAGCCCTTTGATTATAATCTGTCACGCCGCAGTTCCAAATAATCGGATCGGGAACACGTGGCATGCCAGCTGTACAATCAAGCATAGCTAAACCCAATTTAATGGACTATGATCTGATTGTAGTACGCTGAAGTATAACTAATAAAGTAACATCACGGGCAGGTAAACTAGTCTCATCCATGAAATAAAGTAATAGATAACTGAATGGAAAATAATCAGTGCCACAGAATCCAAATGTCAACTATGGCTAGAGGAGAACAATCCACTAAATTAGTAAATGAGTACATCTGGAATGAAAATGAAGTAGCAAATAGAAATGAATGGAATACTGGAAATGAAACCCACGTCTGAAGATGTAGCTAGCCTCCAGAGGATCAAGGCTGCGGCTCCACCTCAAAGTCGTCGTCAACAAGTCCGTCTACTCCGTAATCAGCCGGGAATAAATGCTCGTCAAGCTCTGGAAAAGATACCAGGTCCTCAGAGGGACATAACAAATACACAGGAAAATGACATGCATGATAATACTGAGCAGTAATATAAAAGTAACTAATAAGAATGCCACCCAGTATTTTCCTAACCAAACAAGGACAAGAAATACACGGAAGCAATACAGGTGTTATAACCATCTAAGTGTAAATGCACTCGAGACATCTCTAGTGGCACATGAGAGGGGGAGAACACATAATTAATAATTATGTACTTAATAATTCTAAATAAATCCTAAAAATCACCACAAACCTTAAATTTAACCATTAAAGCTAATTTCACTATTATATACAATAGTAACACATAATTAATAATTATTTAAATTAATAAATAATTATTACACAATTTAATACATAATCCTAAAATGAATCTAAAAACTACTTTTAAATCTTAAAAATTTGTAAATACATATAAAATACATGAAACAATTTCCTAAATATCATAATTACATATTTCTAACAGAATCTTATCACTTCACAAAATTACAATACAGGTGTTCTAACCATCTAAGTGTAAATGCACTCGAGACATCTCTAGTAGCACATGAGAGGGGGAGAAGAAGAAGAAACTGCCACCAAGCGTTCTACGGAAGCAATACAGGTGTTCTAACCATCTAAGTGTAAATGCACTCGAGACATCTCTAGTGGCACATGAGAGGGGGAGAAGAAGAAGAAACTGCCACCAAGCGTTCTACGGTTTGAGAAACGAGGGGCTACGAGCATCCAGCGTACATTGAAAACAGAATTCTCATACACCACTAGTAGACTCTCCCCACCCAATGTACTCGTACATTATACGCGGTACAAACAATATGCAAGACGTCATAGTAAATATAGTACAACTAAACCAAACTGCTAACAGACTCAAGATCATATGTTAAGGGCCAGTCAACACAGAACCTCTGCACTCAACTCACTCATATGTGATACGTGTCTGAGTCAGTGTCAAGTTTATACTAACTCTATACAAGGTAGTCATCAATGGAGACGAGTGCACACAATAGTAATAACTGGTCAAATGTAAATACTGCATAGTAAATGTCAAGCAAGGTGTACTTGCCTGTGTCCAGCAACTGAGTATCCGGGTCCAAAGTAGAGTCCGAGTCCCGAGAAGCAAATAATCCTAAACAAAATTTATCTCTAATTAATTACTAATTAAACAAATTAAACAACTTATTTAATTGCTAAGTAATCTATAATTTAAATTAATCTATTATTACTAGCTAACTAGTATCAATATTTATGAACAATAATAAGTATGTAAAATATACTTATTATCATACAATTTATATTCTAAAATTTATATATAACCAAATATTTAATAATTAATTAATTAATTAACCAACCAATTTAATACACACAGGTATATACAATTCCTAATAATGCTAACAAAAATAGTAAAAATCCTGAAAATTATTTTTAGTCTATTTTATTAATAAACTAAATAATATCAGAATAATATATATATATATATATATATATATATATATATATATATATATATATATATATATATATATATATATATTTTATATTTTATATATATATATATATATATATATATATATATATATATATATTTACAGAAATGAATTATTACCATTAAATCTATTTATTAAATGAATAGTTAAATAATAATAATATGTACTTAATAATTCTAAATAAATCCTAAAAATCACCAAAAACCTTAAATTTAACCATTAAAGCTAATTTCACTATTCTATACAATAGTAACACATAATTATTTAAATTAATAAATAATTATTACACAATTTAATACATAATCCTAAAATGAATCTAAAAACTACTTTTAAATCTTAAAAATTTGTAAATACATATAAAATACATGAAACAATTTCCTAAATATCATAATTACATATTTCTAATAGAATCTTATCACTTCACAAAATTACAATATTTATATAATTAATAACAATTAATTATATAATATATTTAATTTATTAAATAATTCTAAAAATTACCCAACTAAATCTAAATAATTATAAATAACTATAATTAAATATTGGAATTATTTTTATACAGAAGAGTATATTTTTACAAACATTTTCTATTCAATAAGTATTATTTAATTAGTTAACCAAATAAATAATATAAATTGAAAACAGTATTTAATAATTGATTTGATTAATACAAAACTCACAAGATAAATCTAAATAAAATATTTTAAAAACCAATAAAATATTGGAGAAATTTCCATAATATACTTTATATTTAAATTTATATTCTCCATATAAATTATATTATTTAATTATTTACTAATTAAATAATATGAATCAAACAGAACTAATTAAACAATTTAAATTGACTGTTTTTCACGTAAAATAATTATAAATTAAATTCTATAAATTCTGGAAAAATTATTTTAAAATACTATATTAATTGTACAAACTTTTTCATCTACAAAGTTTTATTTAATTCATAATAAAATTATTACTTAAAGATTAAAACAGTAAACACAATTATTTAATTACTAGCATCGAAAACTCATAATTAAATAAAAATAAATACTAATAATTAATATTAATTCCCACAAAAATTAGGGCAGAACCTCTACTTATTTACCAATGATTTTCTACAATCAGATCTAATTAATTATCAATTATTACACAATAACAATTATTAAATAAAACTAAATAATCAGATTTTAAACCCTAAAACTAGGGTTAAAGCATACAAGGGGGTTTTCCCACGTGGCAGCGCCACGTGGTGGGTCGGGGGCTACCTGGCCACGTCGCAGGGGGGTGGCTCGCCGTCCGGGGGGTGGCGCCGACGAGGGGGTCGCCGGGATCAGCGGGCGGGTCGGGTGCAGCGCGCGGGCGCGGGCAACGCCGCGTTCTCCGTCTCCCGACGGCGACGTGCCTTGGTTGGGGGAGGAGGCAGGCGAAGGGAAGGGTCGCCGGAGGTGGCTAGGGGTGGCGGTGATGATGGGGGGGCTGGTGTTTACGTGTAGACAAGGTTAGGGTTGAGGCTAGTTTGGTTGCTATATATATATATATATATATATATATATATATATATATATATATATATATATATATATATATATATATTTAGGGTTGAGGCTAGTTTGGTTGCTATATATATATATATATATATATATATATATATATATATATATATATATATATATATATATATATATATATATAAGATCCATGAGTTTAGGAAACCCTAATGGGTTTGGACCTAAGTTAGGGTGAGGGTAGATGGCCCATGGGCTGAGCTAGGGTTAGGGTCGGGATATATGGAATGGGTTTGGGTTGCTATAAATTGAAACACCATATCTATATAAGTATAGATATATATATATATATATAATCTAATAATAAAACTAAATAAATAGTAACACTATATATATATAAGTATATATATATATAGTCTAATAAATAAACTAAATGAATTAAGGTTAGAGTTATCCTAGGTTTAGCCTTTAGGGTTAAGGATTAGGATTTCCTAATACAATGCACACACAAACACCTTCATATATATATATATATATATATATATATATATATATATATATATATATATATATATATATATATATATATATATAAACCTTATAAATAATTAATAATTAGTGTAATAACATTTATTTAACAAATAACAAAATTTAGTAACAAATAAATAATAAATAAAGAAAATATTTCGAGGGGTTTTACATTCTCCCCAACTTATAAAATTTTGTCCTCGAAATTAAAAACAAGCTGGGATAAAAAAAAATAATAGGGCTGGGTCAAACACACAATTATTGGCACAAAATCATATTTTCCTAACTCTAGAAAATTCCTAGTTATTAACACAGAATTAAAACAGACGAAATCTAAAAGAATGACAATTGCAAAATTAAATCATACCAGACGCCTCACGAAGGTATGGAAAATGCTCCAGAATAGAATCTTCCCGCTCCCAAGTCGATTCGCCCGGAGAATGGTGTTTCCACGCAACTCGGACTAGTCGAATGGTCTTCCCCTTCAACACTTTCTCTCTGCGGTCTAGGATCTCCACAGGCTGCTCCTCGTAGGACAAAGTCGGTCCCACGGTGATCTCTGAATGATCAAGTACGTGGTTAGGGTCTGCCACATACTTCCTCAACTGGGAGACATGAAATACGTCATGGATGCCTTCCAATGACTACGAAAGTGCCAATCTGTATGCAACCTCACCAACTCTCTCCAACACATCGAATGGTCCGATGTACCTTGGGCTGAGTTTTCCTCTGACTCCAAATCTGATTATACCTCTAGTCGGGGAGATTCTCAAGAACACATGATCTCCTTCCTTGAACTCAAGAGGTCGCCTATGAGTGTCTGCCCACTGTTTCTGCCGGTCCTGTGCTGCTCGTAGATGCCCCTGAATCTTCTTGACTGTATCTACTGTACGAGTCACTAACTCTGGTCCCAATATCTGTCTCTCGCCTACATCACCCCAACATGCTGGCGATCGACACTTCCTTCCGTACAATGCTTCAAAAGGGGCCATCTGGATACTTGCCTGGTAGCTATTGTTGTAAAAAAACTCTACCAAATGCAAGTGATCCTCCTAAGATCCTCCAAAATCCAACATGCAAGCTCTCAACATGTCCTCTAACGTCTGAATGGTACGCTCTGACTGTCCGTCCATCTGAGGGTGATAAGCGGTACTGAACTTCAGTCTTGTGCCCAGACTTTCCTGCATGCTCTTCCAAAAGTGCGATGTGAATCTCGTATCTCGATCAAAGACTATACTGACTGGTACTCCATGTAATCGCACTATCTCCTTCATATATAGGTCTGCCAATACCTATGTAGATTGCCCCACTCGAAATGGTATGAAATGAGCAGACTTCGATAATCTGTCCACAATCACCCAAACTGCATCTCGTCCAGCTGTGCTCCTCGGAAATCCCGTAACGAAATCCATAGTGATGTGCTCCCACTTCCACTCAGGTATCAGAAGCGGTTGCAACAATCCTGCGGACCTCTGATGTTCAGCCTTGACTTGCTGACACACCAAGCACTTTGCTACGAACCTTGCTATTTCATGCTTCATTCCATGCCACCAGTAGTGCTGTCTCAGGTCCCTGTACATCTTCGTACCTCCTGGATGAATAGAATAAGTCGAGCTATGAGCCTCTGTCATCAGCTCCTGCCTGATCTCTCCATTAGGAACATAAAGGCGATTTCTGTACCTCAAGGTCCCATCTTCGTGAATCCTCAATCCAGTCTGCAGTCCTTGCTCTGTCCTCTGTCGAAGCCTCTGATATCTGGCATCTGTCGGTAAGGTCGCCTTGATCTGCTCTACCAATGAAGATTGAACCTGAAGGTTCATCATCTCTGTAACTCCTCCAGGCCTAACAACTTCGATGCCCATCTTTTCCAAGTCATATAGCAACTCCTTCTGTGATGTCAAGAAGTGTGCCGTAGGCCTTCGGCTCAATGCATCTGCTACTGAATTCACCTTCCCTGGATGGTACTGTAACTCAATATCAAAATTTGCCATCAATTCAAGCCAATGCCTCTGTCTCAAATTTAGATCCTTCTGAGTACAGACATACTTGAGGCTCTTATGATCTGTATATACCTCCACTGTTTCTCCATACAGATAATGCCTCCAAAGCTTCAAGGCAAATATCACTGCCGCAAGCTCTAAGTCGTGCGTGGGATAATTCTTCTCGTGGGTCCTCAACTGCCGAGAACCATATGCAACTACCTTCCCATGCTGCATCAAGACGCATCCTAATCCCTTCTCGAAAGCATCACTATAGATGACAAATCCTCCTGATCCCGATGGAATGGTCAAGACTGGTGCAGTAGTAAGGCGTTTCTTCAAATCATCAAAAGCAGCTTGGCACTCTTCCGTCCACTCGAACTTCTGATCCTTGCGAGTCAACTTCGTCATGGGCTCCGCAATTCTTGCAAAATTCTCTACGAACCTCCGATAATATCCGGCAAGCCCCAGAAAACTTCGTACCTCTGAAACATCGGTTGGAGTTGGCCACGACTCCACTGCTGATATCTTCGTCGGATCCACTTCTATGCCTTTCCCTGAGATAACATGTCCAAGAAATGAAACATGATCTAGAAGAAATTCACACTTACTCAGCTTTGCATACAACTTCTGATGCCTCAAGATCTCCAGCACCTTCCTCAAGTGATCCTCATGCTCTTCATGGTTCTTTGAATACACCAAAATATTGTCGATGAATACTACGACAAACTTATCAAGATATTCATGGAATACTCTGTTCATTAAATTTATGAATAAAGCTGGTGCATTTGTCAAACCAAAGGGCATTACCAAGAACTCGTAATGACCATACCGAGTCCTGAATGCCGTCTTCTGGATGTCTTCTTTCCGAGATTCAGGTCACAATTAATTTTAATTCAATTGAGTATAACCCAAGATATTAATATGATAAGAAAAGATGGTCAAGGTCGATTGGTCATGATTAAGGGAGTTAGGATTCAATGATATTGAAAACTTTTAAAGGGTGATTCAAAGATATGGAGTAAGTCAAATTCTCCTTTTAAAGGGAAAACATGAGAAAAGATTTCACAGGAAAGTCAAGTTAATCATCTCTCCCTGATACTATCAAGTTTATCATTTGCCAATCATATTTTTATCTCACAAGTCCCAATATAAAAGCCAACCTTTATATGACTACCATCAAAATTATATCCTTCCGTCATAAAGATTTGACCTTGCCATGATCACCATAGGCTAAATTTCTAAGTTCTGAAATATTATTCATGAAGCATACCCTTCTTACTAGGAAATCAAACTGACCACTTAATCATAAGTCTAAATTATTCATAAGTCTAAATTCTTCCACCTTGTCCTAAATTGGATCTGAAGCCTCTAAATCAAGTTTTGTGTAATCTTTGAACTTATTCAATTTACTCTCCTTGTATTATTTAAATCTCTACCCACTAGGCCTTACAAAACTTATTCTTCATTATAAATTCAACCTTCATATTTCCTTCAACGTACATCTTCAATATTATTCTCCTGAAATTTAAAATTTTTACAAAATCTCTATATTTTCTATAACTCAAAATCCTTGCGTTCTTTCTGTTTCTAGCCATTTCTTACAATACCTTATTCAATTTCGTATCATCATTGCATATAGTTAAAATCTCTTCTTTATTACTAAATTTCTAAATTTAACATCATAGCCTTAAAGTGTAACGTTTCAAGAATCAATAACCAAAATTTATCCAAGTTCTCGAAAGTAAGTTAACCTCGAATATCCTCATCAGTTATGAAATACATCTATGAATTATTCATACCCAAAAGATTTCTCTAAGTGTGATTGTTCCTAAATTGACAATATAACTCTCTTGATTTCATCCTCAAATTCAGTCGCATCTCTATCCCAAACCTATATCAAGGTCCATCATATTATACTCCTAGCAAGATTATCACAAGATAACAAATCAAGTCTTTTTTGAGTTAGATGATTTACGTTACTTCCTCGACCTTTCGAAGGTGAAAAGATATGAAGATTCAAGGGTTTCAAAGTATAGCTGACAGAATTAGATATGATCAGACAGGTGACTGATGTAATCAGGATAGTTTTATTTTATTTTTAAAAAAAATGGTAATACAAGAAATAATGGCAAGAAAGAAATAATGATAAAATTTGTTCTTCATCAACTGTTAAAAAGAAACGAACCCATTTAAGATAAAATTTGATACCATACACGTCTTCCTGAAATCATGTTGTCAAAATTTCGCCACGCCAGTAAGCATAGCTGCAATAAACAACAGAGTCCGTAACGAAGGTATACACCCTATAGTTATGTTATCTAGAATTCTTACCACGCCACCCGGTATGGCTGCAAGAAAATCTAGATTTCATAACTAGGATAAGTATATATAAATAAGGCTCTACGTCCTTGTCATGCTAGCAAATATGACTGTGTTAATTTCTAAACTCCATAAATAAAGTAGACTTTTACCTTTCTCACTGTCCTTATCAAGTATGTTATCAGGTTATACCTTAATTCCAAAAAGATGTATATATATATATATATATATATATATATATATATATATATATATATATAAATACAAACTCAAATTCAACAACTAACATCAAGATTCAAAATTTAAAATTCAACAATAATCCATCAAAAATTAAATTCAATAACAGAAAGTAAGGGTGAATCAAATCAAGGAAAAAGAGATTTCAAATCGAAGTTAAAATAAGATTCTCAAGGGTCGTCCCAGAAATCTCTCAAGAAATTATAACAGTGATTGAGTATCCTCTCATTCTAATACCTATTCCTTATCTCTAATCGCAGGTGCGCAGCAGTACAACTAATCGTCGTACTACCACGACTTCGCACAAATGTGAATCTCGACCTGCATGGGCCACCACTAAAAATGTGTCACGATCCGCACCCAGTGTTGGGGCACGAGAAGTAGGTACGTCCGGTCTACGCCGTAGTGTCGGCGGTATAACATTGTTCTAGGTTTACTATCTAATCAACAACTCACGCAATTATATAATGTACTTGTCAAATCTCAACTCTGAACGGAGGACAAGTATAGATATAATGAAACTCAATCACAGTCTAAGCACGATAGGATAACACAGAAGTCTATACTAAACTCAAAGCAACAACTTAAATAAACTTCTAAAATAATAATATCTCAAACAATCTCAAATATAACTCAAATCTCCACTTATTACAATACAAGTTCCAACAGAGAAAACTAAACCATAAACTAGCAATCTACTCCAAGCTCTACTTGTCCTCTAGGCTAGCTTGAATCTCTATGTTACCTGTAATATTTTCAACAGGCCCGGTCAGGACAGAAACGAGCACAATATATCTCACGCAATTCATATCATGGCAGGAATGTAAAACATGCAGAAGAGTAAGATACATGAACTGTAAGAAGATGTACACGAAAATAAGAGAGATATTTGTAAACTGGAAATATATACATGATAAGTAAGAACTGTAAGTGACTAGTGATTCAGAGCACAAGACGGTTATGTAAGCGGCACGATATTTCATACGAGTAATCTACAGAGGTTCACACGATTTGTATTGATCACATAACCACTTCTACTCCTCCGTCCCCAATCAATACACAAGGATCCAGTCAAATTATGTTATTGCACACGAAGTATAGTTGCACACGATGATCATGTGGGCACATGATCGAGTACACGATTTTATATGATTTGTACATGAATAATACGAACACAAGGAGTACACGATGCCCATGATAAAGTACACGAACATGAAATACTCGATGTATCCGCTAAGGGGATAACATCGTATGAAAAGATTCATATAGTACCAATCCATGATAACAAGTGTCAGTATCAAGTAAAGTAATCTAGAGCATGAATATAGGTCCTAGCAAGTATGAAAAGATCAGAGAATGTACTCGCCTGATACCCTGAACAGCTGATATGAAAAGATGGCCAACTGGAGTCACAGAGTCCTAGTTATAGCAACACAGGTTATAAAGAGTTCAATTTATATGGTAATTGAAATTATAATGCAATCTACATGAGTCTAAGTCAATCTAGGTCAAAGTTAACTCTTGGTCAACTCTGGTCAACTATAAAGTCAAACTAGGTCAGCTCTAATCAACTGTGGTCAAACTAGCTAGGGTTGGGTCAACAATGGTCAACTAGTCTAGGTTAGTCAATTCTAGGTCTAAACAAACTAAGTATATGCAAATCAAGTATCCAAGATAGCTACTAACTCATAGCCTAAGTCACTTGCTAAACCAAGCACAAAACTAAACCATAAGCTAACAAAGCACAGAAACTTAGTTATATAATGTATATATATTATTTACATTCACATATTCATATACATAGATATATATATAGGAAAGCTATATATATAGGCACATACATACATATATATATATATATATAAAGAGAGATAAAAGAGTAAGTGAGTATGTGTGTGTTTGGCATGTGTGTGAAAGGATGTGTTAATGTTCTCAGATTTAGTGATAGGTAGATGTATGTGACATGGGATACATGGTGTCAAAGGGTGTATGAATGCATGTGTGTAAAAGATTATAGGTTAACCCAGTTTTTAGAAATGCATACATACATACATACTAGAATACATTATATACTTGCATACATTATATTCATATATGCATACTCTACATTATATTACATTCATTCCTGCATACATGCATACATATAATATATGCATACAAACTCATATATTTAACTCAAAATATATGTGAATACATACATTACATTATCTTAACACATATATATATCATTCATTCATATCCCATATACATGCATACTTTAGTTCATGCATTATATCCATTCACATATCATTAAGTTGCATGCATATACTTATTTTTATTACATACATGTCATTCATGCATATTACATACTTACATGCATCTATACATTGTATACAATATGTAAAAATAGAAGAGGGAAAAAAGGGAAAAAAAACAGAAATGGAAAGGGAAGGAAGGAAAAATGTAAGAAAAAGGAAAAACAGTGGACATATAAGCATATATTCTACATTACCATACATGCTATCATTATATATTACATTATATTATTTATACATTGTGCATTCATATCTATCAATACATGTATACCTTGCATTCATATCTAGCATTCATTATATACTTTCATGCATACATTGTATATCATTCTTTCATTCATGCATTTATGTATTGCTTATATACATTATATTGATTGCATTCCTACATGCTTGCATTCAACCATATATACATATTTATAAAGAGGATATATAGTATATATATATCATTTCATTCATATGATATACCATGCATTACATACTCTACGTTCATTTAATATCCATACTACATAGGCTCATAGGTTACACAAAATGCCTATGTCGTATAGTCACTCTTCTACTTAAAATTAATACTGTACCAATTGGACCTCTAATAAATTCTAGGATTAAAGTATGTTGTAGCCCTTCGTGTTAGCTTTCCGAAACTTCAAACAGATCACATTTTCGTGTCCGGAAGCTCCTGAAATTGCAAAAATACCGAAACACGTTTGTCTTTCGTACAACTGACACTCAAATAATTCTACAGAAAGTTCCAGAGAGAATTTGGCTTATTAAAATATATATCTGGAAATCTAACTTCGATACGGTTCTTTTAAAAAAACGAAATATTAATCGGAGTTCGAAGCTAAAAGTTATGATATTTCAAAGTTGCTTTAGTTAATAAAAATGTGGATGAATATTATGACGAATTTGAGTTGTTTTGGACAAAAGAAACACATGTAGGCCAAGATACTTGGATACCAACATAGATATCCAAATGAACTCATTCTAACCATCTTAACTAAGATAAATCTACTCTCTAACCATTCTAAAACTAAATTTAAATATCTATATAAACTATTATCATACATACATACACATGGGGTGTCCTAATTTGGGATCTATCAAGTAGGACACAAGACACATATCTAAAATCCTAAAGAGAGCTCCAAATGGCCTCAAATTTGAATCTAAATGGGGTACATGCATGGGGGTGGATCCTATGGGTTCAAAACTAACTAATATGCATAGGAAATCAATTTAGAGGGTTGGTTTTAACTATTGGGAGTGGAATCCCAATGATACTCCCAAGGACACGGCTCCGACACGAAGATCTTCCAAAAAGGATACTTATCCTTGCACTTTGCTCCAAATCTTTGCTAGCACCCTCCCTTGGTAGAATAAGAAGGTTGGGTGGAAGTTTTGGTGGAGGGATGTAAGGATTTGGAGATCAAATCAAAGTGGAAAGCTCTCTAATTTGGGGAAGAACATTTTGTGAAGGAAAATAGGAAAGATGGAATGAAATGAAAGGAATGGAGGCTAACCCACCTATAGTGGCTGCCCTTAGATGAATTATGGTTAGGTTTTAGATGTAGATGAGTGGCTAGGGCTTGTCCACCCAATTTCAAGTCCTCCTATTGGTTCAATTGGTCCTAAGGCTTTCTTTTTCACAAATATCCTAAGAGAAATATCCTACTACAATAATATCTAGATATTACTAACCTTGGCACTTAGTAGGAATGTTCTAACCATGATTCTAACCTCAAGACTAATCTAGATTAGGTTAAACTTCTAGGGTTAAGGCTTAACTAAAGGATTAGCACAATATTTAATTAATATAAATTACAATTTCATAAAATTGTCAAAATGACCAAAATTAGGCTAAAAAGTTGTAATATGACATTCTAATCACATGACTAGGCTCCCTTGGTCATGTTTAGTCTCTAGGCTTAGCAAAACTAGGGTTTAACTAGTTAACCATCAAAATCACAATTCAATGTTTTAAATAGTTTTAAATTGACTAAAAATCACCAAAAATTATAATATGATTTAAATATCATTATTAAATGATTATAATCACAAATTTTCAAAATTATCCTTATTTTAGAAAAGTGGGTGTTACACGACTATTTGAAAGCCCTCCTTCCAACTCAATTTAATCAACCGTGGCCCGTGCCTTAAAAACACTAAGTTCGTGACATCGTGCCTTAAACCAACTTGAACTCTATGCGACACCACCGTCCAAGTCATACTCTATATGACAGGCCTTATGATCGTAAAACCAAGTAATATCGACAACCGCAGAAAGCATGGGACAGTGCTTAGAATGTCTTCGATCGCCTAGAATCACTTAGCCTAACTAAATCGTGCATCAATTTGATGAGCAAAGGCTGCGTCAAGCCTTGCGTCGAGGGAATGTGCCGTACACGCGATCGACTTTGGACAACCAAGTTATTTAGGTGCCTAGACTTATGCCACAAGCCGCGCGATGTAACTTAGCTCGTGGGACGAGCAAAGGCTATGCCAAGCCTTGGACGATGGGACGGTACATGCTTTATCAAGCATTTATGCGGACGACGCCTATGACTTAGGCTAACTTACAACTTTGTGGCGAAGACCAACTTTTTCTTCTTCCAAGCCATGGGACGAAGGACCGAGTGTCATATGAAAGCCATCGTGCAACGATTCTAAGCCGACCGTGGGACCTTGTTCATTTTATAACTCAATCGACCTGACCTGGGGTTAACATTTAATGTAGGAGGGTGGAGTGTGTCATGAAGTAATCCTTATTAGCTTTCATGAACAATAGATTTTGTCCATTAGATTTTAGGAGATATCTTGATTTGTGTTTGGTGTTTTGTAGGGGATGAATGGTGTTGTGTGTTTGGTTGGTCATGAGGGAGTCACATGTGGTTTGGGTTGGGTTCATTTGGGTTAGGTTGGGTCAAGATTGAGCTAGGTGTGATCAATGGCTTGATTTAAGTAATATATGATCATGAATATATAAGTAGCATGTAGGGGCTCGATTGAATGGGACACGAGTGTCACATGTGTATTAGGCTTAATTTGGGTCATGGCCATACTTTTGGTTGAGAGGTTTGGGTCAAAATTGTGTCTCCAATTTAAGTTGGAAGTAAATGTAGTTCCATGGTAGGAGTTAAAATTGGGCCTTGTGTCAGGAATGTTGTGCGATTAGAATGGAGCACAATGAGGTGCGTTTGTGTGGGACATAAATGTCATGGGTGTAGAGTGTCTTGTTTAGATCATGCATGTAAAATTTGTTTTGAGAAAATGACTAGTCTTCTGCTCCTAATTTTAAAGTCACGATAAGGTGCACTTGATGATCATAAATAAAAGTGGAAAATTATTAATAACTAAAAATTCATAATTAATCGTATTTAAATCCTAATTAATCTAATTCATTCCTAATTAGCCATTAACCTAGAATTTAAATTCAGAGGGCTTACAAAATATATCTAGGAATACGGCTAGACTAAAGGGACTACAAGTAACCGGGAAAACCTCCCCTCCTAATAAATCTAGGTGAATAGACTAGTTCGTTATCCTAAATATCTTTGTTTAGAATTTCAGGTCGTGGTATCCGAAAATTCTCCATATATATGATACTCTCCTCGTGGATATGCAAGACTAGACAGGATTAACAAGAAACATGATAGCAAACTACGTAATATGATCACTATGATCTGGAGTGCACTACGACGAGCCACAACGGAAATCAATACAATACATGTCAAGAATAGCCAGGCAATATACAGTACAAGTCAGGAACATGATGGACAATGCCAAACATAATATCGATGTCACGCTATCAGCAATAAGTCAGGAACATGTGTTGCCATAACAGGACAACTCCAGGAAGTAGCGACATAGCGCAAAGGATACCAACATATTTGGATAGTGCATGACAAGAAGTGATAAGGTGCTCCAGCACGTGACATATAAGCAAGGTGTAATGGGATACCCTCGTGCGCCAGGCACGGGTACCGCTATAAATCAAGTCCAGATTATCATCACTCACAAGTAGACATGTTAAAGAAATAAGCATGAAAGCAATAAGCCAGATCGAATGGAAGAAAATTGACCCAAAAAAAAACTTGAGTGCATTGCCAGTATATCGACGGTATACGCCAATATACCGACTATATGGAGGTTTAATGCCACAACAATTCTCTGTTCACAAAATGATCAAAACCAATGTATCGTCGGTACAGACCAGTACATAGGAGGTATGTCGTTTACATATAATAAAAACTCTCTGTCGTTTGAAAAAGGCCAAAATGGTATACCGACGATAGAATGCAATGTGTTAGCGGTATGTCATTTCTGGGAAGAATTCCTAATAAATTTAGAAAATCAAATTTCTGGAGCCGAAATCGCGTCTTGAAATCGACCAAAAACAAGTCTAGCAGGAAATCAATATTGGGGGTAAGTCTCATATAATATATAGACTATGTGTCATAATGGTAACTCCGATAACACTTTAGATACCGAATTGTCCAACTAAGTAAATATTAAGACTTTATAGGAAATCAAAGCATATCTCAAACCAAGTTCAAAATCATGTACATAAACGAGAATCATGAGGGAAAAATATTTAACAAAATATGTTCTGGACAATATGAGCATTTAATAACGAGGAAGACGAAAATAAAAATAAAACAATATTGTTCAAGGATTTGGCAAGATGTACTTGCCTAGAAATGATCTTCCAGCCTAAACTTTCTACTCCACCACCAAAAGGGGTTCAAAACCCACATAAGATCAAGTTCCAAGCTCACGAGAAAAATGGAGAGGAAATGAAGGGAGGGAGAGAGAGAGAGAGAAAATAAAAATAAAATAAAACGAAGGGGTATATATAGAAGAGGGAAATTAATCGTGACCGTCGAATCTTATATGTCAGCGATCCACGACTCGATCAATTCAATCTTGACCGTCTATAAAGAAAACCAAAAAGACAATGGATATTAGAGTGCTTCAGAACCAACAAACCAATGGATAATAGAATGAACCAAATAATATTCATGAAAATATCTAGAATAGAAAATATTTTCGGACAGTATACCGACGATATAGATAAGTATACCGTCAGTATGTCGGTCAGGAGGAAAAAAAGAATCCTAAGTTAGAGAATTTATAGTATTTCGTTCTATGCACGGGTCCTAGTACAAGTCTATGGCAATGCCAAATAGTATTCTATAAGTCGCTGATAGTCTAGTGATAAATATGGTTGCCACAAACTCAGAAAAAATAATAGTTGCATAAGTCATTAAGTATTTTCTAAGTCAAAAAATACAATGAACAATAAATACTTGTGTATCCGGATACGAATACTGATACTATGAGATAAGTTTCACATAATCTTCAGGATTGATAGTTTAGAAACAAACTAATCATTGAATCAAGGACACAAAGTTGACCATTAGGTATGCTAAAATTTGTTAAGAGATGGTTACACAAATTTGTTATGACTATCCTGGGGTGTCTTGGTCGACCATGCTACAATTTAATAGTTATGGGATCATTCAGCTTCTAGCTTACAATGGGCCCTTAGGATTGAGCTTCTAGTCATGGTAGTATGTGATCGACATTCCCAATGTGAATGATGTATATCCCTAGTGAATAGTTGAAGAATCTCTCTAGGATAAACTTCTGGTTCTCTACGTTAGAGGTTACACCAAGATATTACCTATTTCACTCACTCGGAGTTTTAATAAGATACTCATTTGTCCTTATGTACTTAAAACTCAGTAAATTTCTTCAAAAATTATGAGACTACGAGACATTATGTATTTGTTGGATAAAAATAAGTGTGCTCTGCCAAAGCCTTCAATAATGTGAGCATGATCAGTTATCATGGATACTACATTCGAACTAATATTGATGTTAAAAGATTATACTTTTAAGGATGGTGTATAGCAATAATGTAAATTATAAATTAAAATATGTCTATAAAATTTCATGTCTATGATAGTTGGTAGCATAACCAGACACCCATAGCCTCCCTTTGATTTGGACAAACTTATGACACCAACTTTAAAAATTATGTAATTTATACGAGGTTTACAACTTTAAAATATATGCAACTATATTAATGAAATACCAACATTTATGTAGGTGATTTTTTTTCACTTTTGGCCTCGAGGACCAGCAACCCGCATGACCTACAAAAGTTAGTTCGCGGACGACTGGTTTTCTCCGGACATACAATATAACAACTGTCATGCATGCATCCATTTGGGATGGTAGAACGTAAGCAAGCAATTGTCAAAAATCTGTTGACAAAAATAGTATTCAAGAATTGAAGTAGGTTGCAGAGCTAATAATATCAACTCAGATAATACAATTCAATTGATTAAATTATCTCATTACACGATTTTCTTGTTCAAGCCACCGAATTTGCTCAGACTTGATTGTACAAATTATATTTCTTCATGTTGGACTAAATTTAATTTGGATCATTATGCTCTAGTGATGCTTGGAAGTAACAAGCCACATAGACATCTCTTAACCATGATTTTCTTCACCGGACTTTTATAAAGCCATCATTCACATCTATGGTGATGCTACATGTTTATTTCTTCATTCTTAATCCTACGCTTTGCAATATTTTGTAAAAAAGAAATATTTGTTAGTCCCGGGGCATAATTTTTCGATAAAAACTGAAATTATGCAACACTTCAAAGAAGGTGCACGAGAAAGATCTCGGAGGATTCTAAGAAAACGAAGAATAATGTGTCACTTCGAAGAAGGCATAGAAGAATTCGTAGCAGCAACAATGAAGATCCACTAACATTTTCTGATTAGATCAGAAACATTCTCGTTTAGAACGAGATAAAAGTGAATGAACATAAATGGTGAAATGGCATGCTGGGGTGAATGATCACCGGCGCTCAAAGCTTGATTCGCCCCATACGAATAGCTTCCAGGAACCAGCAAGTTCGACGGAGAACTTCGGAACACTCCGCTCTTCTGACTCCTCGGATGGCGCGGAACTTTGCTCACAAAGTACCTCTCTTCTCTGCTCTGAACTTAGAGAATTTTGTAAGAAAATTTCTGATACTTAGCATTGTTCCCTGAGAGAGAAGAGAGGGACTTTATATAGGTGCGCCTAGTAATTTCTCGGTATGCAGAACATTCAGGACATGGAAAAAACTGCTCTCAATGTTCCATAACTGCTCACAGACACGATTGACCAAACTGGCGCACAGGGCACGCCAATTAGCGCATTGTGCGTGCTAACAGCGCATAGTGCGCGCAATCGTGCACCGCTGTGCCAACTGCGTACACGCGCAATATGCGCCAACTGTGCGCCAACTGGCAGTGTTAACTTACGCACCACTGGGCAGCGGCAATTGGTCGCGCCATCTGGCCGCGAGAACGGGCATGCGATCGACTGCACATAGGCTCGTGCAATGAGCACAACTTAAGCGCACTATGTGCCTAGCGACGATGCTGACGTGCTAAGTGCAAAGTACGCCAACAAAATGCCATATTACGCCTCATGAGCCCATGAGCCCGAGTCCGACTTCGAGTCCGTGTCGCTAAGCCCCTCCGGGGGCTTAGCTCCAGTGAAAATTAATTCCCAAGAGCAAAAAGCATAAATGCTTTACCATAGAGTCTTGACCTTACCTCCTAGTAAAATCACCTACATGGTTCCCTTCTTAGGGTCACCACTCCATGTGCACATCTCAATAACATACCAAGTACATATTGAGATACAACTCATGGTGCTTTTCC
The DNA here is from genome assembly GCA_029216955.1 of Iris pallida. Lineage (NCBI taxonomy): Eukaryota > Viridiplantae > Streptophyta > Magnoliopsida > Asparagales > Iridaceae > Iris > Iris pallida. The sequence continues at coordinate 2,282,915 of JANAVB010035019.1, forward strand.
AATGTGGGACTAAATAATACTAGGCATGTGTTGAGAGCAAGCTCTCTCTACATGTTCAAGAAAAAGCTCCAACAATTCCCCACATATCTCGATATATAGGTTTGAGTGTTCTCCACAGTAACTGTCCATCATGCATTAGGAGAGATATCGCTGACGACTTGAATCTTCCCGTATGGGTCAAACAATAAACTATAATGCAAGAATGGACTAAGTCTTGAATTCTGCACCATAGCTGCAATTCTTCCCACTCACATAATATAGTTTCATGTGCTTCTGGCTGCACATTAAAGGCCCTGTGCCAGCCTGATTTCAGTATATAATATTGGGCGTCTACAAGTTTACCCTCAAGAGATGGCCTAATATTCTGTCCATACACTATAGGTGAGTTCTTTATTAAAGAGACATGGCATGAAGCCTTGCGCTTCCCTTGCGGTGCTACGCCGCTATGACATGGCCTAAAGCCGAGGCATTACCCCTACTCGGGAACCTCATCGTAGTGTCACACTACTGTAGCATGAGGTCACAAACCTCTTTATAGTGCCAAACTACCCAGCATGAATCCTTAGGCCTTATTGCGGTGTTACATCGCAACGACATGGCTTGCAAGGCCGATGCTTTACCTCTATCTGGGTACCTCATCGTGGTGTCGTGCCACTGTAACATGAGGACATCCTCTCCTTTGTAGTGCTTTCTAATTTCATCATACAGCATTAGGCTACCTGCCTATTTGCGGTACTACGCTGCTGTGACTTGGCTAGCAAAGCCGAGGCATTACCCCTACCTGGGAACCTCATGGTGGAGTCACCCCACTGTAGCATGGAGTTTCACTCCTTGTAGTGCTGCTCTACCGTACTTCCTATAAAGCACACCAGGCATTCACTCTGCCTGAGAACTCATTAAGGCGTTTAAGCCATCCTCATCACAGGATCCATTTTTCGTAGAAAACATATAGTAGACAACTGTGGTTGTAGGTCCATAATCTTTCCATGCAACAGAGGACATGTACCCACTGTTCCTGATATTTTTTCAGTTAGTGGTCCTCCCTTGAACAAAAAGCTAGATGCCTAGTAGATTTCTCTTTGAACTAATAGCACAAAAATTTATGGTAGGATTGCAATAACATAATATCAGAATGCCTTCAAGCCTATTTTACAAGCTGTGTCATCGACCAGCTGGCACTTGAGGCCCTTGGTGAAAGGATCCGCCAGGTTCTCCTGACTCCGAACATCAATCACTGCAATGACACCTCTCTTGATGAGATCGTGCACTGTCATGTGCTTTAACCGCACAGTCCTCTTCTTTCCGTTGAAGAATTCATTTGATGCCACCGCCGCAGTCGCCTAGTTTTCGCGGTATATTGGTATTGTCGGTATTTATGCCCCAACCACTGGAAGGTCATACATGATCTTCCGAAGCCATTCTGCTTCCTCTGTTGCGGTATCAAGTACAAAGAACTCAGATTCCATGGAGGAAAGAGATAGCATAGTCTGCTTCTTTGACTTCCAAGATATAGCAGCTTCACCCACTGTAAAAATGAATCCACCTATGGACCTCTCGCTCTCCAACTCTGAGCACTAGCTGGCATCACTGAAGCCTTCTACTACCGACGAATCTCCGCTGTAGTATAGTGCATATGTTTGAGTCTTCTTGAGATATCTCATTACCCGTTTTACAGCTTTCCAGTGCTTAATGTCTGGGTTGCTTGTGAAACGACTCAACATTCCTACGATGAAAGCTATGTCAGGCCTTGTGATAGTAATAACATACATCATTTCCCTTGAATTAGGCTTCAGTTTCAAATCATACCTGTAAGGCGTATCGATCATTGGAAGATCCTGATACCCGTAGCGTGTGATCATCTTCTCAATATAATGAGACTGTGACAATGCCAGTCCAGTGTCTGTCCGGATGATCATGATCCCTATGATCACATCAGCTTCCCCCAAGTCCTTCATACTGAAATGAGTCGAGATGAACTTCTTTGTCTCCGTGACACAGCCCATATCTGTACCTAGGATCAGCATGTCGTCCACGTACAGACAAACGATTACACATCTTCCATCAGCAAACTTAGTGTAAACACACTTGTCCGTCTCGCTGACCCTGTAGCTATTTGACCTTATAACCTTGTTAAACTTTTCATGCCACATCTTGGGAGCCTGTTTAAGATCGTACAAGGATTTTATCAACTTCCAGACTTTGTCTTCAAGATCCTTGACGACAAATCTCTCTGGCTGTTGCATGTAAATCTCTTCGGTCAGCTCGCCATTTAGGAAAGCCGTTTTTATATCCATCTGATGTATTACCAACTTATGTATTGTTGCGAGAGCAATCATCATTCTGATGGGGGTCATCTGGGCTACTGAAGCATACATGTCAAAGTAGCCGATCCCCTGCTTCTGAGAAAATCCCTTGGCTACTAGCCTAGCCTTGAACTTGTCAATAGTTCCATCTGCTTTCATCTTCTTCTTGAAGATCCATTTGCATCCGATGGGTTTTGCTCCTTCAGGAAGATCAACCAACACCCAAGTGTTATTAGAGGTGATTGAATCAATTTCATTGTCTATCGCCTCCTTCCAGAAAATAGCATCTCTGGTCTTTATCACCTCATCATAGGTAAGCGGATCTGCTTCCACATGATAGGTGACAAAGTCATTTTCGAAGTCCTTCGGCCTCCTCACTCGCTTAGTTGACGGCTCAGCGAGCTCTGGTTCAACAGTTGTTTCAACAACAACTTTTTCTTGGACTACATTCTCATTAGAAGCTTCAGTTTCCTGCGCACCCTCATTGTTCTCCTGAATATCCGCAAGAACAATGTCATTGTGCCTTGCAAACTTGTCTTTAAAATATTCTGCGTCGCGAGATTCAATGATATGATTTGATTCAATATCAAGAAATCTTCGAGCATTACTATTCTCGGCATAACCCAAGAAGATTGTCTTTGTAGTCCTTGACCCGAACTTCTGAATCTTCAGATCTGGAAGCTTCACATATGCCAAACACCCCCACACTTGAATGACATTCAAGTTAGGTCTGACTTTGAACCAAAGTTCATGAGGAGTAACGTTTGAAGTTGCATGAGGCACTCTTGTCACGACCCGCACCCACTGTGAGGGTACGAGAACGTAACAGCGCCCAGCCTACGCCGCAGTGTCGGCGGTAGAACGCTGTTCTAGGTCATGAACTATAACTAACATAATAGAATACTCTCCATAAGGAGGCCGACACAGAGGTACAACTCAATCACAAACTAGAGATAGAATATGGTATGATAAAATAAATAAGAGAATCCTCAACTGAGGTACAACAGAAAAGAATACAAGTCTCAATCATCTCTATAATATACAACTCTGAAACCAAGACAACAGCTAAACATGAAAAGAAATAGTCTGAGCTATCTAAACTATACAAGGTATCATCCTGAGCAGCTGCCTGAACCTCCCCAGGGGTCCAGGTCGTGAGTGTCATCTAGGCAAGCTCCAAGTAAGGGTGCAGAGTTCCTCATCATCCTCTGTAAAATTTTTAACAGGTCCAGTCAGGACGGGAGCGAGCACAGTACATCTCAACAGTTCATAGCAGGTTAGAAAATATAATCATGCAGTAAAGTAAGATATAGATACTGAAGGAAATGCAGTATGTAATCAGAGAGAGAACTGTAATAGAAATATCTACTATACATAGAGAACTAAATAGTGACTAGTGAGTCAGAGTAAAATATAAACATGTGAATGGCATAGGAGGTTCATGACTACAGCTAAGGAAGTGGTTCATGACTACAGCTACTTGGATAATATTCACATGTCTATTTCTACTCCCCCAACCCCAATCAATACACAAAAATCCGTTCAAGTTATGTTAAGGTTCGTGAAACTTCACATGGCTCATAAAATGAGTGGTACGTGAAGGTGATTCATGGGGGCTCTGTGAACATGAGAGTACATGTGTCACAGGCGGTTCGTGAATCAGAGGAAGCATAGAGATACGTGATGGTTCGTAAAACGCACAAAACATGCTGTATCCGATGCTCCCGAGGGGGATAACATCTCATGAAAGGATCTATATAGTACCAATCCGTGTGACCAACGTGACAGTATCAAGTAAAGTAATTTAAAGCAGGAAAATAATTCTAAACAGGATATGAAATGATTAGAGAATGTACTCGCCTCGTATCTGAATGTCTGAAGTAAATGTACTGTCCGAGATGAGATACCTGACTCCTAGTTAGAGCAACACAAGTCAAGATGTATACAGGAGATGATAAATATAATCTACAATGCATCTGCATGCTGTCTAGGTCAAACTAGACTAGAGTCAACACTTGGTTAACTCCGGTCAACTATACTAGTCAAACTAGGTCAACTAGGTCAAGTCCTAGCCCAAACAGTCTAGCAAGTCTCACTAGGCCTTACCAAGTCTAATCTAGCAATCACACACCAATCACAAGGCTATACAAGCCAACTCAAGCCTACAATTTTATACTACATTATTCATACATATAGTGTATTACCTATTTTACATATCATACAAGCCTATATTCATTGTATTCTATATTGTATCACCCATATATATCAAGTAAATAAAATATCACATTCACTAATCATATATATATGTATAGAATATATGGAAACTATATATGTGAACTTACATATGTGTGTATAAAGAATGGAAGAAAGAGGGGTGTGCCTGTGTGTGTGTGATGGAGTGAACAATACAATGTGTATGTGTGTGTAGGGTGAGTGATAGGCTTAGATTTAGTTAACAGGGAAATTTAGTATAGAACTCCTATTCTCAGGTTTAGCCAAACAAAACAGCCCACTCTTATCAGTCTATTCATCATGGGAAACACCCAACATCAAACTCAGGTTTAAGCACTATTTTCAGGTTTAAGTCAACTGAACATTGATGAGGAAAATCTGTAGCATTTCTAACCCAGGAAATCAGTTACACAACATCTTAGGTTCAGAAGAACAACCACTGAATAATAGGAGAAAATCAATTCAATATACACAATACATAAACCCATATCCTAACATGGTTTCTATGTACAGAGAAGACCAAAACATAATATATCCTTTTAAACCTTATCAAGAATCAAAACTGGAAATTAACAATGTAAGAAATCAGTGTCAAATCAGTGTCATGTTTCCAGAAATCAAGAACAGTGAATGCCCATGAGCTCCAGGTTAAAACCTATACTCAGATATGTACATAAAGCTTCTAAACTAATCAACATTAAAATCTCAGTTATACACATTTCAATATCGAAATCAATTGACAGTTTTTCAGGAAGATTAATCAAACAGTGAAAAGGGATGACAGGCAACAAGTAAAAATAGCATTATCTAGTTAAAGATAGGAAATCAATCACAGTAAAATGGGAAAGGAAATCAGTTCATGAAAAATCAGGAGTAGGAAATCAATTTTTCAGGTTTGTAAAAGAACACAAACTCAACTTTACACATATTCTCAGGTTTCAATTTGCACAGGAAACCCAATTCAGTTAAATCATAATAAACAACACTCCTACTCAGTTTTAGAGCTAATGAATCACAGGTTATTAAGAAGAATGATATTGCAATAGGTGAAAAGGAATTTAGTCCTTAAGAGGGGGTGGGGACTGGATCAATTCCCAGTTCCTATCTCAGGTTCCACATAATCCATGAATCAATCAGCTAATCAAGAAAACAACCCATACAACTATAATTGATTTCAGATCAAGGTAAGGGTGTACTCTAGTTTAAGAAGTAATGATTCATTCAATAACTTCAGTTTAAAAAGACAGTAAAAAAAAAAAAGAAAGACTTGCATAAATGAAACCACCCATTCTCATGTTCAAACCCACATACCAATTTCCATATCACCCCTCACAAATCAAATCTCGAATGAATATACTTAGCTAACATGATTTGAAACATGTGGGGATCCAATTCAGTGAAGACATGACTTTATACAGGGAATGAAAAGGATTTTTAAAAAAAAACTGGGATCATGTATCAATGCATGTATCAGGTTTCAGTGTGTAGGTGTGTGTGTCATGGTGTGTCCATCACGGTGAGTGAACTGAAATTCCAGATTTCCAGTGCCTCAGGGAACAGGTTAGATAGGGAGTATTGTGTTGAACATGGTGTCAAGTGACAGTTTAGAATAGGGTCCTCCAGAATTGGCAGTTTCTCTTAACAGTCCTAACAATTTGAAATCCATGAATCCTACTCAACATGAATCCTAGTCTAACTAACATGCACAGCATCCTACTAACATGTTAATTTATCAAATCAAGTCAGAAGGATTAACACTGAAACAAAATCGAATTCAAACCTTCCCCACCAACAGACAGTATCCACATGTATCAGAAAGAATATGGATTTCCTAATTCGAAAACCAAAACCTAAGGAAAACTAACTATCAGGCATATGGAAGTGTCCCTCATGTATACACGTGTCTAGGGGGGGCCATTCGTGTCCAGGAAACTGGACACGAAGTGTCCAAACTGAACTCAACACAGACACAAACACTGTGCACTGGACAGTGTCGTGCACGCGTGCACGTGTGTCCAGTGCACGACACAGGCCACGTGGTGACACGTGGCCGTGCACACGTGTACGACTAAACTAGGGGGACGTTTACATGTGTCTGTATCGTGTCTACGTGAGTCGTGTCAGGAGTAAACAGGTCGTATCAGACACGAATTTTCGCGTGTGTGCACAGTGCACGAATCAGTGCGGGCCAAAAATCTCTCAAACCACTCCATAAAATCCTATAAAATTTTATGGGGCTCGTGTCAGTCATCTAGGGAACATACACCAAAAATTTAGGTCACGAAGTGTCGTGTCCATGGAGAACTGGGACACGGGCAGCAGGGCATGGGCACGGGGCTGTGCGCGTGTGCGTGCCCAATCCCGACACGAAAAAGACACGAAAGTAAACTCAGTCTTCACAAACATTGCTACACATACCTAGATCTAGAGATCCATGCAATTGGTTCCACAAAAATCAGAATTAAATTCCTCACAGACATTTCATCAAACACTTAGGTATCCTATTGGATACGTGTCCGATACGAACACGAAATGAATCCACCTTGACACAAAACCAAGTCCTACAGCTAGGGGACTCCTAGGGCTTTCCAAATATGCAAGAAAACTGGAATTTCATGGAGAGAATAAGAAGTTAACTATTGGTGTTCTTCTCCAAAGAAAGCTTCAAAATGGGGGATCCTTCTTGCTAATCCCAAAGCTCCAAATTGTCCCAAATTTGAGAATACTCTCCATGAACAGCAAGAGAACATTGGTTAGATCATAGTGGAAGAAATCCCAATCAAAAAGAAGTCCTATTGATTAAACTAGGAAAAAATTTAATGGAGGCTTACCTATTCCTTAAGAAAATGAAGAACTAATAAAGAAAGAGGCACAAATTCCCATAGAGATATTATATAGGCAAGGGGGGGTCTTGGCTGGTCATAAAAGTTAGGGTTAGGGTTTTTAGGTTTCATCCTATTGCTAGGATTGAATCAAGGGAAATAGATGGCCTAGAACAAAGGGTTCTATCTTAGTCCTTTGCAAATCACTTAACCATGACTAAACTTGACTTAACCCCTTAACCAACCCTTCTAATTCTCAAAGTGGCTCACTAAGTTAGTCATGACTCATCTAGGTTAGGTCCAATCTAGGTTAGGCCAACCAAAACACAAGGCAATAACTAAATTAGTATTTAAATCAACCATTCAATTAAATTATTCAAAAATTTCTAATAAAATATATTAAATTCAAATAAATCCTAAGATGACCAAAATACCCTCTAAGCTAAAATGTACTAGTCAAACATCCTAATCACATGGCTAGGCTCTAAGGTTACACTAGACAAACACCAATTTCATAAGTCATAATTTAAAAATAGTTTTAGAATGATTAAAATCACCAAAAATTATATTATCATTTAAATATCATAATTAAATAAATTAAAATATAAAATTTCAAAATTACCCTCATTTTAGAAAACTGGGTGTTACAATCCTACCCACCTTAGAAAAATTTCGTCCTCGAAATTAAGATGGTAGCAGGCCTTCTAAGTCAACACCCCACAATCAAGGTCTCAAACATACCGTCAGATAATCATATGCGTCTGTCCAAAATCATGATACTCAGAATCTTCGTTATGCTAGTGAGCACGGCTACAATAATCACGGAGTCCTTGACTAAGGTACGTACCTCTAGGTTCATGGTATTTAAAAATTTTTGCATTGCCGCATGCGACGGCGAAAACCTTAAATTCCTATACCCGAGAAATACATCCAAAATCTGACTACATGTCCTCACTATGCCAACTAACACGACCATCGAAGATTCTAGATCCCATGATTCAGGTGACCTAGCCCATATGATTTATCTCAGAAGAAAATCAACATAACACCAAAACAACAGGACAAAATTGATAAATCAACAAGGAACAGGGAGAATCGAATTTCAAGACAGCTATAAGAGGCAATTGCGGAAATGAAATCAAAAGAACAGAACCTGTAACTAGATCTCCAACGGCCTGTGCATCCTTGACTGTCCTGACGATAGCTCGCCCTGCTAGTTTCCCTGGGTCTGCTGCTGATGCTGCATGAATCACCGCTGCTGAGAGAAGTCAGGAATAACGGGAGAAAATCTCTGTACAGATAGAGGTGCACCTCCAATGTAACAGAACGCCAACCTGAGTCGGCACAACAGAAGCTGCGGTCTCGCGGCCCTGATGAACAGGACGAGAGGTGGCCAGCCTCTCGATAGTATCCCCCGAACCGAAGCGATGAGATCGTGTCTTCATAACCATCATGAAAACAGATCAAAACAAGAAACAATTTCTGAGAATGAAGTAAAAAAAATTCAAAAGGAGGACAGTTTATATTCAAGGGAAGTCAATAAGCAACAATTTTAGACAAAAAGAATCTGATTAAGAGTTTTTCCTAATGTGATTGAGTACCTCCAAATTATCCTAATCCTACTGCAGGATGTAGTGATACTCTAGTTCGAATACCACTACATAAACTCGACCTGCATGGGCCACCACTAAAAACGTGTCACGACCCGCACCCACTGTGAGGGTACGAGAATGTAACAGCGCCCAGCCTACGCCGTAGTGTCGGTGGTAGAACGCTGTTCTAGGTCATGAACTATAACTAACATAATAGAATAATCTCCATAAGGAGGCCGACACAGAGGTACAACTCAATCACAAACTAGAGATAGAATATGGTATGATAAAATAGATAAGAGAATCCTCAACTGAGGTACAACAGAAAAGAATACAAGTCTCAATCATCTCTACAATATACAACTCTGAAACCAAGACAACAGCTAAACATGAAAAGAAATAGTCTGAGCTATCTAAACTATACAAGGTATCATCCTGAGCAGCTGCCTGAACCTCCCCAGGGGTCCAGGTCGCGAGTGTCATTTAGGCAAGCTCCAAGTAAGGGTGCAGAGTTCCTCATCATCCTCTGTAAAATTTTTAACAGGTCCAGTCAGGACGGGAGCGAGCACAGTACATCTCAACAGTTCATAGCAGGTTAGAAAATATAATCATGCAGTAAAGTAAGATATAGATACTAAAGGAAATGCAGTATGTAATCAGAGAGAGAACTGTAATAGAAATATCTACTATACATAGAGAACTAAATAGTGACTAGTGAATCAGAGTAAAATATAAACATGTGAATGGCATAGGAGGTTCATGACTACAGCTAAGGAAGTGGTTCATGACTACAGCTACTTGGATAATATTCACATGTCTATTTCTACTCCCCCAACCCCAATCAATACACAAAGATCCGTTCAAGTTATGTTAAGGTTCGTGAAACTTCACATGGCTCATAAAATGAGTGGTACGTGAAGGTGATTCATGGGGGCTCTGTAAACATGAGAGTACATGTGTCACAGGCGGTTCGTGAATCAGAGGAAGCATAGAGATACGTGATGGTTCGTGAAACGCACAAAATATGCTGTATCCGATGCTTCCGAGGGGGATAACATCTCATGAAAGGATCTATATAGTACCAATCCGTGTGACCAACGTGACAGTATCAAGTAAAGTAATTTAAAGCAGGAAAATAATTCTAAACAAGATATGAAATGATCAGAGAATGTACTCGCCTCATATCTGAATGTCTGAAGTAAATGTACTGTCCGAGATGAGATACCTGACTCCTAGTTAGAGCAACACAAGTCAAGATGTATACAGGAGATGATAAATATAATCTACAATGCATCTGTATGCTGTCTAGGTCAAACTAGACTAGAGTCAACACTTGGTTAACTCCGGTCAACTATACTAGTCAAACTAGTCAACTAGGTCAAGTCCTAGCACAAACAGTCTAGCAAGTCTCACTAGGCCTTACCAAGTCTAATCTAGCAATCACACACCAATCACAAGGCTATACAAGCCAACTCAAGCCTACAATTTTATACTACATTATTCATACATATAGTGTATTACCTATTTTACATATCATACAAGCCTATATTCATTGTATTCTACATTGTATCACCCATATATATCAAGTACATAAAATATCACATTCACTAATCATATATATGTATAGAATATATGGAAACTATATATGTGAACTTACATATGTGTGTATAAAGAATGGAAGAAAGAGGGGTGTGCCTGTGTGTGTGTGATGGAGTGAACAATACAATGTGTATGTGTGTGTAGGGTGAGTGATAGGCTTAGATTTAGTTAACAGGGAAATTTAGTATAGAACTCCTATTCTCAGGTTTAGCCAAACAAAACAGCCCACTCTTATCAGTCTATTCATCATGGGAAACACCCAACATCAAACTCAGGTTTAAGCACTATTTTCAGGTTTAAGTCAACTGAACATTGATGAGGAAAATCTGTAGCATTTCTAACCCAGGAAATTAGTTACACAACATCTTAGGTTCAGAAGAACAACCACTGAATAACAGGAGAAAATCAATTCAATATACACAATACATAAACCCATATCCTAACATGGTTTCTATGTACAGAGAAGACCAAAACATAATATATCCTTTTAAACCTTATCAAGAATCAAAACTGGAAATTAACAATGTAAGAAATCAGTGTCAAATCAGTGTCATGTTTCCAGAAATCAAGAACAGTGAATGCCCATGAGCTCCAGGTTAAAACCTATACTCAGATATGTACATAAAGCTTCTAAACTAATCAACATTAAAATCTCAGTTATACACATTTCAATATCGAAATCAATTGACAGTTTTTCAGGAAGATTAATCAAACAGTGAAAAGGGATGACAGGCAACAAGTAAAAATAGCATTATCTAGTTAAAGATAGGAAATCAATCACAGTAAAATGGGAAAGGAAATCAGTTCATGAAAAATCAGGAGTAGGAAATCAATTTTTCAGGTTTGTAAAAGAACACAAACTCAACTTTACACATATTCTCAGGTTTCAATTTGCACAGGAAACCCAATTCAGTTAAATCATAATAAACAACACTCCTACTCAGTTTTAGAGCTAATGAATCACAGGTTATTAAGAAGAATGACATTACAATAGGTGAAAAGGAATTTAGTCCTTAAGAGGGGGTGGGGACTGGATCAATTCCCAGTTCCTATCTCAGGTTCCACATAATCCATGAATCAATCAGCTAATCAAGAAAACAACCCATATAACTATAATTGATTTCAGATCAAGGTAAGGGTGTACTCTAGTTTAAGAAGTAATGATTCATTCAATAACTTCAGTTTAAAAAGACAGTAAAAAAAAAAGAAAGACTTGCATAAATAAAACCACCCAATCTCATGTTCAAACCCACATACCAATTTCCATATCACCCCTCACAAATCAAATCTCGAATGAATATACTTAGCTAACATGATTTGAAACATGTGGGGATCCAATTCAGTGAAGACATGACTTTATACAGGGAATGAAAAGGATTTTTAAAAAAAAACTGGGATCATGTATCAATGCATGTATCAGGTTTCAGTGTGTAGGTGTGTGTGTCATGGTGTGTCCATCACGGTGAGTGAACTGAAATTCCAGATTTCCAGTGCCTCAGGGAACAGGTTAGATAGGGAGTGTTGTGTTGAACATGGTGTCAAGTGACAGTTTAGAATAGGGTCCTCCAGAATTGGCAGTTTCTCTTAACAGTCCTAACAATTTGAAATCCATGAATCCTACTCAACATGAATCCTAGTCTAACTAACATGCACAGCATCCTACTAACATGTTAATTTATCAAATCAAGTCAGAAGGATTAACACTGAAACAAAATCGAATTCAAACCTTCCCCACCAACAGACAGTATCCACATGTATCAGAAAGAATATGGATTTCCTAATTCGAAAACCAAAACCTAAGGAAAACTAACTATCAGGCATATGGAAGTGTCCCTCATGTATACACGTGTCTAGGGGGGCCATTCGTGTCCAGGAAACTGGACACGAAGTGTCCAAACTGAACACAACACAGACACAAACACTGTGCACTGGACAGTGTCGTGCACGCGTGCACGTGTGTCCAGTGCACGACACAGGCCACGTGGTGACACGTGGCCGTGCACACGTGTACGACTAAACTAGGGGGACGTGTACATGTGTCTGTATCGTGTCCACGTGAGTCGTGTCAGGAGTAAACAGGTCGTATCAGACGCGAATTTCCGCGTGTGTGCACAGTGCACGAATCAGTGCGGGCCAAAAATCTCTCAAACCACTCCATAAAATCCTATAAAATTTTATGGGGCTCGTGTCAGTCATCTAGGGAACATACACACAAAAATTTGGGTCACGAAGTGTCGTGTCCATGGAGAACTGGGACACGGGCAGCAGGGCATGGGCACGGGGCTGTGCGCGTGTGCGTGTCCAATCCCGACACGAAAAAGACACGAAAGTAAACTCAGTCTTCACAAACATTGCTACACATACCTAGATCTAGAGATCCATGCAATTGGTTCCACAAAAATCAGAATTAAATTCCTCACAGACATTTCATCAAACACTTAGGTATCCTATTGGATACGTGTCCGATACGAACACGAAATGAATCCACCTTGACACAAAACCAAGTCCTACAGCTAGGGGACTCGTAGGGCTTTCCAAATATGCAAGAAAACTGGAATTTCATGAAGAGAATGAGAAGTTACCTATTGGTGTTCTTCTCCAAAGAAAGCTTCAAAATGGGGGATCCTTCTTGCTAATCCCAAAGCTCCAAATTGTCCCAAATTTGAGAATACTCTCCATGAACAGCAAGAGAACATTGGTTAGATCATAGTGGAAGAAATCCCAATCAAAAAGAAGTCCTATTGATTAAACTAGGAAAAAATTTAATGGAGGCTTACCTATTCCTTAAGAAAATGAAAAACTAATAAAGAAAGAGGCACAAATCCCCATAGAGATATTATATAGGCAAGGGGGGGTCTTGGCTGGTCATAAAAGTTAGGGTTAGGGTTTTTAGGTTTCATCCTATGGCTAGGATTGAATCAAGGGAAATAGATGGCCTAGAACAAAGGGTTCTATCTTAGTCCTTTGCAAATCACTTAACCATGACTAAACTTGACTTAACCCCTTAACCAACCCTTCTAATTCTCAAAGTGGCTCACTAAGTTAGTCATGACTCATCTAGGTTAGGTCCAATCTAGGTTAGGCTAACCAAAACACAAGGCAATAACTAAATTAGTATTTAAATCAACCATTCAATTAAATTATTCAAAAATTTCTAATAAAATATATTAAATTCAAATAAATTCTAAAATGACCAAAATACCCTCTAAGCTAAAATGTACTAGTCAAACATCCTAATCACATGGCTAGGCTCTAAGGTTACACTAGACAAACACCAATTTCATAAGTCATGATTTAAAAATAGTTTTAGAATGATTAAAATCACCAAAAATCATATTATCATTTAAATATCATAATTAAATAAATTAAAATATAAAATTTCAAAATTACCCTCATTTTAGAAAACTGGGTGTTACAACTCTATTTAGAATAAAAGTGGTCGTCAATGCAGTTTCTTTCTAATAGCATTTTAGAAGACCCGCAGTCAACAGCATTGAGTTTATCATTTCTGTCAACGTTCTGTTCTTCCTTTCTGCTACTCCGTTAGATTGAGGAGAATACGGAACAGTAGTCTCATTGATAATTCCATGTTCTTTGCAGAACGATGCGAATTTATGATACCGATACTCTCCTCCTCGATCACTTATTATTCTCTTGAGTTGTTGTCTAGTTTACCGTTCAGCCTCGGCCCTGAACTCTTTGAACTTTTCGAACGCTTTGTCTTTAGCCTTCAGTAAGTAAACGAACGCGTACTTTGAGAAGTCGTCGATGAAGGTTATGAAATACTTAATTCTGGCCTTTGTAGAGAATTGTTTGAAGTTACAGATATCGGAGTATACCAACTCCAAAAGATCTGTGATTCGATTAACCCGAGGAAAGGGTTTTCTTGTGATCTTCGTCTGAGCACACACTTCACATTTCTCTACCTTACCCTCACATTTGGAGATAAGTCCTAGACTAGACATTCTGTTTATTCTTTTACAATGAATATGTCCTAGTCTATTATGCCACAACTCAAGAGTATAACCAGAATGAGTGATCGCATTAATTACATTGGACTGATTTACAAGTTGAATCATGAACATTCTTTCGGTATAAAACGCTTTCCCAAAGTATGTTCCCTTTATGGACATCACCATCTGGCCAGCATTGATGTACATCCTTAGGCCTGCGTTACAAAGTAGGCCTCCAGAGATCAGGTTCTTTGCGATCAGGTACATGCTTTACACCTTGAAGCGTCAGAGACTTCCTTGAAGTCAGTTTCAACACCACCATCCCGATCCCTTGCACTTCAGCTTGTGCCTGATTCGCCACCATAACTTCAGAAGTTGGTATATAGGTGGAGAACCATTCCTTGCTTGAGCAGACATGGCAGGTGGCACCATTGTCTACCCATCAGTCAGAGTCAGCCCCCACCGCAGTGACTTGCACAATCATCGCAATAACGTCAGTGATCATTGAAACCATACTAGGCTTACCTTGCTCTGATTGCTTAGGCTTAGATTTGCATTCACTCTTGAAGTGGCCCTTCTTGCCACACTTAAAGCAAGCCAAATAGGACTTTGGATTATGTTGTTTGAAGAAAGTCCCCTTCACTTTCAGATTGTTGGGGTCCTTCTTCTTACTATGGGAAGCTGCATGCTTTTCCTTGGATTCTTTGGTGTGAACCAAATTGGCATTACCCATCTGTTTGGACAAAGCATCCACCTTCAGTTGAGCCCTCATCTAGTCCTCAACATAGATTTCTTGCAGGAGATCTTCGAGACTGATCTCCAGTTTCTTTCTATGCATGTTTGCATAGAACTTGCTCCACCCAGCGGGGAGCTTAGAGACGATCCCTCCAACGACAAACTTGTCGGTTAGAGGGATCCCCTCATCATCCAACTTCTGTCGCAGCTTCAGGAACTCCATCACCTACGGCAGCATAGTCTTCTCGTCTTCAAAGAGCAACTTATGATATTTTTCAACGATAAATATCGTGCTCCTATTTTTGTCATCTTTGTATAGTTCCTCCAGAGACTCCCATATCTCTCTGACAATTGTCTTCTTAGAATATGATTCTGCCAGGGAGTCCTCCATAGCATTTAAAAAGAGAAGCCTACAGAGGCTATTATCCCTTCTCCATTTGGTCTGACTTTTAGTAGCAGCAGTAATTGCGGCTGCAGACCCAGATTCTGGAACAGTCAGTTCTGCCTGGGTTAGCACGTGGTCAACTTCAGAAAATTGAAGATTTAGGCTAACATTCCTTGTCACGACCCGCACCTACCGTGAGGGTACGAGTACGTAACAGCGCCCAGCCTACGCCGCAGTGTCGACGGTAGAACGCTGTTTTCTAGGTCATGAACTACAACTAACATAACATGAAATACTCTCCAAAGGAGGCCAATCACATAAGGTACAACTCAATCACAATCTAAAGGTAGAATGTAGCACGATGATATAGATAGAGAAATCCTCAACTGAGGTACAACAGTAATGAAATAACATAAGTCTCACATCTCTATAATGATACAACTCAGAAATTAAGACAACACTAACATAAAAGAAGAACAGCCTAGACTATCTATGCTAAACATGGTTATCATCCTCAGCAGCTGACTGAACCTCCCCAGGGGTCCAGGTCGCGAGTGTCATCTAGGCAAGCTCCAAAGTAAGGGGTGCAGGGTTCCTCATCATCCTCTATAAAATTTTCAACAGGTCCAGTCAGGACGGGAGCGAGCACAGTACATCTCACGCAGTTCATATAATGACAGGAATAAAATACAGGCAATAGAGTAAAATACATGAAACGTTGAAGAGTATACATGAGTAAAAAGAAGACTGTAATGAAATATCTACTATAAGTAAAGAGCTACAGTGAACTAGTGATTTAGAGTACAAGCTAGACATGTGAACGGCTTGATAATAAACATGAGAGGTCGTACATGGCTACACTACTTTGGAAATTGTTCACATGACTATTTATACTCCCCCGTACCCCAATCAATACACAAGGATCCGTTCAAGTTATGTTATTGTACATGATATTCACATGGGGGCCCATAAATGGGTGCACATGAATATAAACATGGGGGCTCCGTGATCATGAGAGTACATGAATCACGAGAGTGCACATGTAAGGTGAAAGCACAAGAGTACATGATGAAAGTGAAACGCACATGACATGATGTATCTGATGCTCCCGAGGGGGATAACATCGCATGAAAAGATCCATATAGTACTAATCCGTGTTTCCATCGTGTCAGCATCAAGTAAAATAATCTAGAGCAAGAAAATACTCCTAGCAAGTATGAAACGGTCAGAGAATGTACTCGCCTGATAACTAAATGTCCGAAGAGGGTGTACTGCCTGAGGAGAGGTGTCTGTCTCCTAATCAGAGCAACACAAGTTACAACATGTCTAAAATAAGGAAATAGACTGCTACAATGCATCTACATGCTGTCTAGGTCAAACTAGGCTAAAGTCAACACTTGGTCAACTCCAGTCAACTATACTAGTCAACTAGGTCAAACTAGGCCACTCCTAACTCCAGCAAGTCTCACTAAGCCTAACCAGTCTATCCTAGCAAGCACACACCAACCAAAGCTATACAAGCCAAACACATCAAGCCACACATCAAGAGTACATTCACATTGAGCTATAATCAACATTGTATAATGAGAGAGAAAGGGTTGCATGTATAGCTATGTGTGTGTAGAGTGTAATAGGAACATTAGTTCCCAGTTACTCCCAGGAACCCAAAACAGTGTATACAAGGTAACCCAGGTTCAGTTATGTCTCAGAAATTTATATCAGTGCATACAAGAAATTCTCAGGAATCAACAGATTTTATTGTGTGTGTTAATGTGTCTCAGGGAACAGGGGGCTTTCCTCTATGTGTGTATCCATGGTGTGTAATAGGGATATTAGGGTGGTGTGTGTAACAAATATGAAATCAGTGAATGACAGACAGTAGGTAGTTGTGTAGAACAGGGAATGACTTAGGAATTTCAGTGTGTCAATGATAATACATGAAATCGTGTCAATGTCAAACAATGTGATACATGTTCTCAGGGATTTCCGATTTATGGCCAACAGTGAATAGAAAACCTGTGTACAAAATCTCAGGAATGTTTAGTGTATAATCTCATAAATTAGGCAATGAATAACCTCAGGAAAAACATGGCAATGACAACTTGGTTTAACAGTGAAAGAAAGAACTGTTTCAGTATGACAGTTCAAATCATCAATATCATTTAACAAATAAGTCCAAACCCCATTTCCTACATCCATTTCGAAATCCAACTAATCCCAGTTCTCTGTTTATGCAAATTTCAGGTTATCACAGAGAGGGAAGAACTCAGTAAATACCAATTTAAACCCCTTTCCTAGAGTGAAATCAACATCTCGTTTCAACATATCAAGAAGACAATAAAACATAATTAGCTAACTCAAATTCTCAGGTTGCAATGTGTGTGTGCCTGTGGGTTAAATGGACATTATGGATCAATGTAGTTCTCCTTAACAACATTGCAAATCTCAATTTTTACATTCAAAACAAACCAACTCAGATTAACATTTGGAATAATTCTCAGAAACAGGAACAGTGTTCAGTCATACATATATGTGTGTGTGTGTGTGCATGAGGGGTTCAGTTACATGCCAATGTGTGTGTTCAAGAGAACCTAGGTGACAGTGAATACATGTGATGATTTATCATAGGAAAATTAGCATTGGAAATCAGTGTCTTGGTGAAAACAGAGAAGGGAATCAATGCAATGCATGTGTGTGTCTAGGTGACAATGTGTGTGTCAATTTGTATAGGGCACATGCAAAGATGGGGTGTCATGTTATATGTGTGTGTACATGGTGTGTAATGGAAAATAGGAATGAGGGCTTGCACATGTGTGACAGTAAAGAAAAAATCAGTTTGTGTGTTGAGAGGGTGGGAAACTAACATGTTTAGATGGCCAGGTTTTTGCACCAAAGAAACTGAACAAAAGGAAAAGGATTGATTTCAGTTTTCAATCAAGCATACACTCCAGACAATCTCAGTTGTGTGTATATATGAGCTATCTAAATGTATGCAGATACTGTGGTTAAGGAGGAAGGGAAGTTTGCAGGCTTAACATACATGTAAAACTAAACTGAAACATCAATAAACGGGACTGAATTCTCAGTTATTGAATTAAACAATCTCAGTACTCAGGTTTATTGATACATCTCAGTTCTCAGGTTTATTCCCAACCCAATGACAGTTAAATATGTAAATAGGGAATGAAATCAGTTTAACTGGACATTTAATCCAGCTGTGGCCATCTCAGGTTCCAGATTTCTGAAGAAAAGGGAATCTCAGTTTTAAATCAATATTTCGAAATCCCAAATAAACTGTGTACAACATAACTCCATTCATTCTCAGGTACACTGTAAAAGGAAATCTCAACCTACTCGAATCCAAGTATCAATCTCAGATTTGTGTACATACAACAATCAATTGAAACACTCAAACCAATTTCAATATCCCAATCCTCAAACACAAACTCTTAACCAACATTTGAGCATTCTTATATATATATATGTAATAAATTAATCTAGGAAATTAAACAGGGGATTTGGTTTTGAAACACATTAATTTCAGAAAAACCACATAGTGCAAGTGTCAGGAATCGACAGTTCATATTCCATTCAAAAACCAATTTGAAACCCAATTCTCAAACACCAAACCTAAATCATCATTTCAGCAATCTAATACACATGTCTATGAATTAATTCTTGGTAATTAACATAACAATTCAGTTTAGAACAGGAAATCGAAATTCAGAAATCACACTGAAAACGTGTATCAGTGAACCCCAAATTTCGAACCCAAAACACATTGAAAATCGAATATATTGCAAACAAAAGGTTGGTAGTGATACTAGAGTATGTGCACGTGTCATAGGGTCATCTCGTGTCCAACCAAGTCAACACATTTGTGTCCAAACAACCACACATACACAGACACGATTCTGTGTTCAGACAGTGTCGTGCACGCGTGCACATCGTTCGTGAACACGACACGACACGAATTAGGACACGTGCTTGTGCACAGAGGTTCGCCCATAGTAGGGCTAGGATTCCCACACCCTGTCCTGTGTCGAACCTGTGTCGTGTCCAAGTAATATGAGCGTATCAGACGCGATTTTCCGCGCGTAGCAGTGCAGTGTAAATCCAGTGCACGTGTCCGTGCTCCCTCGACACGACACAAGGCCGTGTCAAACTCGAGGGGTGGCATGTCAATGTGTGCCCCCCTCCTCCATGCCAAGTGGCAGCCCACCACATGGCGCGTGCAGCGAGCATGAATGGTGCGTGAGCAGGGGACTGTGTACGTGCGTCGTGCAGCGAGTTCGTGTTCGATTTGGACACGGACACGGCTCGAAATGTGCTCAGAGCTTGGGATTCGTGAAACACACACATAGGGCTAGAAATCTATTCAAATAGAATTTAAAAATAAGAAGAATTTATTCACTCAAGCATTTCATCGAACACATGCACCCTAACACTGATTCGTGTCCGATACGGACACGAAATGGACACGACTCGACACAAATCCAATACCTACGGCTAGGGGACACCTAGGGCTATGCAAATGTGCAAAGAAATGGAAAATCTAATGAGTTTAGATAGGGTTACCTATTGGTTGTTCTTCCTCAAGAAAACTCCTAAAATGAGGATTCCTCCTTGCTAGCCCAATGCCCCAAATTGCTCCAAAGCTGAGGTTTCTCTCCATGGACATGAAATAGAGCTGGATTAGGAACAAATGCAAAAGACTAGAGTGGAAAAGGAATTAAAATGAAGAAACTAGGGCTTGAGGAAGATTTCTATACCTCTCATTCTTCTAAACTTGGAAACTTTCTTAAGGAGGCTACAACTAATGGAAGAGGCACTATATAGGGGTGGGATTCCCTATGTTGGCTGGCCAAAACTCTAGGGTTAGGGTTTTTTGGGATTTGATCTAGGGCTATCATTCCTCCTAGTCAAATCAAGGGCCTACAACCTAGGTTCACACATGACTTAAATGCAACCTAGTTAACTCTAACTAACATGACTAAATCAAAACAAATCAATACTAACCATCACTAACCATGGCTAGCTAAGTCTAGGTATGACTAATCTAGGTTAGGTCAATCTAGGTTAGGGCTAAACACAACACAAGGCAATTGATTAATTAATGATTAAATCACACCATCCCATTAATCATATTAAATTCCAATAAAATATATATTAAATTCAAATAATTCAAAATGACCAAAATACCCTCAAGCTAAAAATGATAAATGAAATACCCTAATCACATGGCTAGGCTCTAGGTCAAACTGTCTCTAGGGTTACACTAGCAAAACACCAAAATCACAAGTCATAATTTTAAATAGTTTTAAAATGATTAAAAATTACCAAAAATTATATTATTATTTAAATATCATAATTAAATAAATTAAAACACAAAATTTTAAAATTACCCTCATTTAGAAAACTGGGTGTTACATTCCTCTTCCGGACTTGATAGTGCTCTCCATCAAATTGCTCTAACTTACAGAAGTTAAGATTGATGGGTGAAGCACGAAAGTTTTCCATCTTGTGAATTCAAGCTTTGAGATTGTTAGTCCCGGGACGTAATTTTTCGATAGAAAACTGAAATTATGCAACACTTCAAAGAAGGTGCACGAGAAAGATTCCGGAGGATTCTGAGAAAATGAACACTAACGTTGTCACTTCGAAGAAGGCACAGAAGAATTCGTAGCAGCAGCGATGAAGATCCACTAACGTTTTTTGATTAGATCAGAAACGTTCTCGTTTAGAACGAGATAAAAGTGAATGAACAGAAATGGTGAAATGGCCTGTTGGGGTGAATGATCACCGGCGCTCAAAGCTTGATTCGCCCTCACACGAACAGCTTTCAGGAACCAGCAAGTTCGACGAAGAACTTCGGAACACTCCGCTCTTCTGACTTTTCGGACGGCGCGGAACTCTGCTCACAAAGTACCTCTATTCTCTGCTCTGAACTTAGAGAATTTCGTAAGAAAATTTCTGATACTTAGTACTGTTCCCTGAGAGAGAAGAGAGAGACTTTATATAGGTGCGCCTAGTAATTTCTCGGTATGCAGAACATTAAGGACATGGACGCGCCAATTAGCGCATAGCGCGCGCTAACAACGCACAGGACACGTTTGAGCCAACTGACGCACAGGACACGCTAATTAGCTCATAGCGCGCGCTAGCAATACACAGCGCGCGCAATCGCGCACCGCTGCGCCAACTGCGCACACACGCACTACGCACAAACTGCACACACGCGCACTACGCACCAACTGTGCGCCAACTGGCAGCGCCATCAGGCCGCGCCAACTTGCGCGCCACTGGACAGCGCCAAAGTGCGCCAACAAAACGTCACATTATGCCTCATGAGCCCATGAGCCCGAGTCGCTAAGGCCCTACGGAGCTTAGCTCCAATGGAAATTAATTCCCAAGCGCAAAAAGCATAACTGCTTTACCATGGAGTCTTACCTTACCTCCAAGTAAAATTACCCACATGGTTCCCTCCTTAGGGTCACTACCCCATGTGCTCATCTCAACAACATACCAAGTATATATTGAGATACAACTCATGGTACTTTTCCAATGTGGGACTAAATAATACTAGACATGTGTTGAGAACAAGCTCTCTCTACATGTTCAAGGAAAAGCTCCAACAATATCCAGGGTTAGCATGCATGTCTTAGACACATATTTCTATTGAAAATTAGAACCTCAAACCAATTCCATCAATGCTTCCTATTAAAGGTTAATACCAAACAACAAATGCGTCTTTTCCACAAACAAGATCAAAGAGACTGATACCAATTTGATCCCAAATTTAAAATATACAACATATGGAATAGGACTCCTCTCTTTTAGAACTACGATTCCCAACAAGAAGAAATTTCAGTTAGGTAAAATAGGGGAAAATATCATTAAACCCCAACTTACGAGTTTTGTCGTAGCATTCGATTGCATCTCTCCAGGATCCACCAGATCATTTGCCCAAATATTGGTAGAAAGAACTTGTACTACTGAAATAGAAGTAGAAGTTACGAGATATTCCAGAAGGAAAGATCATTTGATCTCTTTAACATGCACCCTAATTTTGGCCCTAACAAAATTTTAAATTTAGATATATCACGTATAAGTGCCAAATAGATTAGGAAAGAGCATTTGATTATCTTTAGCACGTAACATTATCTATTTTAAACTTAAAAATAGGGAAAGAGAGAAGATAATACTTTCTCTGATAACAACTATTACTTGTTCAATGGTCTGTTTCATGCATTTATTATTATGCAATTGTTGAAACAGATCATTGAACATACAATAATCACCTTATATCATACAAGAACAAGACAATCTTATCAAATTCACTCGAGCTCAATTTTATAGCAGATTTAGAATCAAGAGAAAATTAATCCAACATAGCAAGATAAGGCAAAATTTGGTTGCTCCCTACATAGATAGCAGTGGAAGTACCCACCAAAAACAACCATCAAAATTCATCACATTTTAATCATTGGACCATAAAAAGCTACCACATTTGGATGTCTTGAAATGAAATTTAACCTAAACAAAAATTTCAAGTAATACCACTAAAGTAACCTATTACTTTATGCAGTCTCAGTGACAGGGTACTCGAACACTACTTCTTTCCCGCAGAGTCTGCGGTAAACTCCTGTAAATGTCTCCAGCTTGTATTCAGTGTTGTTGCGCTCCTTGGGGTCCAAGAAAATCTGCATCATTTCACAAGACATTAAAGTGGGGCAAAAGAAGTATCCAAATAAAAGTTTATAGTACACCCAAGAGTCATGACTCAGTGCTATCTTCTTTTAATATAGTTACATTAGAGTTCAACATCTAACTATTTACATACTTTTAGTGAATTAATTTGGCAACATTTGTCAAGAAGAATAAATAACATAATCAGTGCTTGCTTATGACACCAATTCTTTCTTTCAGAATAATGTCACTGGACTTCCAATGATTTTAGAAGAGTAATTTACTGAATTAAACTGAGTAAAAATAATTGCTCAGTATACGGCCATGCGAACAAATAACATAACTTGTTCTAGATTATCTTCATTTGAATGAAGTTTTTAAGCAATTCTCGATCGTCATAGAAGCACTTCAGAAGCTTTGAAAAGTGTCCATCAAGTCAATACTTCAGGGAAAAAATTACCAATAAAAAAGAAGAGTAAAAGTACATTTTCCAAACTATAAATTTCAATATGATTCCAAGTTTATTTCGTATTATTTACTTGGAGGTTCTGCAAGTAATACAAATAGAAGTCGCTAACTTTTAAGGCTAACAATATGAAAGGAAACAGAAAAGAGATTATGTAGAAACCACCAAATACCACCACTTCGACATGATTGAGGTTTTGTTTCCTTAATAATACATACTTTCTATGAAGTGCAAAATGAAATATTAGTAAAATAAAGTAGAACAGTAATTCTAAGAGTGCCATCTCACCTTCATGATCTTGGAGCCATCCAATCGATATCTTACACGCTTCCCAACAATTTCTGCAGGGTATACAACATCTTCCAGAATAGATTCATGAACTGCAGTAAGCGTGCGGTTGCGAGGACGAACAGCAGCTGAACCTTTCTTCGGTGGCCTCAAAATCCTTCTGTTAGCAATCAAGATCACGTCCTATAAAATGATTGATGTTAATGCATAATAAGAGACCAGTCTAAACTAATTAGAAAAATAGTAAGATCAAGCATCCCCATGCAGGTTGACAAACAGCATTTCACTAAGGGTCCATTTTTGTTCACTCACCAAAACTAGGGTGTTTGTCACCCTCCAACAAAAAATTGACACGTGTCAAATCCATTTTAACATAAACCACTTTGGAAGTCGTTTTGTAGACATTCAAAGCGGTTTTGAGTTTGACTAAAGTATTTGACACGTGTCAATCCTTTATTGGAGGGTGAACAAACAACCTGGGTGAACAAAAATGCACTCGTTTCACTAAAACACAGAAGGTTAGAGCCCTAAATCTGAGCAAAGCCTTTCATGAATGAGCTCCATATGGGACTTCTTCTTGCTCTAAGAAGTCATACTTAAACTACTCATCAAATCCCCAGTGACTCAAAAGGTGAATCACAATAAGTTTAGTATGACTTGTAAATTTAGAAAACAAATGAAACCATTCCACTCTGTAAATTAAGAAATAGACAATATAACTCAAGAATGTGTTTAGATTACTCTGCCAGGAAACAAATGAAACCATTCATGAATGTGCTCCATGTGGGTCTAATTTTATGCCTGAGAAGTTCACAAACTTAGCAAGTAGTAGCTTGCTTTCAAAAACATGGAAATATGAAAAAAGAGGTCCAATGTATAAAGTATTGGATTATTCGGCGAAGGTACCTTATATGTTTCAATAGTTACACTTAAATGGTCATTCAAGTAGTTACAGTAAACAATTCACCTTATCAAATAATGGGTGAAACGTCTCAACTTATCAAGTAGTCAAACCACAAATGGTCATTTGACTGGTTATGTAAGCAGTACAAGTCAATCCTCGGTCAGGATCGAACTTGTAATAAAATGGATGAGCCACACTGGGTTGACAGTATATAATTGTCACATAGGAGTAGAATCAAAGATTTGCAACCTAACTTACATATTTGTTGCACAGCCACAACCAACACAGGCATAATATGAGCATGTGCATTATCAAGTTCGATCCCATTTTATCATAAATGCAAACTCAAAAAAATCCATGAGTACAACCTGGAAAGCCATGAGCACAACCTGACTAGCTCAAAAATGGATGACCCACACTGGGTTGACGGTATAATTGTTGCATAGGAGTAGAATCAAAGATTTGCAATAACTTACATATTCGTTGCACAGCCATAACTACCATAGGCATAATATGAGCATGTGCATTATCAAGTTCGATCCCATTTGATCATAAATGCAAACAAGATCAAAAATAACCATGAGTACAACCTGGACAGCCTGATTTAAACAGAAGCCCATCCTGTAGCAATTCACTGTTCTTTCTAAAGATTCTAGACAAGCTGACTCTTGACCTTACACATTAACAAAAATAGACAGAGATATGATGTGGAGAGAGAAAATGTGAGCTGTATATTTGGGGGATGACGGTTATCTATATAAAAAAGAGAATCAGAGATGGTTTTCTTACAAAGTTTTGGTTGAGCAAAGAATTAAAGAAGATCAAATAGCAGATGTAATAATACCCAGCAAATTAACTAGAGCCATCAGAACATATCAATATTTAGAGCTAATCATGTCACGTGATCACTGGTACAGAAATCATTCTTTCAGTAGCTGGTAAAATAAGGAGCAACACCAGAAAATTTGTGACAGGAATCAATAGTCAATGGAGCTTAAATTCCATTAATAGTAGAGGGGATGAAAGATTGTTCCCTTTCGCTCAAGTTAGGTTAAACAGAACTTTCTAAAAGTAGCATAGTACACATTATGTAAACAAGCAGGAGAATTCTTGAAGTGTTAGAGTGATGGGCAAATCACTTTCTTCAGCTCCTCGTGCAGACTGCTAACTGAAATAAAAAATAAAGTATAAAAAAACCCAGTTAACAAAGCATAAATTCAGCCTCACCTTTCCACTGAACTTCTTCTCCAGTTCCCTCACGAGCCTCACATGGATCTTCTTGAAAGCCTTCCTTAGTCTGAAGGGCACATGAATGACAACAGCTTTCTTGTTTCCAGCAACATCAATTTGGCTACAAGAACCACAGACAAAGATAATCACATTACTATTCACATAATCTCATTATTAAAAAAAGACAGGATACCAAGGGATTCCTAAGCTTACATAGCCGAATTAATGTAAAGATCCTTCAGATCGCTCTTCAGCTCCTGATTGGTGTTCTCCAAATCGAAGAACGACTGTAACAAACCCATATTTTAAACGTAAAAAATAGATTGTAAATCAAGACATTATTGCTGCCAAGTGTGAAACTTGAACTAACCTGAGCAACACTGTCCTCAAACTCGGTAGGCTCGAGGCCCTTGTCCTTCTGGATCTTCCTTCTCGCGGTAAACATGTCGGATTGTCTTAGCTTCTACTCCTATATAAATAGGAAAAGGGGTTTAAGAACAAAAAAGAAAGTAAATTTTCCAACTCTACATTCACAAGATACAGACAGCAACACAGAAACAACAATGACTTTAAACATCCTAGTGTATGTGACAGTACCAACACCATGTCTGACACAATGCAACATGGACACAACACCAATATGAGTGTATGTGCTTACTAACAAATAGGAAATGGCTTTCTTAGGGGGTGTTCTTTTTTCACTTATAAGTGAGGGTCACTTATAAGTCACCCTTACTCCATTTCACTTATAAGTGCACTTATAAAACATGTTCTTTTTTTCCACTTGTAAGTGATTTTTTTTCACTTATTAGTGATTTTGTTGTTCTTTTTTTTTTCACTTATAAGTGATATTTTACCATTATGTCCTCTCATATAGAACATGGATAATAGATGACAATCCAAAAATATGCAGGCAAAAATATTGTACTACAAATACCACAGCAATTTTGGGACGGATTTTGGGGCTGTTTTAGACGGAAAAGAGAGGGGATTTTGGTTGTTAGGAAGGGAAAGGGGAGAGGAAGGGATGATTAAGTTTACATATAAATTTGGACAAATGAAAGAAATTTTAAATTTATACAGGGGCATAATAGACTTTTCGGATACAATAAGTATTTAAGCAATCCAATAAGTGAAAATATTTCACTTATAAATTTGGAGCCATTTATAAGTGATTTTCACTTATAAGTACGAAAAACGAACGCACTTATTGGGATCAAATTCAACTATAATTGAAGCCCCACACAAAATACATGAAATTCACTTATAAGCTAAACAAAAGAACACCCCTTAGCTGCTACTTTCATTTACAAAAAAAATTCAAAACTTTAAAAAGATTTATGAAGAACATGTGTTTTTTCTCAAGATAATGTATATCTTATTATACCAAACAAGGTGCTTTTTCTTAAGATAATGTATATCTTATTATACTAAACAAGAGTGGATGTCCTTTATTGACTCATCAAACTACAATGTCATTATTTCAGCTCCTGGTAACTATTACACCTAAAATTTTGAGAAACCAACTTAAATAGAGAATAGGAGAGAAAAAAGTTTTACGTATCAACTACACAAGAAACTAAATTTTGACACACAAAACACATTTTGTGCGCCCAAGTGTACTTTTGTAGTGTCTGATTTCCGATAAAGTAAAAAAAAAAATCGTGTCCGACACATCTTGATTACATTCCTCCTTCGAGTCGGCTTTCCAATACATTATAAAAGTTCAAACTTTAATTTCCGCAGTAAACCCAAAATAATTTGTTTCTAACTCCAATTTCTTTCTTGGTGGAAGGATCATTTAAAAGGTGAAACTAAAATACATGCAAAACTAATCAAATAAAATACATGAGAAACCCTAACCCTAAATTCATGATGAATTGGTACCTTTGCGAGAGGAGGCGGAAGAGAGAACTAGAGAGAATTAGGGTTTCTCACAAGCCGCTAGGGTTTCTGTATGCGGGATGCCTCACATTTTATAGTCGAGATCCTTGGGAGAAGAATTTACGGAACAGCCCTCGTTATTTATAACTCTCGGAGAGAATTAGGGATGTAAAACGATTCAAACCGTTCGCATTCGGCTCGTGTTCGGCTCGATTCAAGTTCGGTTTAAGCTCGTTTATGAACTAATCAATACCGAGTTCGACTATAGGTTGTTCGACTCGATCTTGTTCGCAAACATGCTCGAGCTCGGCTCGGTTTCTCATATTAGAACTTTTCTAGTATATGTTATGCCTTTCTTAGTAGATAGAAGTACATTTTATCTTAGAAAATTT
Organism: Iris pallida; assembly: GCA_029216955.1. Taxonomy (NCBI): domain Eukaryota; kingdom Viridiplantae; phylum Streptophyta; class Magnoliopsida; order Asparagales; family Iridaceae; genus Iris; species Iris pallida. The sequence goes on from JANAVB010035019.1 coordinate 2,311,389, forward strand.
ACTCATTTTTTGTTCTTTATACGATGGTAAATTTATGATGTAAAAAGCATAAGTAATTCAATAAAAAAAGTTTTTAGAACTTGAGAGAAACATTGTGATAGTCTATACACTGTTGAGAGTCAATAAGGGACTTTTAGTCCCACATCGGAATATGTAGTATGTAGAGGAGCTAGACTCCCTATAAGTAGTGAAGTAGTCCATCAATAAAATTATCCAACTATTATTTTCTACATGGTATCAGAGCCATAACTCTCTCTCTCTCTCTCTCTCTCTCTCTCTCTCTCTCTCTCTCTCTCTCTCTCCACAAAAGAAAAAAAAATTCCCCTCCAAGCCCCCGACTCCACGCCCCCTCTCCCGCAGCCCCCCGCCCCCCCCCCCCCCCCTCCCGCAGCCGCCGACCCCCCCACCCCCTGCCGTCCCTCCAGAAACCAAGCAACCACCTCTCCCGCAGCACCCCGACCCCCCCTCTCCCGCAGTACCCCGCCCCCCCTCTCCCGCAGTCGCCGACCCCCCCCACCCCCTACCGTCCCTCCAGAAACCCAGCAACCTCCCGCCCCCCCCCCCCCACCTCTCCCGCAGTACCCCGCCCCCCTCTCCCGCAGTACCCCGCCCCCTCTCCCGCAGCACCCCGCCCCTCCCCTATCCCGCAGCCGCCGACCCCCCCACCCCCTGTCGCCCCTCCCTAACCCTAGCCCTAGCAGCCCCTAACCCTCTCCCTCTCTTGCCATGGGAACACTAACCCTAGCCCTAGCAGCCCCATCCACACCCTAACCCTAACCCTAGTTTTTTTTTTAAATGGCGTATTTCGAAGACAGTCGAGATGTCAAATCTTTATTTGCACCGACTCTGTTCCTAGATTGCGCCGTTTGGAACTAACAAATATTTATTTTGTTATTCCTCCTTCACATCGGGATCTATACAGAGACTGATCATGTCTTCTCTGGTGTCCTCCTGACGTGTTCACTTTACATGTGCGTGCCGGTGCTGGCCAAGTTAGTAACGCATTCGTAAAGTCTGTGACGTCGAAGAAGACGACGAAGACGAAGAAGACGACGAAGTTGGAGAAGTTGCCGACTCCGACGTCGAAGAAGCCGACGAAGACGACGAATAGGGTTCACAGTTGAAGCAGCCATGGATTCGATCAGTGGCAAACTGACGGCCGACGAGATGAAGGCCTTGGTTGATGATATCTTATCGAAGAGATTAACCGAGGTAACCCCACGTGTGATCCATACTGATGTGGATCCGTCCCCTTACAAAATGGGAAAATTGGAGAAGCTGGAGACGAAGTTGGAAGGAACATCCAACTACTTAAAGTGGTCGCGACAGGCGATGCAGACACTGAAGGAACGTGGCTTGGTTGGCTATGTCACTGGCCAAGCCAAGGCGCCAGCCGATCACTCCGCCAAGGAGTTTGCTATTTAGGAGATTGTCAACAACGTCGTGGCTGGGTGATTGACTGCCTCTTTAACCGACCAGGTGTCGGACAATGTCGATGTAATAGAGGCTGCTACTGATATATGGCAAACTCTAAAAGGTATGTACTCTGGCTCCGGCAACCCTATGTGAGTCTTTCAACTGTAAGATAAACTCGATAGGGTGGCCCAAGACGAACGTACCATCTCTGAGTACGCGGCCCTGTTGAAGAAGTACTGGTCTGATCTGGATCATTATGATCCTCTTGGGATGGAAGATGCACAAGTCGAACCGACATTCGCGAAGTACTTTCAGACATTACTGGCTTATATTTTCCGGCAGCGTATGATGAAATTCCTGAAGGGACTACACCCTGTATTTGAGCAGAGAAGGAATATCCTCCTCTCCCAACCCACGCTTCCGACCTTGGAAGAAGCTATAGCTGTTATGACACAGGAAGAAGCTCGACTGAAGTTGATGCCCAACAAGGGCTCCTACCAGGGGGAGCAAGCCGCGGTTGAAAAGTCTGCCCTTGCTGCCTTCAATCAACCTTCATCTATGGGTGGTGTTTGCCACAATTATGGTGACTCCGGACATTACATCCGATTTTGTCCAAAAACCTTGCGCAATCAGTCTAATGATCGAGGACGGGGTCGTGGAGGCCGACGTGGTGGTAGGGGAGGATATGTTGGTAGAAGGGGCGACCACAAAGCAAATCTGGCGGAGGAAGGGGGAGAGAATCAACTGGCTGAAATAACCCCGCTTGAGCGGGAGTTCCTTGAGAAGTTGCGAGGCACAAAGCTAGGTTCGGCCGACAGTCCTGGGGCATCTTCAACCTCGGAAGATCACATCACTTGCTTTGCCCAAACCAGCACCGATGATTCTGCACGTGCTCTTGCATCTATCCATCAGCCAGGATGGATTATGGACTCTGGGGCATCTCGCCATGTCATGGGGTCCCGTGGTGCGTTTCGGGAATATACTCACCTATCTTTGTCGGAGAGTATTCAGATCGCTGATGGTACATCCAGCGCTGTAATGGGTAAAGGCACTATCGCATGCACCCCTTCCATCACTCTAACCAATATCCTACATGCTCCGTCTTTTTCTGTCAATCTTCTATCCATTAGTGCCATTATACTTGATCTTAACTGTACTGTTTCCTTTGACATTCCTCAGGTGACTTTTCAGGAGAAAGGGACAGGACGACGACTTGGGACTGGCACATGGCATAAGGGGCTGTAGTATTTAGACAGGACTGGACTGGACAACGCATTGGCATCCTTGGTAGCAGACGCACCACAAGAAGCTTCATGTCGCAGTGTTGAAGCCGACTTGCTCCTCCACCACCAGCGTGTCGGTCATTCCTCTTTTCAAGTTATTATTCGCATGTATTCGTCCTTATATCAAAGGGCTAATAAAGAGAAGTTATTTTATAATGCCTGTGCTTTGGGAAAACATACCAGAAGCTCGTATGTGAGCACGGGGAATAGGAGTTCATCTGCTTTTGACATGATACATTCGGACGTATGGGGCCCTTGTCCTACAACCGGGATTAACGGCTTTCGATGGTTCGTCACCTTTATTGATTATTATACCCGCGTGACATGGGTCTACCTTCTGAAGAATAAAGGTGACGTCCTTGAGGCCTTTCAGGACTTTCATCGCCGGGTGAAAACACAATATGGCGCTAAAATTAAGTGTTTCCGGTCCGATAATGGGACGGAGTATACTAATAAGCGGGTTGCTGAGTATTTTTCTACTCATGGAATACTTCATCAAACTTCATGTGCTTATACTCCGGCTCAAAATGGTGTGACGGAACGAAAGAACAGACACCTGTTGGAAGTCGCACGGACGATGATGCTGGCTATGAATGTCCCAAAACACTTATGGGGGCAGGCTATATTGACGGCCTCTTATCTCATCAACAGAATGCCATCTCAAGTATTGGCCTGGAAGACACCATTGGAGATGCTTACTGGGGCAACTACATACACTGTTCCACCAAAAGTTTTTGGATGTATGTGCTTTGTCCAGGATAATAGGCCAGGCGTTGGCAAATTGGATCCTCGGGCAGTTAAATATGTCTTTGTCGGTTACACGGCGACTCAGAAGGGTTATGCCTGTTGGAGTCCAGTCGAGCGGAAGATGTTTGTGAGCATGGACGTTACATTCCGAGAACTCGAACCATACTATGGTTCGGATGAAGGTTCAGCATTTGGTGACACACCTACCACAGATGGTGTTAGATGTGAGGGGGGGATAATAAGCCCAAATGTGATCATCGGATCGGTTCCGTATCCGGTTGTAGAAAACTGGACGAAAGGGAGAGAGCACAGTGACTCAGATACAGAAAATGAAGAAGAAGATACATATGTTACACAGGGGGAGCAACAGACAAGGGAAAAGGAGCTCCAAGTCTACAGAAGGAGACAACAGAAGTCCAGTATTGTGCCTATGTCGTGCCCTGTGCCTACTGTACCAAGTCCCTCGTCTACTCCTGCTCCAACTCCTGAAGATGTTCCCCCCGCACTGAATCACTCGGATTCTGATGCGGATCTCTCCGACTCGAATGGTATGATCTTTCCACCACCTATTGCTCCCTTAAGGAGATCTTCTCGTATCAATGCGGGTAAGGCTCCTGCTCGTTTTGATGATTACGAACATGACATTGCCAACTTCTTGTCTTATTCTAACATTTCTTCGAATTATCGAGCCTTTATTGCATTGTTAGACTCTACTTCGTTGCCCAAGTGTTGGCAGGAAGCAAAGAAAGATCCAAGGTGGAAAGCTGCAATGATGGAAGAACTTGGGACACTGGAGAAAAATAAGACATGGGAGCTGGTTCCATTACCCAAAGGGAAGAAAGCTGTGGGATGCAAATGGGTGTACACAGTGAAAGAGACGCCAGAAGGAAAGGTCGAGCGATACAAGGCGAGGTTGGTTACAAAAAGATTCACCCAGTCATATGGCATAGACTATGACGAGACGTTTGCCCCAGTAGCAAAAATGAGCACCGTTAGAACTCTGGTCTCCATTGCAGCGAACTATGGGTGGAATCTGTACCAGCTGGATGTGAAGAATGCCATTCTTCATGGGGACCTGCAAGAAGAAGTATACATGAAGCTCCCGCCAGGGTGCTACGCGACGGAATTAAACGGAGAGACGTCGTAAGGAAAGGTTTGTAAACTGAAGAAGTCGTTATACGGGCTCAAGCAATCTCCTCAAGCCTGGTTTGACAGATTCAGAAAGGCTGTTACATACATGGGATACCGTCAAACAAATGCAGATCATACGGTCTTCCTCCAGCATACAAGAGGCCACATTACTATACTTGCTGTATATATGGATAATATAGTGATCACAGGTGATGATGAAGTCGAGATCACTAAGCTGAAGTCAAAACTCGCGAAGGAGTTTGAAGTGAAGGATTTAGGAGTGATGAGGTACTTTCTAGGTATTGAGGTGTGTGAAGGCGAACAAGGAATTGTTCTCTCAAAGAGAAAATACACACTAGATCTGCTGAAGGAGACAGGGATACTGGAATGCAAAGCAGCAGTCACTCCAATTGACCAGAAGTGCAAGTTGGGAGCAGAAGCAGGAGAGCCCGTTGATCGTGAAAGATATCAAAAACTTGTAGGAAGATTGATTTATCTGGGACACACTCGTCCTGATATCTTATTTGCGGTGAGTGTAGTGAGTCGCTACATGCATGATCTAAGAAAGGGTTATATGGAAGCAGTATTTCAGATCTTGAGATATCTGAAAGGAACGCCGGGAAAGGGGCTATGGTTCAAGAAGAATAGACGCATAGAAGTTGAGGGATACTGTGATGCAGACTGGGCGAGCTGCATAGACGACAGAAGGTCTACTACGGGATACTGTATTTTTGTAGGAGGAAATCTGGTCTCATGGAGAAGCAAGAAACAGTCTGTGGTAGCACGGTCGACAGCTGAAGCAGAATACAGAGCAATAGCTCTGGGAGTGTCAGAGTTGTTGTGGGTGAAAGCGTTGCTGACAGAGTTGAAGCTAGACAAGGGAATACCACTACGTCTTCTGAGCGATAGTCAAGCTGCAATAAGTATAGCTAACAATCCAGTTCAGCACGACAGAACGAAGCACATCGAGATTGATCGATTCTTCATCAAGGAGAAGCTGGAACAAGGGATACTGAAGATTGACCATGTCTGCTCAGAAGAATAAGTTGCAGACTGTCTGACTAAGGGTCTTAGTTCATTAAGTCTGTCGAAGCTATGTAACAAGATGGAAATGATCAATATCTATCGCCCATCTTGAGGGAGAGTGTTGAGAGTCAAAAAGGGACTTTTAGTCCCACATCGGAATATGTAATATGTAGAGGAGCTCGACTCCCTATAAGTAGTGAAGTAGTCCATCAATAAAATTATCCAACTATTATTTTCTACAACATATCCTATAAATACTTACTACTAGGGCTGTAAAATGATTCAAATCGTTGCATTCGGCTCGTGTTCGGCTCGGTCCAAGCTCAGCTCGAATCAAACTCATTCGATAGTTAAGTCAAACTAAGCTTGAACACTCTTTGTTCGAGCTCGTTCGTTCGATTTTTACCCCTAGAGAGAATCAGCTGGATGTTATAGACGGTTAGATATTCTTATAGTGCAGCTACAAAAACCTTGATAGCCCATGCCCAAGCCCAAGTCCAAGCCCAAGCCCATTAAGAGAGTATCGGGACCCATCCAATCAAGTGCCATGTATCCATGTCACATCTCCTACCACTTTCGCATTGCATCATGCTACATGATACACACGAAAGTATGTTCGACATACTCGTAGATTTGTTCATGACAAAAAATTATTTTCTTCTATGATCTCTTTGTAATATCGTGCTCATATCTCAAGTTTTTACAGTTGGTCTATCTATTTTTTTGCTCGACAATAACCCAATTATGTATCCTTCATAGCAAGTTGAGCATCTCACCTTATTTAGGATCCAAGATGGTCTATTCTGAACACCTTCCCTTCCACTTTGTTTAGTCCCGGCCCCAAGCTAAAATTGTACCTCTTCCATCCCCTACTAACAATTTCAGTAATATCGATATAGGGCAGAACAACCATTGCATCCCTAAACTATTCCTCCTTTTGTGTACAGTTATTCAACCCCAATTCAACCACTATAGCACGAGCATTTCAGAATAAAAATAAATGCATTTTTTTTCCTTTTGATGAGAAAATGGGCACCTTGTCCTTTATTATCCAATACCGAACCGACGACCTATATATAAAAAAGGGTATTTTTTTTGGAAACTACCAAGCTGGAGTACGGCAGGGGCAGAAGGAATTTTTGGTGGAGCGATGAAATGCGTAGAGATCTTACAACTAGAATCCCTATTTTTTCGATCTGGTTCCTCTACCACCGCGAACCCCGGTTAGATTCAGGCATAATACATTTTTTATTTATTGGGAGAACCCAAGTACTCTCTTGTGGATCCATGAAACAACTCTCAGAAATCTTTTTTCCCTTTCGGATGAGTCTTTTTTTTCCACCTATGTAACTCTATTTTTTAGCACCATCCATCTATAATGACTAATGAATTAAGAACTTTCAACTGAAACTAAACTTATTATGTCAATTGGTTTTTTATAAGCTTCAATGATAAGCATGCGCACATCAAAGCAATAATAAAGATTCAGAAGGCAATGAGATTGACTGTCGCCTATCCAAATAACTAACTTTTTGAAACCTAGATATAGTGTCCTGAAATGTGACACACGAAAAAGAATGGAATTTGAAATGTTTTTTAACACCGCTAGCCACAAGTAATCTTGCATTTTACTGGAGATAAATAGAATGATATAACATTAGTAGACACAAGTTCAACATCATATATGCAAGTTTGTTAACTACATATATGCATGGTAGACACTCAACTTGATGCCAAATCAGATGACATAGCCCTCATACCAAAACACAAAAGAATGATATCAACACCATGTTAATGTTAATTAAAATCATTTTACTTCTTTATACCCAAATTCACTCAAGCTATTATACACATCCACTCCTAATTTACACACATATCCATGCCATCAGGTGCCGTATATACTGGTAGTAGCAAATAAACTAACATTTGTGTGACCCCTTCCAAGACTATGAATGGGAAAAGCTATTATATCTAAAGCTATTATATTAGCAACTAACTATTGGCATTAGCTTACTCCTAACTATTTGCTGGATGCAATAGCTAAGCATGGGCTGACACAAGGAAAACAAGAAGAAAGAAGTCAACAATTTAGCTCTACTTATCTCAGAAGGACTAGAAGTGTGCAACTGTGGTAAATATTAACTTGATCTAGGAGTGTTACATCCTGCAGCCTACAGGAAAGCTAATGTTTGTTCAAGATTCTTTATCCATTGTCACCCTCATTTTCCGTATTTCCCGTATTTCGTATTTATACTCGTATCTGGATTTTGGCATATATTTTTATTTTTCTCAACTTGTGGAATTCGGTATTTCTCGTATTTTGGGTTTTGGCATGTCTCGTTTTTATTGGATTGGTTCGGTTTGGTTTGGTTTATAGGTATTGGATCACCTTAGCCTATGCTACCCCTCAACCCACCACAACTCACCCTCCTTATAACCCCCACCTACCACTCTCTCTCCTCACAACTTCCACCATTAATTTCCTTCTTCTTCTTCTTCTCCTTCCTCCACAACTCTCCTAACCCTAGGCAAGTGCACCTTGCCACTTCATGAGAGCCCTATTTTCTTGGTTCATTTGCTAGATTAGGACTTGGTGATCAACATTAGGACTTGCTATTTTGTGATTTGGAGCTTCCTTTGTTCTAGATCTAGGTTTAGCTATTTTCGAATTTTGCATGGTTTGATCTACTTTAGTTGGATTTTATGGGTTTTTGATGCTTCCATGTGGTAGAGCATTCAGTTTCACCCAAGTTGGAGCCTTGGAAATTCGGATTTGGAGTTCGGATGGCCAAGTTGTGAGCTTTTGAAGCTTTGGGTTCAGCCATGGTGTTCTTGCTGTCTGGAGAAGACAGTGAGCAGTGTGTGCAGAGCTATTTAGATTACGCACCCTGAGCTACGCGCGCTCTTTAGCGCTGCGTACGCAGACTTGAGTACGCTTCCTGTTGGAAGCGTGACTCCCTTAAGCGTGCGTGACTTTTCACGCACACTGCTCCTTGAGCGTGCGTGATTTTTCACGCACACTGCTCCTTGAGCGTGCATGACTTTTCACGCACACTGCTCCTTGAGCGTGCGTGACTTTTCACGTACACTGCTCCTTGAGCGTGCGTGACTTTTCACGCACACTGCTCCCTTGAGCGTGCGTGACTTTTCACGCACACTGCTCCTTGAGCGTGCGTGACTTTTCACCTATGCTGCTTCCCTCAGCGTGCGTGACTTTTCCCCTACGCTTCTTCCCTGAGCGTGCGTGACTTTTTACCTACGCTGCTCTCTCAGCGTGTGTGACTTTTCACCTACGCTGCTCTCTGTAGCGTGCGTGACTTTTCACCTACGCTGCTCTCTGTAGCGTGCGTGACTTTTCACCTACGCTGCTCTATGTAGCGTGCGTGACTTTTTACGTATGCAGCTCCCTCAGCGTGCGTGACTTTTCGTACGCTGCTCCCCTGACCCCTTGCTTAACCATTGGCTCTTGGAGTTTTGGTCTTATTTCTTTAAGCTTGGCTTTTCTATAGCCCTGTATATTGTTATTTTATTAGATGTTTTACGCCCATTTTATATCCTTACGCCTTGTGTCATGAACTTGATTTTACTTAATATGTTTGGAATGACTAGTGTACATGGCATGGTATGATAAGGAACTAGCATAACACGACAGTGATCCGTAGTGGTGCACTCTTGACATGACCAACCTGACATGATAGTGGCCCGTCGTGGCGCACTCCTGACAAGTACCCTGACATGATTTATCTTGATAATTTAACTTGACTTGCCTTGACACCGTGGGTGGTTCTTCTTGCTTGCTTGTTAAATCCACTTGTCCTGTCTTGTATCATGTCTAGGATGAGACTCCTGAGTACCACGGTCAGGAGTACCTACTAAAATGGATTAAGGTTAATAACTAGAATAACACAGTAGTCATAAAGAGATGACACAGCTACAGGCAATCCCGTTACCTGGGTGCTCTTGAGATCTGTAGCCTGCCGTCGAGTAGGGCATATTTCCAGCACACCGTCGCGTGTTGCACCCTCTAAGTCACCTAAGGGTATATTTGTCCCCCGGGCGATGTATCCACCTGAATTCAACCCCTAATTTTCGACCTGGGTAGCCTGGATGGTCTGCAGGACTTGTGGCTGTGGAACAATCTCACTGCATCTTGTTAGTAATTAGGCCTGTGATAACCCTAGTTAGTTAAAGTAGTAAGCCGTAGTATCTGCTTGGCCGTGATTGATTGAATGAGGTATAACCAGTTTAGCCATGTCTTGATCCAGTATAAGATTGCTTCCTATTTTGATTTCTTATATTATTATCTTGTCGATAAATGGTGGAAAACCAAGTTCTGTTCAGATGAAGGGTTACAACCCCGCTCCTTGTTTGGTTTACGGGTTGTAACCTGGCTATCGGAATAGTTCCATGGTCATCTCGTCGTATATCATCCTGGCATGTTTTCGTAATTTTAGTTTTAATATTAGATTTTCTGTGCTGATTGCTGGCTTTTGTTCTTATTTCGTGGCCCCCTTGTGGCACTTGCTCTTTCTGGGGTTGACCCAGCTGGTTTTGTGTGGCCAGATTTCGGAGCAGCTCCCGAGGATCTACCAAGCTTCCAGCCCAATGGTGAACACTAGACGGAATCCGGGCCAAGAGTGGATTTTCTATTTTATTTCGCTCACTCTATTGTAAAAATTATTTTTTTAAGGCGTTTAGCCGACGAGCACCTGTTAGCTCGATGCACTTTTACTTACCGTCTGCCTATGGGCTGTAAACATGATTAACAAATCCTAGGGTTGATCATGTATGACTTAACTCTTGCTAGTCCTCGCCTTTTGTACGACTAGCTTCATGATCAGCTAAATATGCAATATTTGGGACGCCTTATTATTGTATATTTAATGATCATACATCTTGCGACTTTACTTACTTGTGGTGATTGAGACACTAGGCTTGTTTATGACCATAAGAGACTGTTGGCTTGTAGAAAACCCTCACATATCTAGACAGCCGTGACCGTATATCGAGGTGGTTTCCATTTCAATATATGTAGCTGGCTATGTCTGCCCTCGCTCTCCAGTATTCTGGTTCTGGGGCGTGACATGGTTTAAGTGGTGGCCCATGCAGGTCTTGTAAATCAAGATGTGTAGGGGTTTACCAGATAGATGTCTCAATCAGTACTCGTCCTTGATCTCTGTTCGTATCCTCTGAATCCCTGGATTCTTGCCCTGATCCTGTGCTTATATCATTGATCTGTCCTGGTCCTTTCCTTATTGTTTCCTGTGTCGTCTTCTTCAGCGGCACTGTACCTGGTCCTACCGATCGACGAGGTGGAGCACTTTCCGCAGATCAGCAGCAACCCGGAGATCAAGCCCAGCATTCCGGGATAGCCTCCAGAGTTGTGCCTACGGGAGGAGAGTCACCAGTTCGGCCCGTCCAGCCCGCAGAGCCAGATGTTGGTACCTTAGTAGGCCTCATCAGAACCTTGATAGCTTTCCAGGATCGTCGAAGCGACGCCCTGCACCAGACAGTTCAAGATGCTTTGACCCGAGGCGGACATCCAGGGAACCAGGCGGCCAACAGCTTCAAGCGCTTGAACCCTCCTTTCTTCGACGGCAGCGAGGATGCGATTGTCACGGATGCATGGCTTCAGGATACCGAGGTGATTCTGGAAGCAGCTAGGACACCCGAGAATGAGAAGGTGGCGGTGGTACGCCTGCAGTTGTTGGACTTGGCTCGTAGTTGGTGGGCGGCGCAGGCCATGGGATTAGTGGCACCCATTGCTTGGGCAGTGTTTAGGGAGAGATTCTAGACAAAGTATTTTGATGCTGTGGCTCGGTACGACCTGCAGACCAGATTTACCAACTTGAAGCAAGGAGACAGGACGGTCGACAGTTATGCATCGAAGTTTTCTAGGCTCAGTAGGTTTGCCCCCACCTTGGTGGCGACCAAGTTTGATAGGGCCCAGCGATTCCAGCAGGGACTGCATTTGGAGATCTTGTTGGCGGTTGAGCAGTTCGAGCACCAGACGTTCGATGCGGTCTTGAGAGCAGCTAGGAGGCATGAGTATACCTCCCAGAGGATCGTGGATAGGACCGGAGGTAGGAAGCGGTCCCATAGTCAGATGCACCAATCATCAGCTTCAGCCCCGACAGCTAGAAGTTTGACCATTGGGACTCCGAGGCGGGCGGCCTCAGCAACGTCGGTTCAGCATTCGACCCCGACGTACCCGCAGCAGCAGAAGCAGAAGCAGACTTCCGCGATGGGATGTTCTTATTGCGGGAAGCCAGGGCATGTGGTGGCAGACTGTCGTAGGGCGCAGGGATTGTGCCTGGCTTGTGGAGCAGCAGATCATAGGATAGAGGCTTGCCCGAATAGGGGTGGTTCATCTGCATCCAACCCTTCTAGCTCTTCGGTGAGAGGACCTGCCCAGCACTAGTTCAGCAGCAGCAGTATCAGTCTTCGAGGCCCTTGTTGTCTCAGTCTCAGGCATTCCAGTAACAACACCCCCAGCAGTATGCACAAGCCCAAGCTCAGACCCAAAATAGGCAGAGAGGTTTCCAGCAGAGGGGACCAGCAGCCAGAGGACAAGGTCAGGCCATGATGATGGCTATGGAAGAAGAAGTTGCACCAGGTGAGGTAGTGGCAGGTACTATTCTCGTCAACTCCTTTCCAGCTTAGGTATTGTTTGATTCTGGTGCATCGCATTCATTCATGTCTGCACGATTCGCGACACGGGTAGGATTGGAGCCCGAGTCATTATCAGTGAGGCTCAATATACTTACTGGTAATGGCCTTGTGGGAGTAGATCGAGTGTTTTTCTCGTATCGAATCGTAGTTAGCGGTAGGGAGTTCCCCGCTAGATTCATAAAGTTTTCTATGGCAGACTATGATGTAGTCCTAGGCATAGATTGGTTGAGGAACCAGTATGCTAGGATAGACTGCCATATTGGCAGAGTTGTCTTTAGTATCCCCGGCGAGCCAGAGTTTTCGTTTTCCAGAGGCGCAGTGGAGCCATCTTCCCCAGCATTGTGGATGGCAGTAGCAGCAGTACAGTTACCCCGGATAGTTGAAGAGTTTCCATATGTCTTTCCAGAAGAGCTTCCAGGGATGCCGCCGGAGCGGAAGATTGAGTTCACTATAGACTTGATTTTCGGGACAGCACCAGTATCAGAGCAAGTTTACAGGATGGCGCCTTCAGAATTGGAGATTTTGTACAAGATGATTGAAGAACTGAGGACCAAGGGATTCATCCGTGCTAGTGGATTGCCTTGGGGAGCCCCGATGCTTCTTGTAAAAAAGAAGGATGGTACGTCCAGGCTATGTGTTGATTATCGTACCTTAAATTCGGTGACAATCAAGAACAGATACCCTCTTCCGAGGATAGATGACTTGTTTGATCAGCTCAGAGGGGCTTCAGTGTTCTCGAAGATCGACTTGCACTCAGGTTAACACCAGATCAGAGTCAGAGAATAGGACATCCCGAAGACAGCATTCAGATCGAGGTATGGGCATTGGGAGTTCCTTGTTATGCCCTTTGGAGCGACCAATGCGCCGGCCGTATTCATGGACCTCATGAATCGCATTTTCATGCCTTCCTTGGATCAATTTGTGATCGTGTTCCTAGATGACATCCTGGTCTACAGCAAGAGTGAAGCAGAGCATGAACAGCATCTCAGAGTCATCCTTCAGACGCTTAGGGAGCATCAGTTGTACGCCAAGTTCAGTAAATGCGAGTTCTGGCTCGATCGCATTTCATACTTGGGTCACATCATTACCCGAGGAGGAGTGGAAGTGGATCCCCAGAAGATTGTGGCTATCGAGTCATGGTCGGTACCCAGCTCAGTGGCAGAGGTTTGCAGCTTTCTTGGATTGGCCGGCTACTACCGGCGGTTCGTTTCAGATTTCGTAAGGATTTCAGCGCCGATGACCCAGTTGACCCGCAAGGATGTGCCATTTGTTTGGACAACAGAGTGTCAGGAATCATTTGAGAAGTTGAAGCGAGGTTTGATAACGGCTCCCATTCTCTCCCTTCCAGATGGGACCGGAGGATTTACAGTTTATTGTGACGCTTCAGGCAGAGGATTGGGGTGTGTCTTGATGCAGCATGGGAAGGTAATATCTTATGCGTCACGCCAACTTCGTGATAATGAGAAGAATTACTCGACCCACGACTTGGAATTGGCGGCGGTAGTGTTTGCTTTGAAGTTGTGGAGACACTACTTGTACGGAGATAGAGTGGAGATCTTTACTGATCATAAGAGCCTGAAGTATGTTTTCACCCAGAAGGACCTTAATATGCGGCAGAGAAGATGGCTCGAGCTATTGGTGGATTATGATGTGGATTTGCAGTATCATCCCGGGAAGGCCAACGTTGTAGCAGATGCATTGAGTAGGAGAGCCGAAGTTTATTTCCTGACTGCGCAACCAGAATTATTGGCAGATCTTCAGAGGATGGGAATTGAAGTGGTTCTTCCTACCAGTGTGGCATTGATGGCCAGTCTACAGGTTCAGTCCAGCATAGTTGAGAGAATCCGGATGGCGCAGTCAGCAGATTCCAAGCTTCAGCGACTCAGAGCAGAGTGTGAAGCAGGAAGAAGGCCAGAGTTATGTATCCATGAAGACGGTACCCTTCGGCACGGCACCCGTCTTTGTGTACCTAGTGGAGATATTAGACAGGAAGTCATGGCAGAAGCCCACAGTTCCCAGTATTCTATTCATCCGGGTGGTACGAAGATGTACCGTGATATTCGTCAGTATTTTTGGTGGAATGGCATGAAGAGGGAGATAGCCCGGTTTGTCTCTCGGTGTTTGGTTTGCCAACAGGTTAAAGCTGAACATCAGAGGCCCGCTGGACTTCTCCAACCCTTACCGATCCCAGAATGGAAATGGGAACATATAACCATGGATTTCGTGACCGGATTGCCCAGATCTCCGGCCGGCAGAGATGCTATTTGGGTAATTGTGGACAGGCTTACCAAGGTGGCACACTTTCTCCCATTCAGAGTTGGACAGTCGACGGCGTAGCTAGCAGAGATGTACCTCAGGAAGATCGTCAGGCTTCACGGTGTGCCAGTCAACATCACCTCAGACATGGATTCAAGATTTACATCACACTTTTGGCACAGCTTGCAGAAGAGTTTGGGGACTCGTCTTCAGTTCAGCTCAGCTTATCACCCACAGACGGATGGTCAATCAGAGCGCACAATCCAGACTCTTGAAGATATGTTGAGATCTTGCACCCTTGACTTCGGTGGTTCATGGGAGAATCATTTGCACCTGGTGGAATTCTCATACAACAACAGTTATCAGGCCAGTATCCAGATGGCACCTTTCGAGGCTCTTTATGGCAGGAAGTGCAGATCTCCGCTAGCGTGGGACGATGTCGGGGAGAGGCAGATGCTCGGACCCGAATTGATTTCCCAAACGATTGAAGTGGTCAGGAAGGTCAGAGATCACCTCCGAGTTGTCCAGGACCGCCAGCGCCAATGGGCCGATGCTCATCGGTGTCCCTTAGAATTTGCTATCGGCGACCATGTGTTCCTTAGGATCTCGCCTAACCGCGGCGTCATTCGCTTTGGCATGCGGGAAAAGCTTAGTCCTAGGTATATAGGGCCGTTCGATATTCTAGAGCGAGTAGGAGATGTATCCTATCGTCTCGCTCTTTCGCCGTCGCTAAGTGAGGTACATGATGTATTCCATGTGTCCCAATTACGACGGTATATTCCGGACCCGAGCCACATCCTAGACCATTCGGAATTGGTTGTTGGTACCAACCTTTCGTATGAGGAGAGGCCCGTGTCTATATTGGACCGGAGGGAGAAGACACTCAAGAACAAGACTATTAAATTAGTCCGTGTCGCTTGGGGTCATCACTCTCTAGGTGAGTCAACATGGGAGCGTGAGGACGACATCCGATCGCGATATCCCTACCTGTTTGACTCGTGAGGTATAATGTCTTTCTTATGCCTTACATTTTTCCTTTCTTGCTTGCATTGTATGATTGTATGATTGGACTGCTTAGTGTAGCTTGCCTGTGCTTAGTGTAGCTTGTCGTGGCAATCTCTAGCTCTTTGATTAAATTCTGAGGACGAAATACTTTTAAGGTGGGTAGAGTTGTCACCCTCATTTCTCGTATTTTCTGTATTTCGTATTTATACTCGTATCTGGATTTTGGCATGTATTTTTTTTTTCTCAACTTGTGGAATTCGGTATTTCTCGTATTTTGGGTTTTGGCATGTCTCGTTTTTATTGGATTGGTTCGGTTTGGTTTGGTTTATAGGTATTGGATCACCTTAGCCTATGCTACCCCTCAACCCACCACAAACTCACCCTCCTTATAACCCCCACCTACCACTCTCTCTCCTCACAACTTCCACCATTAATTTCCTTCTTCTTCTCCTTCCTCCACAACTCTCCTAACCCTAGGCAAGTGCACCTTGCCACTTCATGAGAGCCCTATTTTTTTGGTTCATTTGCTAGATTAGGACTTGGTGATCAACATTAGGACTTGCTATTTTATGATTTGGAGCTTCCTTTGTTCTAGATCTAGGTTTAGCTATTTTCGGATTTTGCATGGTTTGATCTACTTTAGTTGGATTTTATGGGTTTTTGATGCTTCCATGTGGTAGAGCATTCAGTTTCACCCAAGTTGGAGCCTTGGAAATCCGGATTTGGAGTTCGGATGGCCAAGTTGTGAGCTTTTGAAGCTTTGGGTTCAGCCATGGTGTTCTTGCTGTCTGGAGAAGACAGTGAGCAGTATGTGCAGAGCTGTTTAGCTTATGCACCCTGAGCTACGCGCGCTCTTTAGCGCTGCGTACGCAGACTTGAGTACGCTTCCTGTTGGAAGCGTGACTCCCTTGAGTGTGCGTGACTTTTCACGCACACTGCTCCTTGAGCGTGCGTGACTTTTCACGCACACTGCTCCTTGAGCGTGCGTGACTTTTCATGTACACTGCTCCTTGAGCGTGCATGACTTTTCACGCACACTGCTCCCTTGAGCGTGCGTGACTTTTCACGCACACTGCTCCTTGAGCGTGCGTGACTTTTTACCTACGCTGCTTCCCTCAGCGTGCGTGACTTTTTCCCTACGCTGTTTCCCTGAGCGTGCGTGACTTTTCACCTACGCTGCTCTCTCAGCGTGCGTGACTTTTTACCTACGCTGCTCTCTGTAGCGTGCGTGACTTTTTACCTACGCTACTCTATGTAGCGTGCGTGACTTTTTACGTATGCAGCTCCCTCAGCGTGCGTGACTTTTCGTACGCTGCTCCCCTGACCCCTTGCTTAACCATTGGCTCTTGGAGTTTTGGTCTTATTTCTTTAAGCTTGGCTTTTCTATAGCCCTGTATATTATTATTTTATTAGATATTTTACGCCCATTTTATATCCTTACGCCTTGTGTCATGAACTTGATTTTACTTAATATGTTTGGAATGACTAGTGTACATGGCATGGTATGACAAGGAACTAGCATAACACGACAGTGAGCCGTAGTGGTGCACTCCTGACATGACCAACCTGACATGATAGTGGCCCGTCGTGGCGCACTCCTGACAAGTACCCTGACATGATTTATCTTGATAATTTAACTTGACTTGCCTTGACACTGTGGGTGGTTCTTCTTGCTTGCTTGTTAAATCTACTTGTCCTGTCTTGCATCATGTCTAGGATGGGACTCCTGAGTACCACGGTCAGGAGTACCTACTAAAATGGATTAAGGTTAATAACTAGAATAACACAGTAGTCATGAAGATATGACACAGCTACAAGCAATCCCGTTACCTGGGCGCTCTTGGGATCTGTAGCCTGCCGTCGAGTAGGGCACATTTCCAGCACACCGTCGCGTGTTGCACCCTCTAAGTCACCTAAGGGTACATTATCCCCCGGGCGATGTACCCACCTGAATTCAACCCCTAATTTTCGACCTGGGTAGCCTGGATGGTCTGCAGGGCTTGTGGCTGTGGAACAATCTTACTGCATCTTGTTAGTAATTAGGCCTGTGATAACCCTAGTTAGTTAAAGTAGTAAGCCGTAGTATCTGCTTGGCCGTAATTGATTGAATGAGGTATAACCAGTTTAGTCATGTCTTGATCCAGTATAAGATTGCTTCCTGTTTTGATTTCTTACATTATTATCTTGTCGATAAATGGTGAAAAACCAAGTTCTGTTCAGATGAAGGGTTACACCCCGGTCCTTGTTTGGTTTACGGATTGTAACCTGGCTATCGGAATAGTTCCATGGTCATCTCGTCGTATATCATCCTGGCATGTTTTCGTAATTTTAGTTTTAATATTAGATTTTCTGTGCTAATTGTTGGCTTTTGTTCTTATTTCGTGGCCTCCTTGTGGCACTTGCTCTTCTGGGGTTGACCTAGCTGGTTTTGTGTGGCCAGATTTCGGAGCAGCTCCCGAGGATCTACCAAGCTTCCAGTCCAATGGTGAATACTAGACGGAATCCGGGCCAAGAGTGGGTTTTCTATTTTGTTTCGCTCACTCTATTGTAAAAATTATTCTTTTGAGGCGTTTAGCCGACGAGCACCTGTTAGCTCGATGCACTTTTACTTACCGTCTGCCTATGGGCTGTAAACATGATTAACAAATCCTAGGGTTGATTATGTATGACTTAACTCTTGCTAGTCCTCGCCTTTTGTACGACTAGCTTCATGATCAGCTGAATATGTAATATTTGGGATGCCTTATTATTGTATATTTAATGATCATACATCTTGTGACTTTACTTACTTGTGGTGATTGAGACACTAGGCTTGTTCATGACCATAAAAGACTGTTGGCTTGTAGAAAACCCTCACATATCTAGACAGCCGTGACCGTATATCGAGGTGGTTTCCATTTCAATATACGTAGCTGGCTATGTCTGCCCCCGCTTTCCAGTATTCTGGTTCTAGGGCGTGACATCCATAGCACGAATCTACGTCTTTGAAACACCTTTGGCCCATTCCATGTACATAACCCTTACAATCATAGCCCAATACCTCAACAGTTTTTAGAAGAAGACAAAGTAATTATAAACAATAATAAAAAAAAAGACGGAATTTGTAGAGAATAGTTATGATTGATTTTCTTTATATTTGTACTGTGAATACAAGAGCTATTTATAGAAGTACATTAAAGGAAGATAAGGTTGAACAATTATCAGTGGACATGGCAAAAGCTGTTGTAATTGCATGACTATAATAGAGAAGATCTTGGATGTTGAATAGGAAATCAGTTCAGAGAGAACAGATTCCTCCCTCGCATACAACTATAGTACAGTTGCAATAGATTTGAATTTGAACTCCATCAATGTCTTTATTACACCCCCTTAAGCTTGCATAGAGTGGCACGAACAAAAAGCTTGGATTGGAGTAATGAAAATAGAACCGAGGAGAGTCCTTTGGTGAGAATGTTTGCAAGTTGATTTAAGGTGTGGACGTAGTGAATGGAGAGCTGTCGGAGGAGAACTAACTCTCGAACATAGTGTTAGTCTACCTCTACATGCTTTGTGCGTGTATGAAACATCGGGTTTGAAGCTAAATCTAGAGCACTTATGTTGTCACAGAGAATTTTCGGTGGTGACCTAGTATTAACTTGAGATCACGAAGAAGATAAAGAAGCCATAAAATTTCTGCAGCAGTATAGGCTAATGCTCTATATCCAGCTTCTATCGATATTCATGCAACGATAGAGTGTTTCTTTGCGCTCCAAGAGATTACGTTATGGCCAAGGAACACACAATATCCATTGTGGAGCGGCGATCTTCTCGCGAGCCTACCAAATCAGCATCAGAGTAGGATGTGATATCCATGGAGCCTTTGGAGAAGAAGAGACCAAGATTTGTTGATCCTTTGAGTCAGCGAAGGATACGTTCCACTTACATCATGTGAATGCTTCTAGGAGCGTGAAGGTATTGGCAGACTTGGTTTACGGCAAAGGCTATCTTAGGTCGAGTCTAAGTTAGATTGGAGAGCACCAACAAGTAGCCAATAATGAGTAATGTCTTTAAGTAAGTCACCTGTTTGATTGTCAACCTTCATGAATTCAAGGGTTTGGCACCTTCCATGTTTGATTGATGTAAGAGATCAATGATGTACTTAGTTTGAGTTAGATGAAGTCCAGCAGGAGTTTGTGAGATTTTCAGACCTAAAAAGAACTTTTTCGATCCAATGTCCTTGATTGGGAACCCATCGAAGAGAGCTTGAATAAAGCTCTATAGCTTTGGACGGAAGAGCTAATGTCATCGACATATACGAGAATAATGAGGCAGACTCCTTTGTGGATGCGAACAAACTGCGAGGAGCCAAAAGAAGAAATAGCAAATCCTATGTTGACTAGAGCAACTTTGAGGCGTTCATAACAAGCTCAAGGGGATTGTTTGAGATCGTAAATAGAACGATGCAGTTTACATACAAAGTTGGGATGTTGTGGATTGATGAGCCAGGAGGCTGGCTCATGTACACATCTTCGACATGATATCCATGTAAGAATGTATTATTGACATCGATCTGTCGAAGAGGCCGACTAAATTGAGTGGCAAGTGCAAAGAGAAGGCGAATCATTACAGATTTTGCTACCAGACTGAATGTGTCAGTGAAGTCAATGCATGCTTGTTGGTGATATCCCTTCGCAATAAGTCGCGCCTTGAAACGATCAATAGTACCATCAGCCTTTTGCTTAATACAGAATACCCATTTGGATCAGACAATATTTTGAGAGGATGATCGAGGTACCAAACACCTTGTATGATCTTGAAGAAGAGCTGACATTTCATCATTCATGGCAGATCTTCATTGAGGGTCTTTTGGGGCTAATGCAAACCCGGTAGGCAGTGGGGGTAGGGCTACCACTTTTTCTGGAATCAAGAATTAGTCATTCTCCCCTATCACGGTTATTGTTATATATATATATATATATATATATATATATATATATATATATATATATATATATATATATATATATATATATATTATCTTATGTGTTGGTCTTTTTTCCTATTATGATTATTTGGTATGTATGTATTATTGTTCCTTATCATCTGTTGACTATTATCCAATAATCTGTAAGTAACAAGTCCAACTTTATTATTCAAGCCTATTACTAATCTTTCTAATTTAATCACCTAATTTTCCAACCAATTTTCCTGGCCAGACCTCCTGGGCCAAGCCCATTGTTCAAGCTGCTCATTAAGGCTTAAAGTCATACCCGACCCAAGAAACCATCACTGTCTCTTTATTTTGGATATGAGAATTCATTACCCCTTCTTTCCAAATTCTTAGTCGACGATCGCAGTAGCAGCGCCGGACGTTCGTCGAAGAGGAGAAGGTGTCTCAAGTTTCCGGAGGCTTCTCGGGGGTTCTTCGTCACCAACATACTCCCTGTCATCCTGGCCGTCCACCAGCACCGACCTAACTTTCTTCGATCACCATCGTCTACTCATAACCGCCTAAATACCTCGCCGTGGCTATAAATACGACCGATGGCTCCCCGTTTCTTCATCCTTCTCTTTCTGGCGAATCCTAACCCAAATCACCACTACCTCTTCTTTTTCTTCCGTCTTCTCTAATCTCTGTTCGCCGCCATGGCGATCGAGCCGAGATCTGTAGTAGAGACGAGGAGAATCCTGTGCTATTGATGCCGGTGACTTCGAATCGTTCTCATCGACAACACTGGTGAGCTTCTCTTCCTTTCCTCTGTTAATTTCCTCGATTAACTTCATTTATCATGTGCTATTTTTATTCCTCGATAGCTTTGAAGTTTTAGCCATGGCTACTCTTTCTTCTCCGAAGTTGACATTGGATTATTGCTTCACTGATCCGTAGGGGCGTTACATGGCGGCACAACGAGTTCGTTCGATCAACATTTAGTGGTGAGTTTCTGATCAATTCCTTAATTCTTCCCAAATTACAAGTTGATGCTGATCTAAGAATCGATTGTATCACTTCTTCAGGGATCGGCCTTTGTTTCCTTGCTCTGTGACGATCCAAATTTAATCCCTTTCGATTGAGAGCGTGTGTCTCTGTGCAGTTGATCGGAACGGTCGTGTGAGGACAGATCGATCCCTCGAATTGATCTGGTAATTCCTTTAACAGTGTTTCTTGATTAAATTTTCTCTTCCTTGAAATATGATCAATATGATCGAATGTAACCTCAAACTTCATTTTTGATTCATGCACCTGTGGTATTTGATATAAGGCCTGAGCCACTCCTTTTATTGATTCTGGACACGAGAACAGTCATGTCAGGCTTCGAGAATCGAGTAGTGGTAATTGTCGACTCAGGTATAACCTCCTTTACCTTGTCTTTCACTCTCTGCTATAAGTTTTGTGATGTCGTGTCTATTGAGTTGGAGAGAACATGTTCCAGGCCTATATGTGCTGTGATGGTGGATACGAGTAGGCATGTCCGTGTGGGGGAAAGGACACGAAAGGGATGGCTTTGTGTTGTGGTCAGGCACAGAACTGATCAGTAGTGAGAGTATTTGAAGTGGTCAATGTTCATTGACCGTTAGATGTTTAGGGTCTGGGTTTGAACTAAGTATTATTCAGAGCATTTGCAGTGGGATTGAGTTAGTAGGTTGAGTTGTTGGGCTTCTGAACCTTGGAATGAGTTTTTTTTTTTTTTTTTTTTCCCTTGGGAATGAGTCATAGAGTTGGTTTATCAACATGGGCCAGGGTGTAATTGGTAGGTACTGAGTTTATTGAGCATAAGGGAATTTGTGGGACAGTTTGGTGGGCTGTAGTGTTATTTGACAGTAAATTATGATAATTGTTGGACTAATTCAGTGGACAAGCAAGCGAGTATGAGTGATTAACTGATATTAGTAGTAATGGTTAGTAGTAAATTGGTTAAAGATAACTAAGTTGTTAGTAATGTCTTAGTTAGTTATGGTTAAATTGAATGTGGGTTAAAAGTTAGAACCCACATTAGTTGAGTTAAGGAATAAATTAGAAAATTCTCTAATTCTACATCCCTATTTTTAGGTGATCTAGAGACATTGACAAAAACCCAGGAAGAAGGCATGTACTTGTACTTAATCAACATATTATATGCATATCATATAACACTTGTCTCCTGTTATTTAATTCCACTTGCTTACATGTCATCGTGTCATGTCGTATCGGGGTGGGAAGAACATCGTAGGGCATGTAGTCACCTAAGCCTGGGGGTATACCCGATTGTTAGTATAGACACGATATACCTTATATCTATATTTGACTGCTAGTATATCGTTGCCCTATACAATACGCCTATTTACTTGACTGCTAGTATATAGTACATGATATGCCTTATACTAGACATGCCTGATAGCATATCGTTGCTATATACCTTATCCCTGATAGTGTAGCGTATATGGTATGCCTTACACCTATACATGCCTGCTAGCATACCATTACTCTATACTCTTGACTTGATAGCCCTATATGCTTGACGGTGTTCTTATGCATGATTTCATGTAGTTAGTGCATTTGTCAGTTATTTCATGTACTTATCATTAGTTTTTGTTATTCCTTTGATACTATGTGATTTAGTTGAGCTACTATATACTTTTCTCTTTTTCTGACAGGATCGTTGATTACAGGTGAGACTGCTCATGTAGAGGACTATGACCAGTAGGGAGTCCTAGCAGCAGAGCTCACTCTGGATGCTCAGCAGGATTATATTCCTTACCTTTAGATGATTGTATAGGATTTGATATGTTGTATTGAGACTGAGGATGTAGCAGACCTAGATAGCCTTTATCTTTCATTATCGGTTTTGTACCCAGACATTCATGTAAAAGGCTGTACTAACTGTTGGAGTTATATGATTTCTGGATGATGAATAGACTAGACGGCTAACTACTGTCACGACCCGCACCCGCTTTTCGGATACGAGACATGTCCAAGCCAGCCTACGCCGCAGAGTCGGCGGTAGAACGCTGTCAAGCCCGCAAGAAATAAATGCTCAAAATAAACTTTATTGCTCATTCACATTTCTAAATTTATTACAACATTTACAATATTTATATTTGAAGAAAAATACAATGTCCTCACAATATAGAAAAGACAGCTAGTTTCACTATCTAAGTCGACCTCAGCATACCCATGTCTTCCCAGTGCTTAGAATGATCGCAGCTAAACCTGAAAAATGTTGGTTTCCAGTCAGAAATGGAACAAGCACACAAACCGACGACAATGCGAAAACATAATAGAATTAACAAGACATGAAAATAGCATATGAGAGATGAAAACTAGAAAGTAACAGGTGACACGACAAGTTGTGAAGAAGACAAGGAAAAAAAATAAAAAAAATAACTATCTATGTGGTGTGAAATATCAGTTTCGACATGTGAATGGCTAGGGGGTAAATCCGGCACCCTACACGTGTCGTGTGCAGATGCTATTATTCATGAATAGACTCATGGGATATTTCTAGGTAGTCCACATGTCTACTAAGATATTTTCCCTCCCGACTACTCCGTGTGACGAGCGTGTCAACAAGCAGCAAGACATATGTATAAACATGAAATGTATAGACTACTATGAATCGAAAAGCAATCAGAAAGTGTACTTGCCTGAGGTCCTTAGCTGACGAAACCACTAATACTATACCACTCAATGAGCCACAATCAGTCAACACATGCAGAAGTCTCTAGATGCTGAAATAAATAGTACCAACAGTTTCAGAATAGTCAAATTAGCTAGAATTACCTGTCCTTAAGTCTAATTCTGGACACAGGGGCAAAACGGTAATTTCGGGTCAAAACGGTATCCGCCGTTGGACCCGCTTTGCACCAAAAAAGCGTGCCAGAGTCAATGTTCTCTAAAGTCATCAAACTACATGTCAATATGTCCGGTTTTTCGATACAAACCCAACCGTATGTCCAAAGTTGGATTCCGATGGGCCGTGCACAAAATCGTCAGTTGACCGTGGAGCCCGCAAAACGGCGGTCCGATTCAACTGTCTCAGAATTGGACCAAACTTGGCATACAGGAGCAGAAAAATGATACAGTCCTGTTGGCGCAAGTTTCGTCTCGATCTGACGAGTATGCACAAAGTAATTGGAGAATTTGCACAGAGGCCGATACGGTGAATTTCGACGGATATGCATCAAATTCGTTGCGCACACGCGACCAATTTAAATTTCGTCAAAGTCCACACGTCCACGAATCCGATACGCACCTTTCGATGCTTTCGGTTCGCGACCACGTCGTCCGGATTGGTGGGACGCACGTTGGATCGGAAGAATTTCTAGTTTTTGAAAAACAGTTTTATCGGGTTTTTCCCGAATAAATCTCTTACCGTTTAAACAATTATAAATGAAGGTAAAAATGGGGTTTCAATATCGTATAGGTTGTCGATGACTGACATGAATTGGTTCTGAGGAACTGTCAGTAGGTTGGCCGAAATCAGCCTTCCAAGTCGGGGGTTTGGTTCGCGTTTTAGTATCTACAAAAGTAGGTTTTTTCGAGTTTTGGAACTCGATTTACGATCGAACTAATATGTTTCAACATGATCTAACTAACCATAGTTTAAAAGGGTTAGGTCGGGACTTTACCTGAGAAAGTGGCTCATGAAATGATCGTGTGTATGCGATGAACGGTCGCCGCAAAACCACCCCGCACGCTACGTATTGCTGTCACCGTTTCCAGCCGCGCGCGCGATTCCGGCCGACTCCGGCCGCGCGTGGCGGTGGCGCCGGCGGTCGAGAGTGCGCGCGGGAGCGCGGGGTCGGGGAGGGCGCCGTGGGTGTTGGGAAGGAGGGTGGCGGTTTTCTTTTAGGGTTTTGTTTTTCCTCCACCTGCCTCGATCTCTCTATAAATATTAACCTTCGTTCGGTCCCGAGAGGAGGGGTCGGGCTGGGATCCCCTCCTGCTTGGTTTGGTTTGTTGTGGGGGATTTGTTGGGTTTAGTTTTTTTTTTTTCCTTCTATTGTATTCTTTTTCTTTTTCTTTTCCTTTATTGATTTAATTTAATTCTTTTCTATTTATTACCATTATACATATATATATCTATATACATGTAAGTACCCATGTACATATATACGTATATATACGTTTACACACATATACATATATATTTATACATACGTACACATACACACCATATAATATATATTTATATATACACATACACATACACATATTATTTATATTTATATATACATACACATACATACATACATATTATATTTGATAATCTGCATAAAATTCAAATAAACTTCAATACTTTTTACCACCTAGTGTAGGGTCTACCTACATAAATATGAATACATATACTATAATATTTATTTGACAATAAAATAATTATAACCAATAATTGTAAAATAATATTACTTAATAATAACATCAACAACATTAATAATAATAATAATAATCCTAATAACAACTGGAATTAAACCAATAATGTATTTCGGTGAACTCCTCAAACACACCATTTATTGGGCTCCAGAAAGTTGTACATATATTCCAAAACGCCAGTTATTATTAATAATAGCCATATTCTACGTTTATAGCAAATATCTAGAAACATCAGTTAATTCATAAAGTACGTCCTTAAGGACGTCCTTGGTCTCACTACATGCCTACCCGGGCTTGAGCTTGGTTCGGGTCTAGTCCGGATTATTTTGGTACAACCGGTCACTTAAACATCAAATAATAATAATAATAAATAATTAAACTATTTATAATGGTCATGTCACAACTTGGCCTGATTTTCCTAATTAGGACACACTTATGGACAGGTCTTCCCTACCAGGGCTAATACACTAGTCAAAGCACGCCACTGCACTATCTGTGCCACGATTTCTAGTCACCTTGTACTCCGATTCTTAACGATGGCTAAAATCATCTACCGTAATAATTAACTAAATATTTATTTATAAAATTCTAAAATTATCCACTACAACAAAAAATTCTTTTAATGACGGCTAAAAAGCGTCATTAATGACGAACCGTGACGCTTTTTTTCTTCACAGTAACCGTTATGAAAACGGGTGTTATAAATATTTTTTAAAAGCGTCATAAAATAACCGTCATGAATAGATAATATGTATAGGCTCAATGCAGCACATTTATAACACTCATATTACTGAACTCATCACATTTATAATACTCAATACTGCACATTATATATTACTTTCCAAAAACTTCTCAATTCAATTTTAAAATAACAACTTTGAACTATATTCACAAGAAAACATCGAAATGTTATATCACCATCTTCATTACATTATCTCAAAATAGGGTATCCAAATACATATATTTACAACTACTACTTAAATGAATCCTCTAAACAAGTAACTACTTTGGCTTCAACTTGAGCACATCAAAACTGTCAACATCACGTGTAGCAAATCCCACCACTGCAATAATAGTTGCATCTTCATGTGCACCTGAGAAAGAAAATTAATACTAGTTAGCTACAATTCCACCATGCATCTATAACAAGTATTATCAATACATTAAGATAACACCAACTTACAAATTTGAAAATAGAGAGAGCTCTATGAGCTAATCTTCAAAAACTTCAATGACTAAGGCACTAAAAACGATATATCAATGGTTCATGCTTTAAACCTCATCTTCTTAAATTTTAGTTTAACTAAAGGTAGAATTAGAACTACTAATTTTTTTTTTCTTAAGTTTGAACAATCAAATTTATTCGATACTTGACCACAAAAGAATTAATAATCACTACAGCTAAATTCTTTCCAGAAAAGATGTTAGCTTAGGAGAAAACTTACTAACTGTTCCAGAAGTCAAGCTACACATACTTAGAGAGAAGTAAAATACTTACCGGTAGAGCCATCTTCTTCAATGTACTCATTGTCAAAGAGTAAAATGATTCATATTCAAGAAACTATTTGATACTATGACAGAAACTATTTACCAATCTGGAAGAAGCCAAAATGCTTGCTAACACTTGTATCATATCAGAAAAAGCTTTATCTATTGATACCACATAAAAGTCCCAGTCTTCACCCAATTATAATATAATATGCAATTTCTTCTTTTACTTCGTAATGCAAATATATCCATGTCCAAAATGAGAGAATTAGAAGAAAAAACTCTTAATTTTAATGCTTACCTTATGAACCATTGGTCTATGGTGTCTGAGCTCCAGTAACGATTCCTTCCTTTCTATCAGGACTCCAAGTTCCCCATGCACAAATACTTGAGCTGCACTCAAAAGGATACAAAATTCAGCTCAAAAGAAGTCATAGTCAACTAAGAGTTTTTGCTTTGATTCTATACTCATGCACAAATACTTGTATGTTATCCCACTTGAGGACAGTCCAATATACCTAGATGCAGTAGCATTTACATGGTTAGCTTATCCATTCTACTATAGATAATGTAACATGAAAAAAAAAGTTATGATGAACTCACTTATCACGGTTAGCAGCCGCTTTATTCCCGACTGCCTGTATTTTTTCCTTGTCATTTAGAAGTGCTACAATCGATTCAACCTTCTTTCTTACATTTATTCCAGAATCCTTCCCATTAGGCTCAACATATGCGAAGCCTGAAAGGGACTTGATAAACATAAAGCAAGTAAATACAAAGTACTTAAAAAAAATAACGTTCATCAGATTTTTCTATTATAGATGGAGAAGCTATACTGAAAATTTGAGATTCCAATAGCTCTTGTCACTCAATGTAAGATTAAAAATTATAATATTTCCTAACATTGAAGGATGATTTGGATATAAAAAATGATAATCCTATTTTTTTAAGCAAATATGACAGCTCCTGTCACTCTCTTTTCTTTTGTAGTGCGCCTAATAATTTCCTAAACAAAGCCTTAGGAATCCCGTTGGTAGGCACCAAATGTAGTTTTTTAGTAACCAAACAGTCCCCCTTTTTTAATGAAGATTACAGCCAATCTTGTTCGGCGTTCCATTATTAATTTGATGTCCAAAAGCAAATTAATAAAAGCAACTTACACGTATGAAACGATATTTATAGGAAAGCAAACATCTTTCTATTCTAATTTATGCAAGAAATATATACGACTGAGTTCTATTAAGAAGAAAGTATGTTTGTTTACTGCAGGGTGGTGCCACAGGAATGGCATGCTCCTCCTGGTGTACGAGTTCATGCCAAACGGCAGCCTGGAGAAGCACCTGATCGGCGGTGGGCCCGAGCGGCCCCCTCCTGACGTGGGCCCACCGATACAACATCCTCGCCGGAGTTGCCTCGGCCCTCCACTACCTCCACAACGAGTACGACCAGATGGTGGTCCACATGGACATCAAGTCCTCCAACGTGCTCCTCGACTCCAACTTCAACGCCAGGCTGGGCGACTTCGGCCTCGCCCGGGCCGTCGACACCGACAAGACCTCCTACGCTTTTAATTTCTTCAAAATTAGGGTTAGGGTTTTGGAGTTGGGAGAAAGGAAGGAGAAGAAGAGGAGAGGAGGGTGTAAGGAAGAGGAACTGACCCACGAGGGCTTCGGATCCGAGGCCGACGCCGGAACCGATGAAGCGGCAGAGGTTGCGGACCCACGACATCGACGACGCCGGAGGAAGGAGAGGGAGAGCGCGGAGAAGAGGACGAGCAGAACCTTAACGCTCCTCCTTCGCGTTCTTGTCGATCGCGTGAGCGACGGCCTCTAGCTTGTCCTGGAGGGCGACGGGGAGCGTGAGGCCCTTCTCGAAGATTTTGGATCTAGGGTTAGGGTTTTGGAGTTGGGGGAGAGGAGGGAGAAGAAAGAAGGAGAAGGAGAAGACCAGAATGTTTTAGGGGAGAGGCGGGCTATAGCAAAGATTTTGCCAACAATTAAACTTAAAAAATATTACAAGTTTGCCACCGCTCTAAATTATTAATAACGCTTTGTTTTATAAACGTTATAAAAAGCCCAGAATTAGCCTAAACCGTCATAGAAAAAAGGTATTTTGAACTTTGATGACGCTTCTTTATCTGCCGTCATGAAATCCACTTATCAAGCGTCATTAAAAGGGTTTTTTGTTGTAGTGATCATTTATATCAAATAAATAAATAAAATATTTTCAAAAATTTCGAGAAGGGGAGCTACAACTACCGCTGTCAACGACAGCGTTGGCCGGGCATGACTCGATTCGTACCCGATTTTGGAAGCAGATCGTGACATATTTTTTATGGTGGCCTATGCAGGTCTTAGTGTCACGACCCGCACCCTAGAGTAGGGCACGAGACGTGGGTACGTCCAGCCTACGCCGCAGTGTCGGCGGTAGCACGCTGTCCTAGGTCAACCATCTAACATATAAAGTACCTGTACAGTATATACTCTCCGAATGGAGGTGACATAACAATATACAGTCTCAATCACATCTAAGGTAGAAGAATGAAAGACAAAAGATAGATAGATAGTAACTCAAAGAGAACAGTACAATAGATGAAATAAGTCTAAGTGTCTAGGATAACATAACATCCAGAATATCAACCCAATATACAAAATAAGTCTAAGGGTCTATACATCTCATCATCTCAAAATACAACTAAGAATGTGAGACAAAATAATAATATGAAATGACTGTCTAACTAAACTAGCCTAGACTACTGGGGCAACATCCTCAGCTGCAGGTGGATCCTGCTGAGGGTCCTCAACACAAGTGTCATCTAGTCCTGCTCCATAATATGTAGTCACCCATGCCTCATCCTCATCCTCTGTAATATTTTTAACAGGTTCAGTCAGGACAGGAACGAGCACAATACATCTCACACAGTTCGTATCAGGTTAGGAAATACGATACAAGCAATAGAGTAAAGTACAGGAAGTGTTGAAAGGAAATATACGCTGTAAAAGAGATAGTTGTAAAGGAAATATCTACTGTATATAGAGAACTGTAAGTGGCTAGTGATGTAGAGTACAAGATAGGCATGTGAATGGCTAGAATTTATACATGATTACACTACTGAGTTTATACATGATTACACTACTTGGAATTATTCACATGTCTACTTCTACTCCCCCGTTTCCTCCAATCAATACACAAGGATCTAGACAGGTTACGTTATTATACATTACTTCACATGAGGCTCATAAATGAGTATACGTGAAGTTATACATGAGGGCTCAGTGAATCATGAGAGTACATGATCACATGAGTGCACATGCATGATGAAAGCATAGGAGTACATGATGATAATGAAACACACGTAACATGAGTACCCGATGCTCCCGAGGGGGATAACATCTCATGTAAAGATCCATATAGTACCAATCCGTGTTACCAACGTGACAGCATCAAGTAAAGTAATCTAGAGCGAGAAAGTAAAGCCTGAACAAGTATGAAACAGTCAGAGAATGTACTCGCCTGATGTATGAATGTCTGTAGAGAATATGCTGTCTGAGGAGAGGTGTCTGGCTCCTGATCAGAGCAACACAAGTCACAATGTATTCTAAATAGTAAAAATAAAGTTACTATGCATACTACAATATTCTAGGTCAATCTGGTCAAAAGTCAACTCTGGTCAACTTTAAAGTCAAACTAGTCAAAGTTAGGTCAACCATAGTCAAACTAGTTAGGGTTTAGTCAAACTAGTTTAAACTAGTCATTTTAGATTAATCCTAGTTAATTCTAGGTTAATTAGATCAAGTTTGACCTAAGGTTGACTTTGGTCAACACTAGTCAAACAAGGGTCAACTAGTTAGGAAATGGGTCATTAGGTCAATTAGGGTTAGCCCCTAATGGCCATAGGCTAGTAACTTAGACCATAGGCTAAATTCCTATAGGTTTCCATATAAACCTATATCTAGAAAGTCACAATATATACATATCTATACATATAGATATACACAAGTCTATCTACTACACATATATCAATATATGTATACACTATGTATATAATACAAAATCACACACACATATATATATAATAACACCTATATATATAATAACATATATACATATATAGATAGTGAGAGAAGGAATAGTGTAATAGAGTGAGAGAGAGAGAAAGATACTGCTAAGGGGGCATGGTGTGTGTGTTCACAGAGAACAGGGGAGGGGGGTGTTCCAGATTTCTGGAACCAGAAACCAACACACACACACACACCACACAGATACACACACACCCCTACATATACATATATGTATATACACATGTACACACATGTGTATACCCCTCAATTCCTCCTACACACACATATATATATACTACGTATACATATACTGAAAACATACAATTATATGTATAAAACATAACAAAAATCGTTTTGAAATTCGATTTTGAAAACTGGGAATTATCCCAAAAATCATAAAAATGGGATTGTGCACAGTGAGATGGGGTAAACCCAAATACGCGACCCAAGCCGAGCTAAGGCTCGAAACCCAAGGTTGGTAATACTAGCCCCTAGCGTCCCTTAGTGTCCTAGGTGCCTGACACGACACCACGACACAATTTGATGTGTCAACTCTCACAAAACCCAATCGGGTAAACACTGACACACACACACGTACACTGCGTCGTGCACGCGTTCCTCGCTCTCATGGACACACCACGAGACACGACACGTCTCGTGGTCATGCACACGTATAGCCCACATATAGGGCTACACGATCGACACACTGTTACGTGTCATCCCCGTGTCTACATGTGATACGACACGCGTATCAGTGTCGAAAATCGTGTGTTTCAGACCGCGTCGTGCACGCGGTCGAGCGTCTCGTGCTCGTGACACAGGACACGACACATCTCGTGCTCGTGTCCTAGTGTTCGCCCAGTGATGGGCTACACACGTGTCACCCTGACACGACACCACGACGTGTCCACGAGGGACACGAGGCTCGTATCAGAGCCGATTTCTCGGCTGAAACGTGCGCGTGTAGCGCAGTGCGTGTCTAGTGCGAGTGAGTTTTCTCACTCGACACGACACGAGAAGTCATGAGACTTTGGGGGCATGTTCGCAGACATTGCCCCCGTGTCTATGTCAAATTTCACGTATCCTAGTGCTCTGTGCAGTGAGCACGAACATCGTGGTAGCAGGGCACTGTTCGTGTGCATCGTGTAGTGAGTTCGTGTCCATTTTGGACACGGACACAACACAGAAACGTGCTCAGTCATAGGGTTTCGTGATCAGCATGCCAAGGGCTACCCAAATATGTAATTCGTTTTGCAAAATAACAAAACCATTTCTTTGAGGCATTTCACCAAACAAGGTTTTATAACCTAGGATACGTGTCCGATACGGACACCAAACCAACCCTAGATTTTACCAAACTTGACCCACAGCTAGGGTAGACCTATATGCATGCATTTATAAAGAAAAAACAGAATATTAGCTAGGTTTATGGGTATTTACCTATTGATGCAAATTCCAAGGAAGCTCCATAAAGAGGGGGTGTTTGTCCTTCCACTTGGTGATGCCCAAAGCTTGTGAAATCTGGATTGCTAGCCTCCCTTAGCACCCTTGATGTTGTAGGGTCCCAGTGCAAAAGACTAGAGTGAATTTAGATCAAAAATGATCAAGTTATGGAGGTTTGAAGGAAAGGGAATTTTCTAGGTTTAATTCATGTAAATTGATCATGAATGATTATGATGGGGTTATATAGGAAGGGGGGGGTAGTGTAGGGGTGTCCTTTGGCCGGCCATGGTAAGGGAGAGGGGTGTCCTTGGCCTTTCTTCATGGTGAAGGCAAGGACTTTTGGTGCCAAGCAAGGATATTTTGAGGGTTTTAAGCAAAATATCACATACGTGAATATCTAGATATTTTTCCTACTTTAACCAATGACTAATATCTATCCTCTAGCTTCTAGGTTAGTGGCTAACTTATAGATTAGGGTAAACTAGGTTAGGAACAATCATGGTACTTAACAATAATTAAATAATATTAAAAATACATAATTCCAAATAAAATCTAGTAAATTACCAAAATACCCTTTTAGGCTAAAATTACTAATTTGATGTTCTAAGCCTATGGCTAGGCTCACATGGTCATGGCAACTTCTAGGTTAAGGAATAACTAGGGTTTACACTAGGGTTATACGAGTAAAATCAAAAAGTCATAAGTCATGACTTAGAAAATAGTTTTAATTACACTAGAAATCACCAAAAATTATATCATGACTAAAACACCATTAATAAATAATAAAAATAATAAATTTTCAAAAAATATCCCAATTTCAGAAAACTGGGTGTTACAAATCTACCCTCCTAAAAATAATTTCGTCCTCGAAATTTAAAGACGAAACTGAAACTGATGAGAAGGATAGAAAATCATACCTCAAGGTACAAATAGATAAGGGTATCACTCGCGCATCTCATCCTCCCGCTCCCAGGTGGACTCTCCTGGAGAATGATGCCTCCATGCGACACGAACCAATGGTATCGTCTGGTTCCTCAATGCCTTCTCCCGTCGATCCAGAATCTCAACAGGCTGCTCTGGATAACGAAGAGTAGGACCCACCTCGATCTCGGAATGATCAAGTACATGGCTAGGATCTGCCACGTACCGTCTCAACTGCGACACGTGAAATACGTTGTGGACTCCCTCCAATGCTGGTGGTAAGTCTAGCCTGTAAGACACGTCTCCGACTCTCCCGCTGATAACGAAAGGGCCGATGAAACGCGGGCTAAGCTTCCCACCTCCACCAAAACGTATAGTGCCACGTGTCGGAGATATCCTCAAAAATACCTGGTCTCCAACCTAATCACAAACAAGGTCTCAATTTAATTATGATAATCAAACATGGTTTACAAAACATAAACAAGACAACCTAATTCTAATCCTATCTCTAAACTGTACCTCAAACTCCAAAGGTCTGCGGTGGCTGTCGGCCCAATGCTGATGTCTGTCATGCGCCACGCGAAGTCGATCTATGATGACCTTCACCTTCTCTGCTGCATCCACAACCATCTCAGGTCCCAATAAAGCTCGCTCCCCAATATCATCCCAAGACAAGGGTGTACGACATCTACGCCCGTACAGTACCTCGAAAGGGGACATCTCAATGCTGGCCTGAAAGCTGTTGTTGTATGCAAACTCTACTAAGTGCATGTGACTCTTCCAAGATCCTCCAAAGTCCAGGACACAAGTCCGCAGCATGTCCTCCAGTGTCTGAATGGTCCGCTCTGACTGTCCGTCTGTCTGAGGGTGGTATGCAGTACTAAACTTGAGCTGAGTGCCCAAGCTAATATGCAAGCTCCTCCAGAAATGTGAAGTGAAACGACTGTTCCGGTCCGATATAATGCTCACTGGAACCCCATGAAGTCTGACTATCTGCCTCATATGCATCTCTGATAGCTTCTCGGTAGACAAACCCACTTTGAATGGCAAGAAGTGGGCCGATT
Source organism: Iris pallida (assembly GCA_029216955.1). NCBI lineage: Eukaryota > Viridiplantae > Streptophyta > Magnoliopsida > Asparagales > Iridaceae > Iris > Iris pallida. The sequence continues at coordinate 2,346,229 of JANAVB010035019.1, forward strand.
TGGTCAACCTATCGACGATGACCCAAATCGCGTCTTTCCCTCCTGGAGTACGCGGCAATCCCGAAACAAAATCCATCGTGATGTGCTCCCACTTTCACTCCGGAATGGGCAATGGCTGTAACAGTCCTCCTGGCCTCTGCCTCTCTGCCTTGACCTGCTGATAGATCAAACACCTGGCTACGAAGTGTGCTACCTCGCGCTTCATCCCACTCCACCATACATGCTCTCTCAGATCCCTATACATCTCGTTGGCTCCCGGATGTATAGAGTACTGAGAACGGTGGCCTCCTGCATAACCTGCTCTCGAAAGTCTCCACTGGGCACACACAGTCTGGAACCGTGCCTCAATGCGCCATCCCCTGCAAGAGTGAACTCATCGTCCGCAAATCCTGCTCTGACCTGCTCCCTGATGCATCGTAGAGAAATGTCATCGAACTGAGCCGACTTGATCCTATCAATCAAGTCCGACTGAATCTGGAGGCCCCACATCTGCATCTGCACTTCCGGCACAATCACCTCGATCCCAAGGCTCTCCAAGTCCGCTAACAAGTGACGATCCATCGTCAAACACATATCTGTCGGATATCTGCTCAACGCATCGGCAACTACGTTGGCCTTCCCTGGGTGATACTGCAGCAGAATATCAAAGTCCTTCATCAGCTCCAACCATCTGCGCTGCCTCATGTTGAGCTCCTTCTGCGTAAACACGTATTTCAAGCTCTTGTGGTCTGTAAATATCTCCACGCGCTCTCCATACAAATAGTGTTTCCACAGCTTCAGAGCAAATATAACTGCCGCCAACTCCAAATCATGGGTAGGGTAGTTCTTCTCATGGGGACGTAACTACCTGGAAGCATAGGCAATCACCTTCCCATGCTGCTGCAAGACACAACCCAAACCCTTCCACGAGGCGTCACTGTAGATAGTGAACCCGCCTGATCCTGATGGCAAGGTCAGAATCGGGGCTGTCGTCAACCGCTTCTTCAACTCATCGAAAGCGGCCTGACACTCCTTTGACAAGACAAACTCTGCGTCCTTTCTGGTCAGCCTAGACAATGGCTCTGCAACCCGGAAGAAATCCTGGACGAACCTCCTGTAGTAGCCTGCCAATCCCAGGAAGCTCCTGATCTCTGGTACTGACGTCGGTGGTGCCCAAGCCTCAACTGCTGATATCTTCCTTGGGTCGACTGAGATCCCATCTCCAGTCACCACATGACCCAGGAAGTCCACTATGTCCAGGAAGAACTCGCACTTCGAGAGCTTGCCGTAAAGCTGCTCCTGCCTGAGAGTCTCCAGGACCACTCTCAATTGCTCCTCATGTTCCTCTTCTGTCTTCGAGTACACCAGGATGTCGTCGATGAACACCACCACGAACTTATCTAAGTACTGGTGGAACACCTTGTTCATCAAGTTCATGAACACCGCCGGGGCATTAGTCAACCCAAACGACATCACCATAAACTCGAACTGGCCATACCGTGTCCTGAACGCCCTCTTCGGAATATCCTCCCTCTTTACCTTTACCTGGTGGTAGCCCGACCTCAGATCGATCTTCGAGAATACCCGAGCTCCGCTCAACTGATCGAAGAGATCGTCGATCCGCGGCAGTGGATATCTGTTCTTGATCGTCAGACTGTTGAGTGCCCTGTAGTCGATACACATCCGTACTGACCCATCCTTCTTCGGTACAAAGAGTACCGGTGCACCCCAAGGTGAAGAACTAGAGCGGATGAAGTCCTTGTCCTGCAACTCATCCACCTGCTTCTTCAATTCCACCAACTCGCTGTTGTTCACTCGATAGACATGCTGAAAAATGGGTTCTGCACCTGGAACCAAGTCTATCGAGAACTCAACGTCTCTGTCTGGTGGAAGCCCAGGCAATTCCTCTGGAAATACGTCCATGAACTCAGCTATCAATGGATGTGGAGCTGGCTGCTCCTCAACTGAAGCTCCACAGAAAACTTCGCAAGTCTGCTCTGCCTGCCGTCGGGAATATACAAACTCTGGCTCTCTTGGCGCTCTGAACAGAACTCTACTCCCATGACAATCTATGCTGGCGTGGTGCCTGCCCAACCAATCCATACCGAGCACAATATCGTAGTTCGGTAGTGGCATTACGAGCAAACACACATCCAACTCTCGGTCTCCCAAAACTACTCTCCGTCCCTTGCAAACATCACGAACGAGGATAATGCCACCCCCAGTCATGATCTTGCAAGTCCTAGGCAACGATTCAGATATAACATGATGTCTAATCGCAAAAGATACTGATACAAAGCTATGGGAAGCTCCAGAATCGAACAATGCAAAAGCTGGAATAGAGTCGAGAAGAATATAACCTGCTATCAGCTCTCCAGTAACCTCAGCATCCTCTGCTGCCATGGCGTAGGCTCGCCCCTGCTGTCCACCCCTGGCCTGATGCTGGTGCTGGGTGAACCTCTGCTGCTGAGTCGGCAAAGGTCCCTTCTGCTGCCCTGCCGGAGCCTTGGCTCCGCCTCCCTGAACTGGTCGTCCCGAAGACATGGGACACTCCCTCAGCTGGTGGTCTCCGGAACCACATAGCAGACACCTGCCAAGCCTCTTTCTGCAGTCATTCCATCTATGACCCTGCTTCTTACAGAAAGTGCAACTGACGACCTGCTGCCTGGGTGCCTGCTGCTGGTGCCTCGGCTGCTGCTGCACCTGCTGGAACGACCTCTGCTGCTGGAATGGCCTCTGCTGCTGGTGCTGAAAATGAGGCCTCTTGGCCTGCCCTCCACTGCTGCCAGCTCCCTGGGTGTCGCGGCCCCTCTTGAGCTTCAGCTCAAGATCATCCTCAGCCGCCATCGCTCCTGCTAGGATCTCCTCAAAAGTGGCGTTCCTGTCACTCTTGGTCAAGGACTTGACCTCCTTGACCAAGCCCTTCCTGAACCTCCTCGCCTTCGCTGTCTCGCTAAGGCCCTCCACGAATCTGCTCAATCGGCAAAACTCACCAGAATACTCCTCTACAGTCTGGTTCCCCTGAACCAGGTTCTCAAACTGGGTCTCCAAAGCACCGACTGCCTGATCCGGGAAAAACTTCCCCTTGAAGAGCTCCTTGAAAGCTCCCCATGTCTGCCCTGGAGTGCCTACCCTCGGGTCCGTCTGATACCCAGTACGGGCAAGATCCCGCATCTGGCTGGCTGCTGCCTCTATCTGGAGTCCGGCTGGTATCTCCGCCAGTCGGAAGATCTCCTCAATGTGCTCAATCCAGTCGTCAGCATAAAGAATCCCCTCTGTCCCCAAAAAGTCCCTGGGGTTCATCTTCTTGAACTCCTGAATGCCCGGAATCCTCTGCTGTCGCGGCTGTCCCGATCCTCCCTGTGGCTGGACAACCAACCTCTCCATCGTCGCTCTAGCCAGCTGATGGACCTCATCTATGCCCCTGGTAAACTCCGTCGTATGACGCTGCTGTTGAGCCTGCTGCGACTCTAGGAAATACTGGAAGTATGTAAACATCTGTGCAGCATCCACTAATCCAGATGGCATCTGCGGCTGGAACTGCTGCTGGTGCTGCTGAAACTGTGGCTGACGAAACTGCGGGGGAGGCATGTCTGGGGTAGCTGGGATGGTCCCCCGAATAGATAGAGGTGCACCCCCAAATGTGGCAGACGCTCCCACATGAGCTGGAGTAAGGGGAGCTGCAGTCCCCGGGTCCTGGTGAGCTGGACGAGAGGTGGCAGACCTCTCAGTGGTGTCACCTGGACCGAGACGCTGCGATCGTGTCTCCACCATCCTGAAGACAGATCAACAAGAAAATCAATACGGAGAAGAAACGATATAGTCAAAGGGGACAGTTTATTTCAAAAGAAAGACAATATCAGCAAGAATTTAGATAGCAGGGATTTAGATAAGAGTTTTTCCTAATGTGATTGAGTACCTCAACTACATCCTATTTCCTACTGCAGGCTTTGGCGATACTCTAGTTCGAATACCACCACATAAACACGACCTGCATGGGCCACCACTAAAAACGTGTCACGATCCGCACCCTAGAGTAAGGGCACGAGACGTGGGTACGTCCAGCCTACGTCGCAGTATCGGCGGTAGAACGCTGTCCTAGGTCAATCATCTAACAATATAAAGTACATGTACAGTATATACTCTCCGAATGGAGGTGACATAACAATATACAGTCTCAATCACATCTAAGGTAGAAGAATGAAAGATAGAAAGATAGATAGATAGTAACTCAAAGAGAACAGTACAATAGATGAAATAAGTCTAAGTGTCTAGGATAACATAACATCCAGAATATCAACCCAATATACAAAATAAGTCTAAGGGTCTATACATCTCATCATCTCAAAATACAACTCAGAATGTGAGACAAAATAATAATATGAAATGACTGTCTAGCTAAACTAGCCTAGACTACTGGGACAACATCCTTAGCTGCAGGTGGATCCTGCTGAGGGTCCTCAACACAAGTGTCATCTAGTCCTGCTCCATAATATGTAGTCATCCATGCCTCATCCTCATCCTCTGTAATATTTTCAACAGGTCCAGTCAGGACAGGAACGAGCATAATACATCTCACACAGTTCGTATCAGGTTAGGAAATACGATACAAGCAATAGAGTAAAGTACAGGAAGTGCTGAAAGAAAATATACGTTGTAAAAGAGATAGCTGCAAAGGAAATATCTACTGTATATAGAGAACTGTAAGTGGCTAGTGATGTAGAGTACAAGATAGGCATGTGAATGGTTAGAATTTATACATGATTACACTACTGAGTTTATACATGATTACACTACTTGGAATTATTCACATGTCTACTTCTACTCTCCCGTTTCCCCCAATCAATACACAAGGATCTAGACATGTTACGTTATTATACATTACTTCACATGAGGCTCATAAATGAGTATACGTGAAGTTATACATGAGGGCTCAGTGAATCATGAGAGTACATGATCACATGAGTGCACATGCATGATGGAAGCATAGGAGTACATGATGATAGTGAAACACACGTAACATGAATTACCCGATGCTCCCGAGGGGGATAACATCTCATGTAAAGATCCATATAGTACCAATCCGTGTTACCAACGTGACAGCATCAAGTAAAGTAATCTAGAGCGAGAAAGTAAAGCCTGAACAAGTATGAAACGGTCAGAGAATGTACTCGCCTGATGTATGAATGTCTGTAGAGAATATGCTGTCTGAGGAGAGGTGTCTGGCTCCTGATCAGAGCAACACAAGTCACAATGTATTCTAAATAGTAAAAATGAAGTTACTATGCATACTACATGATTCTAGGTCAATCTGGTCAAAAGTCAACTCTGGTCAACTCTAAAGTCAAACTAGTCAAAGTTAGGTCAACCATAGTCAAACTAGTTAGGGTTTAGTCAAACTAGTTTAAACTAGTCATTTTAGGTTAATCCTAGTCAATTCTAGGTTAATTAGATCAAGTTTGACCTAAGGTTGACTTTGGTCAACACTAGTCAAACAAGGGTCAACTAGTTAGGTCATGGGTCATTAGGTCAATTAGGGTTAGCCCCTAATGGCCATAGGCTAGTAACTTAGACCATAGGCTAAATTCCTATAGGTTTCCATATAAACCTATACCTAGAAAGTCACAATATATACATATCTATACATATAGATATACACAAGTCTATCTACTACACATATATCAATATATGTATACACTATGTATATAATACAAAATCACACACACATATATATATAATAACACCTATATATATAATAACATATATACATATATAGATAGTGAGAGAGGGAATAGTGTAATAGAGTGAGAGAGAGAGAGAGAGATACTGCTAAGGGGGCATGGTGTGTGTGTTCACAGAGAACATGGGAGGGGGTGTTCCAGATTTCTGGAACCAGAAACCAATACACACACACCACACAGATACACGCACACACCTATATATACATATATGTATATACACATGTACACACATGTATATACCCCTCAATTCCTCCTACACACACATATATATACACTACGTATACATATACTGAAAACATACAATTATATGTATAAAACATAACAAAAATCGTTTTGAAATTCGATTTTGAAAACTGGAAATTATTCTAAAAATTAGAAAAATGGGACTGTGCACAGTGAGATGGGGTAAACCCAAATACGCGACCCAAACCGAGCTAAGGCTCGAAACCCAAGGTTGGTAACACTAGCCCCTAGTGTCCCTTAGTATCCTGGGTGCCTGACATGACACCACGACACAATTTGATGTGTCAACTCTCATAAAAACCCAATCGGGTAAACACTAACACACACACGTACACTGCGTCGTGCACGCGTTCCTCGCTCTCGTGGACACACCACGAGATACGACACGTCTCGTGGTCATGCACACGTGTAGCCCACATATAGGGCTACACGATCGACACACTGTTACGTGTCATCCCCGTGTCTACATGTGATACGACACGCGTATCAGTGTCGAAAATCGTGTGTTTCAGACCGCGTCGTGCACGCGGTCGAGCGTCTCGTGCTCGTGACACAGGACACGACACATCTCGTGCTCGTGTCCTAGTGTTCGCCCAGTGATGGGCTACACACGTGTCACCCTGACACGACACCACGACGTGTCCACGAGGGACACGAGGCTCGTATCAGAGCCGATTTCTCGGCTGAAACGTGCGCGTGTAGCGCAGTGCGTGTCCAGTGCGAGTGAGTTTTCTCACTCGACACGACACGAGAAGTCATGAGACTTTGGGGGCATGTTCGCAAACATTGCCCCCGTGTCCATGTCAAATTTCACGTGTCCTAGTGCTCTGTGCAGTGAGCACGAACAGCGTGGTAGTAGGGCACTGTTCGTGTGCATCGTGCAGTGAGTTCGTGTCCATTTTGGACACGGACACAGCAGAGAAACGTGCTCAGTCATAGGGTTTCGTGATCAGCATGCCAAGGGCTACCCAAATATGTAATTCGTTTTGCAAAATAACAAAAACCATTTCTTTGAGGCATTTCACCAAACAAGGTTTTATAACCTAGGATACGTGTCCGATATGGACACCAAACCAACCCTAGATTTTACCAAACTTGACCCACAGCTAGGGTAGACCTATATGCATGCATTTATGAAGAAAAAACAGAATATTAGCTAGGTTTATGGGTATTTACCTATTGATGCAAATTCCAAGGAAACTCAATAAAGAGGGGGTGTTTGTCCTTCCACTTGGTGATGCCCAAAGCATGTGAAATCTGGATTGCTAGCCTCCCTTAGCACCCTTGATGTTGTAGGGTCCCAATGCAAAAGACTAGAGTGAATTTAGATAAAAAATGATCAAGTTATGGAGGTTTGAAGGAAAGGAAATTTTCTAGGTTTAATTCATGTAAATTTGTAAGCCCCCTGAATTTCCCGAATTATTTTTCGAATTTTCTAATGAATTATTTTCAATAATTCATTTCTATATAATTAATTTTTGATCATTAATGCTCTTTATCGTGACTTGGATTTCTAGAGCATCAGGGAAGCCAGTCTCTGAAAACTTTCTTCTTGAAGCTTGAAGTAGACGAGATTACCTTTACGTTGATATATCATGTCACATTCCAACTTGTTCTCTTGTACTCTTTTTGCTTCGTGCAAGTTCGGATCAATTTAGACCATTTTAATTATTAATTGAATTCCCACTCTTTTCCTGGATCCTCATATGCACGTTACCGTGACTTTTAATTTAGGAGCACCAGACAGTCGTTTTCTCAGAACCAACTTGTCGTGCCTGATCTACTCGAGACGCTCTTCACCCATGACCTTCGTGTCCCACTCAGACACTCTATTTTGTGCTCCATTTCCTTCGCACAACTTCGGTTCAATTTATGCCAATTAATTATCTACTGTAAAACCTGATTTAATTTCCAACTTAATTTTTGGGCCCGACATCGGTCCAATCCAGACGACCCAATATATGGCCCTGGCCTGTTTTGAGCCTACTATGCACGTGCCACTTGCGTGCCACCGATTTGATCTCCCTTGTGCTCCCATTCCATCCGTAATTTTAATTGGTTTAAATTATAAATTAATTAAATCTTGGCTTCGACTTTGTCCAAACTTGGCCCAACGTCCGACCCAGTTTGGCATGGACCCTACCATGACTGTCCATACATCCCACTGATATTTTCCTATTTTTCTCCTACTCAAAAATATCTCTTTTTATGTATAAATATCTAATCCTCTCATTTGTATATATATACACATATAATATATACATGTATATATATATATATATATATATATATATATATATATATATATATATATATATATATGTATATATATACACATATAATATATACATGTATATATATATATATACATATATATATATGTGTATATATATACACATATAATATATACATGTATATATATATATATATATATATTTTTTTTAATATATATATATATATATATATATATATATATATATATATATATATATATAACTCTCTTTTTCTCTCCTCCTAATAACACAAACACACACAACCCCATCACCAGCACACTTCCTCCATTGTGGCCGACCAACACCCCTCCCTCTCTCATTCTCTCTCTCTAAATATCTTCTAAATATCTCTCTCTCTCCCTCTTATATAATATATATATATATACACACACACACACACACACACACACACACACACACACACACACATATATATATATATATATATATATATATATATATATATATATATATATATATATTATAATCTCTCTCTCTCTCTCTCTCTCCTTTCCCATCACAACACAAGCACCCTCTCCCATCAGCAAACTCCCCCCCACCCTCCTGTACCCGAACTAAACTCCCCTCCTTCCTTTCTTCTTTCTTTTTTTTAACACACACATCTCCTCCACCATCATCATCATCTTCCCCACTCCATCAACTCCACCTCCTTCATGGATGAGCCCACCATCACCTTCACCACCACTTCCTTCCTTCTCCTCCTCCTTCCTAAGCTCGCCCCCCCGGCTGAGCTCGGCCCACGTGCGACAACAGCAGCGGCGAGCTGCTGAACCGCACGCGCGGCATGACGCAGCAGCAGTTGCGACACCGGCGGCTGCGCACCGCCGTGGCCGGCCGTCCCTAGCCGTGGCCGAGCCCGGTGGCCCCCTGGCCGGTCCTGAGCATCTCACGCAGCCGCAGCAGCAGCGGAAAGTGCGCAGCAAATGCAACGGCAGTAGGGCGCGCGGCGGCAGCCCGCGGCCAACCACCGCGCCACCGTGGCCAGCCACCGCCGCCAAGGCACTCTCCCAGCTCCGGCGAACCCCGGGCGACCTCCCCGAGGTGTTCTCTAATCCCCCCGACGAGCCAAACAGGCTATTCGTGCATTTTGCGCGAAGTCCCGTCGTGACGCGCGCGGGTTGAATCCAGAAATGGTGTTTCGAAGCAGCAACTTCGCACGCATTTTCTGGGAGATCCGACCGTTAGATCGGCGAACTCCTTGCTCCGTCTCAATCTCGGTATATCCCTCTTCACCTCTGTCAAGTTTGAACCGTTAATTTCGTCGTTTGATACCTCAAAACTGGCCACCAAGTTGACGTTTTAATTGAACTATTTTTGGACAGTTTCGTGACGCCAACTTCGCGGGTTCGTATCTTCGTCGTCGCAGCTCCGTTTTGCGCGCCACCAGTTCCGGTGCACAGCTGGTATAACCCTCTTCCTGCCCCCTTTAGATTTCATTTCAGTTTGAGCTTGTTAGGTCGGTCGAATTCGACGCCAAAGTTGGCCGTTCGAATTCTTAGTGTTTCACTTGTAAAATTCTATTTTTGAACCCGGGACTCCGGATTCAATTTCTGACACCACCAGTAGACTCGTGGCGTCGTTCTGGCATGTTTTCATATAAAGTTTGCTTGATTTGGAGAACGTGGGCCTTGGCACGCATTTCGGTGCAAAGCGGATCCCACTTTCTGAGTCAACGGATCATTTTGAGTTCGGCTCATCGAAATCCAATTCCGGATATACCATTGAGTTCGTATCGTCATTCTGGACTCGTTGACATATAATTTGCTAGGTTTTAGTGGACATTGGTTCCGGCACGCATTTCGGTGCAAGTTGGATACCAATATCCGAGTCAGCGGGTCATTTTGAGTTCGGCTCATCGAAATCCAATTCCGAATATACCGTTGAGTTCGTATCATCATTCTGGACTCGTTGACATATAATTTGCTGAGTTTTGAGGACATTAGCTCCGACACGCTTTTTCGTGCAAATCGATTTCCAATGTCCTAGTCAACGGACCAATTTGAGATCGGGTCAACGGAATCCAATTCTGGATATACCGTTGGGTTCGTATCGTCATTCTGGATTCATAGACATATAATTTGTTAGGTTTTGTGCACTTTTATTTTGACACATTTTTCGGTGTAAAGTGTGTCCAACGGCGGACATCATTTTGGCCTAAAATTACCGTTTTGCCCCTGTGTCCAAATTGGACTTTTGGACAGGCTATCCTAGCTGATTTGACCATTCTGGACATGTTGGTGATATTTATTTTATCATCCGACAACATCTATAGGTTTTCACCCTATTATTATAATCCTTCTCCTTTTGTGGTATTTTGAGTTCCATCGATTCCGATAATTTCACAATCACTGGAATTGAATGTGTTGACCCCGTATATGTTTATAGAGACTAGCCTTGACCCTGTTTGACCATGGTTGACTGCTTTGACTGAACGTCGAAGTAGAGTCAACATTTGACCTAGTTTAACCTAGAGTTGACCATAGTTGACCAGTTGACTAAATGTCAACTGTAAGTCAACCATTGACCCAGTTTGACCTAGTTTGACTTGGTTTGACTTATTGTGGCCTAGTTTGACTTAGTGGACTAAGTCTAACCTAGATTGCGTAGCTTATACTATAGAATCAAGCCTAACACTGTTGAACCCTAATTAGTTTATATATATCTTATCTTTAGGTCTATGGCATCACTCTGAGCATCGACCCCATTGACAGCTCAGGACCGCAGGCGAGTACATTCACTGATAGTTTTCATTATCTTGATATCTGCTATATCCGATTCAGTCGTAGTGTCTTACTTGATTCCCAGTCACGATAGTTCACGGACTAGTATATGTTGGATCATGACATGAGATGTTGTTCCTGGATTTTCTTGGTATATATGTACATTTCCTGCCTTGTTCCATGTACTTGTATAGACACCGATTCCTGAGAGGGAGTAGCTATCCTCTTAGGGAATCCTGTGTCATGACGTGTCATGTCCAGGTCCATTATACTATTCGGGGATAGAGAATTATTAGGGGTTATGTGATCCAAGCCACCCTGTCACTATTTATGTGCTCGTGCCACTCTTCCCTCACGAAGGGTGTCACCATGCTATGATTTCAGTTACTCACATGTTTTATATGCCTCTATGATGTACCTTGATTGGAGACTGAGTTCTGCTCGGGAGAAGGGTTACAACCCCGGTCCTTGTTTGGTTTAAGGGTTGTAACTCGGCTTTCGAACGGTTCCCAAGTTTTCATATATCTTTGTCTTGTAGTTTATTATACTGTCTCTTATAGAATTTGTCAATTCACATGGAACAGCTGTTAGTGCTTGTACTTGCTCATTTTCCTGACAGGATACCGTTGATAATATTTTAGGAGTAGTTGTGCCATTAGTGGACTTTATGATGTTGCTAGCTGAGGTGGATCTCACTATTCTTCTATGTGAGTTGCCTGCTAGTTATCCTTAGTTGTCTTGTTTTCCTTCTTTATTTCCTGTCTTATGATTCCTTCTAGTAGTTTCTAGTTGTTCTTGTGCTTTAGTTATCTTTCTTGTCTTATCATCCCTAGCTGTTGTGATGTGACTAGAGTATATTTATAGTTATAGGCCTTCTAGACGTAGTGTATATTTATTGGGTACTAGACAGCATTCTACCGTCGATACTGCGGCGTAGGCTGGGCGTCGTCTACGTATTCGTACCCGTATATCCGGGTGCGGGTCGTGACAAATTGATCATGAATGATTATGATGGGGTTATATAGGAAGGGGGGTAGTGTAGGGGTGTCCTTTGGCCGGCCATGGCAAGGGGGGTGTCCTTGGCCTTTCTTCATGGTGAAGGCAAGGACTTTTGGTGCCAAGCAAGGATATTTTGAGGGTTTTAAGCAAAATATCACATATGTGAATATCTAGATATTTTCCCTACTTTAACCAATGACTAATATCTATCCTCTAGCTTCTAGGTTAGTGGCTAACTTATAGATTAGGGTAAACTAAGTTAGGAACAATCATGGTACTTAACAATAATTAAATAATATTAAAAACACATAATTTCAAATAAAATCTAGTAAATTACCAAAATACCCTTTTAGGCTAAAATCACTAATTTGATATTCTAAGCCTATGGCTAAGCTCATATGGTCATGGCAACTTCTAGGTTAAGGAATAACTAGGGTTTACACTAGGGTTATACTAGTAAAATCACAAAGTCATAAGTCATGACTTAGAAAATAGTTTTAATTACACTAGAAATCACCAAAAATCATATCATGACTAAAACACCATTAATAAATAATAAAAATAATAAATTTTCAAAAAATATCCCAATTTCAGAAAACTGGGTGTTACACGTAGGAAACTCATCACAGTTTAGTACCGTTATGATACATGTTTATCTTTATTCTGTCTTAACTATTTTTGCTAACACAGACAGTCACTGATGGTGCTTTTCCTACCATTTCAGAAAATGACCAAGGGAAAGAAGGACCATCAGCCACGTGGCCACACTCCTAGTATGGTCAACTCTGTGAGAGGATCGTCTGCCGTACCTGTAGGTCCAGAGCATACTGACACCCATGCACCACCTTCTGCCATGAGAGCTTCCACCCGACAATCCATCAGTTCCATGGGAGGGACCCCGATGCATGAGTTGGTCCATGGACTACTTGTGAGGCTCAGAGAGCACAGACCCAGAGTCTGCTGGATGCTAGAGAGAGCAGACTACTATTCTTCGAGAGGGTATAGAGATACTAGTGACTCCTCTCCCACCACCTCCCCCACCTCCTCAGACCATTTCTCCCCCCGTTACAGATTCCACCTCCACCACCTACTTAGTTCAGACTACTTCTACTTAGATCCAAACCACTTCCACCCATCCTAGAGAGGATTCTATCTGGACTTCAAGAGGATGGCGCCTCGAGAGTTTCTGGGGACTGAGGGCATCCTTTATGCCGATGAGTAGCTAGAGGACATGGAAAGGGTGCTGCATCTATCTAAGCTTCCAAAGGACCTTAATATAGAGGTGGCAGGGCTGCAGATGCATGATCTAGCCCGTACTTGGTTTCGAAGCGATCCTCAACTTGCGGCACCTGGACTTACCTGGGATTAGTTTGTGAAAATCTTCAAGGAGAAGTTTTCCCCGCGGTAGCTAGAAAGGCTTTGGAGAGGAAGTTTCAGACCCTCAAGCAGGGGACCCGTTCGATGGATGAGTATGCAACGGAGTTTCGACGGCTTAGCCGGTTTGTTGAGGGCAGGACTAGAGACCCAGCAGATGTTAGAGCTAAGAGGTTCCGTCAGGGATTGGGCCACGAGCTTCGTATCTTAGTTACGACCAACGAAGCGAGCACTTATGCTAGGATGGTTACCATTGCTTAGAGGTTGGAGATTAACCTAAACCTCCGTCTAAAGAGAGATAGTGACACTAGGGGAGGAGCTAGCCATTCGGGACCACCCAAGTGTCCCAACTCTCAGTAGACGAAGACCTTCACACCCCAGTTACACCCTAGAGCCCCAGTTCAGGAAAGGTAGACTGTGCATGTTCCTACTTGCGATCATTGTTAGAAGAAAGGGCATACCTGGGAGGTTTACCGCTGGTGCCTGGGACAATGTTTGCTTTATGGAGGGACTGATCATTAGGCTAGGGATTGCACCACTCCTCGACCATCATCAGGACCAGTTATAGAAGCATGAAAAAGATGGAGTTCATGCGGATCATCACTCCATACGGCCAAGTGAAACTAAGCCGCAGAAGCAGTGCTCCTAGAGATCCCATGCGGCCAAGCGAAACTAAGCCGCAGAAGTAGTGCTCCTGGAGACCCCATACGGCCAAGTAAAACTAAACCGCAGAAGCAGTGCCCCTGGAGACCCCATGCGTCTAAGATAACTCGAGCCGCAGAAGCATGGCTCTCGAAGACCCCATGCGGCTAAGGGGACTCGCGACGCAGTGGGAAGGCCCTCAAAGATCCCATACGGCCAAGTGAAACCAAGCCGCAAAAGCAAGGTTCCCAAAGATCCCATGCGGCCAAGCGGAGCCGAGCCACAGAAGCAAGGCCCCTAAGGGCCAAAACGATTCAGGCTCTACTTTGTGGAGGGGACACATGACAATTTGACCAAGTCTCAACCACCCAGATTTGCTACAACAAAATCTCAACAACCCCCACCAGCTGGCAGCCAAAGATCGAGTCTTCGTGTGCTGTTACAGACACATAGCCACGTGGCCCTTTATGCGACGCAAATCTGCTTTATGCATGAATCACTATAAATAGCAGGGTACCACATCCTTGCTAGAGGTTGTCAATCAAAGGCTGGAAAATTTCTTCAAGTGAAAAGACTGTGTCTGATAGTCCAAGGAGTAAGGCAGAGTTGCTACACTTTCCCGAGCCTCCATCGTCACCCCCCAGAATCAAAAAATAAACAATTGTACTTAGATTATTTCCTAGGATTTCTTTCTAGGCTTTCTTCTGTACAAGCCAGTTTGCAATCAAGTTCAATTCATCTGTAATTTTTGTGCTTGATATTTAGTGGCAAACACGATGGCGACTCTTGTTGGGGACTTTCTTCTCCTCTGATGAGAAGTTGGTGACGCAATCCGACGCATCCAAGCTCGGCTCTACGCAAAAAATGCTTGTGGTTCGTTTTGACCAACAAGCATTCGAAGAAATGCTCTATGAAGGGAGCGCCAACCCATCCTAGAAGCGAGCCAACCCAAAGAAAATCCGCAGGACGTCGAAGCACAAAACTGCTGGCCCTCGCCAGGTTCTCGAAGAAGCTCCTTCTGCGGCCCAAGACGGTGATCAAACCTCTCCTGCGGCTTGCTTTCGGCTGTAGAGAACCCCACTGTCCCCAAATCCAGCAAAGGAAAATACTACGATGCTGAGCTTTTGGGGGCACAAGGGAGATCCATGCGGACGAAGAATAGGCCACATAAAAAAAAGGGCAGTCTGCCTATGCGGCAGCCAACTCTGGCCGCAGGCTGTAAAACCCCTAAATTTTTACTATTTTTTTATTATATTAAATTTGGTACTGATTTAAAATTTTGTATTGTACGTCGCGTAGTCGTATTGTACGTCGTGCACGAAATTTTATTTTTCGTTTTTGCTCGACGAGTGCGAATATGTGCGAGCGTACATATTTTTAGAAAAATATTTTTTTCTATTTTTATGGTTTCAAAATAATATATGTAATAGTTATTTCTAGCTATCATTTTTAAGTTTATGATTTTAGTTATGAAAAGCCTTTCATTTATACAGTTATAATGATAAATTATTTTTCCTATAAAATGATATATTAGAAAGTATATTTATGTAAATATTATTTGTACATACATATATATTTAGTAATTATTTATTAGTTACTTCTAAATAATAATGTATTTTCGAAATTATTATTATATTATTTTTAGAAAACATATTTTGAAATTATTGTAGCAATTTAAATCTTGACTTGATTTATGGATATGTATTAAATAGTAAATATCTATATTAGGAATTTGATTCATCTTAATTGATTTTAAAATAAAAGATAGGATTTAATTAAATTTAAATTGGATTTTGATTTGGATTTGGATTTATTGAATTAAATTAAATTATAGATTGAATTATCTATTTTTGGGGTTTAAACTACTCCTAATTCTTATCCAATTGGAAATTCCCACATCCTATAAATAGGCAGGTACTCCTCCAATTTCTATCATTCATGAATTCTCCACAAATTTCTACCACAAATAAACGTGCATTGTGTCTGTGTTACCCTCAGCCCATATCTTATTCCAATTTTACATATACATTATTCATTTCAGTGTCGACAACTCCGACACGACAAACCCTAGCTATCCCTAGTCCTGACCCTAACCCCGTCCACCGACACCCGCGTTTGACTACCACGACAGTAATAACCACGACCTTGCCACCAAGGCCAGCCACCACCCAAATTCGTCGTAACCACCCCAACCGCAACCAACGCCACCACTTTCACCTTCCCCCTGCCACCATACTCCCGGCCACCTACCAGCACAGACCCATCTCAGCCACCACCCGACCAACGTCCCTTATCACCACCGCCGACCCTTGTCTCCGTAGCCATCTCGACCCCATCCCGGCGGTCGCCCACACCCAGCACAGCCCGACACCCACGGATCTCCGCCACCAACAGTCCAACGCAGCCCGGCCGACCACGTCCCGTCCACCCGAACTCCCGCGGCCACGCACCACCACCATCACCTACGCCCATGCTACTGCAGCCTATCCACGCCATCACCGGCGAAGCCGGCCATCACCGCCACCATCCCCAAAACACAGCAAAAGAAAACAAATAAAAACACCTACCTCTGCCCGACCGCCGGCGCCCTCCGCCGCGCAGCCCGCGCCGTCGGAGCCCCGACCTTCCTCCGGAGACCCGACCGCCTTCTCTCCTCGCCGAGCCATCCTCCTCCCCGTTCTTTTTCCACTCCGCCGGACCACCATCACTCGCTCCGCCTCCCGCTCTTCCCCACCTCGGCACCGCCGTCGCGCAACGAAACCCTCCGCCGCCATATCGCCGTCCGCGAGCGCCACTCCGCCGCACCGCCCGGCCATCAGCACCACCGCACCTCCCCATCACCGCCGTCTCGACTAAAACGCCCGGCCGCCCGCAGTCATCGCCGTGGCCGACGACCCCCTCAAACCCTCTCCGCACCCCGCTCTCCCCCGCTCCTCACTTTCCTCCACCGCGAGCCGCCCGGCGCCCGGCCGACTCCTCTCCGTCACCGAGCTCTTTCTCTCTCTCTGCATCCTCTCTCTCTTTTTTTCTTTTCTTTTCGTCTTCTTTAAGAAGACAACAGTATTTTTACTTTATTTTATTTTTTGATTTTATTATTATTTTCTGTTAATTATTATTGTTATCTTAATGATCATTATTATTATTATCATTATTACCATTATTATTACTGTTATTATTATTATTTTTGTTATTATTATTATTATTAAAGTGTTTTTGTTTTTGCTGTTTTTCTTTGGTCTTGTGATTTCGAAACCCTTGGAGGTATTATTATACTATTTAAATATTTTTCTAGATATTTAAATAATTAATTAGAAATATGTTGACCCATAAAAATAAAGTTTGCAAACTATGAAATAAATTCTTAGTATGTTTTTCTTCAATAATTATCTAAAAGTATTTTTAAAATTATAAAATATAGATTTTTGCCTAAACTCATATCTTCACAACGTTAGCGTTTTAGCCAAATCGATTTTTCCATATTTTTAAATATTTATCTAGAAACTATTTTTACTAATAATATATATTTTTCAAGTATTATTAGTTTTCTAAAAACGTACATATTATTTATTTATTTTTGATTATCATTGACCATGACTAAATCCTATTACTCCTATCATCTCGCCAATCCTAGACCATCTTATGTCCACCCTAACTAATTGACCCTTCTGAACCAATGGAACCGTCCGTGCCGACATCAGAGGTCACCTTGCATAGTTGTTGCACCGAAGTCGTAATTTGCGCCATCTTGATCATGCAGCACACCAGGCGCCCTATCAGGCAAGACACCCTGCCATTTGCTGTTTATTTATTTTAGCTCATATTTCATGTATTACTTATTTTCTTTATACAAAATAAACTGTGATACATAGCATAACCTGCTAGAACTTACCGTTCATTTATATTCCTGCTATGTACTATTTTTCTTACACATTAAACCTAGATTTAAGGGACCACCTTGTGTGTTGCATTCATTGGCCTTGACACATTGTACCACGAAGTTGTGTGTCGCATGTAGAACACGGAAGTGCGTGATTGGCTGGCCACCAGTACGTACAAGCCGTGCAATAGGAATAACCGCTAATAGAGATTGCATGCTAGTTTGACTTAGCGGTTATAGTGGTTTTGTGTTGTGGATACAACACAGTAGGCATTGGGCGGGGAGGACAATTCCTTAGCGTATGGGCTTCGATGCACTTTCCTTGTGACCCGGACTCTCCGCTGGAGATACGGGATTGATGACCCATGATTACTGACGGCCACTGATGATTCTGCGGAACGTCATGCTCTTACTGATGGGGCCTCTGGTGCCCAAGAGGGGACTATGCCGATCCTATTTAGCCAGGGTCCATGCGTAGGAAGGATTGTTCTTAACTACATTTCACTTAGAACGGTAGGCTACCTTTATCTGTTAGGTACGAGTACTTTTTGTTTGGGTACTTATATCTGACCGTGGCTTGGAACAATAACTTGTTGCGGATTAGTTCGTCACATCTTGTCCTTGTTTGGTTGTAGGTGTGACTTACTACTTCGATGAGAAGGTACTGAACCTTGTTGGGGTCCGGATACCATATTGGATTTATAGCATGGAAAGATACGTCACCGTGAATTAGTTTACCATCTCCTGTCCTTGTTTGGTCGGGGGGATGGTACGTTCGTTCAATAGGTGTGTATTGGACCATGTTATAATTCAATTGACTTATTTATTTGAGCAATATTTATTCAGTTTATATGGCATGATATTATGTGTCTTGTTACGTCCCTGTGAGGACCTGGTTATCTCTCCAGGTGTGTGCTCATGTCTTTCGCAGGTATTCTAGCTCTAGCCATGGTCCTCTCTATTTCTTCGAGGGTGATTGCACTTGGATCGTCTTCGCTTCGCTCGCCAAACTTATTACTTTTCAAATGTATTTTTCCTTTACTTGTTGGTGTAGGCCTTAAAAATGAAAGTCACGCTGAGTTGATCGGAACAAGGTCCAAAAGTCACGCTGAGTTGATTAGGACAATATTTAAAAATCACGCTGGGAGACAGCTCATCATTTGTCAGAGTGTCATTATGACTGACAGCACGACAGTCGAAGAATATCTTCTCGTATGCCACGTATGCACGAAACTCGAGAGATCACAGCCGACTATTGCGTGACTTTTGAAATCTTCCTCAGCAAGACTCAGCCTTCACCAAGTTGGCGTACCAAAAGAGCTTCTTGTCATTTAATGCGACTGACAAAAGCAATCACTGTCAGAGATTTTGTGTCAGTCGAGGCACGTCGAATCAAGACAGCTGGCAGTTCTGCCTCAATATTGCGTATATTTTGAGCCTTCTGGCCCAAGTCTGCGTGTATTTTGAACTTATATGTTCCTTCCTCAAGTCTGCGTGTATTTTGAGCTTTTTGTCTCAAGTTTGCGTGGATTCTGAAGTTTCATGCCCCACATCTGCGTAGATTTTGAAGCTTTCTGCCCCAAGTCTGCGTGGATTCTGAAGCTTTTTGCCCCAAGTCTGCGTGGATTCTGAAGCTTCTTGCCCCAAGTTTGCGTGGATTTTGAAGCTTTCTGACCCAAGTCTGCGTAGATTTCGTCTTCAACAAGTCTGCGTGGATTTCATCAAATTGGAGTACGTGGCAGCCATGCCACTGATCTCTCGCCTGCGTGTCCTGTAACTTGCACACGACTCATGCATGATTGCCATGTGTCCAACAGTTACAGGCCACGTCTAGTAACTGCTCACAACCTTGCGTATGTTAAATCCTGCGTGATTTTCAACTAGGCACAGGTTGTGAAGACAGTTATCTTTTCAGTTATTTTTGACTCTATAAATAGAGTTCTTTTTCTCATTCATTGTACAGATACATAGTTATCTAACTTACTGTCAAAATTTTGAGAGCTTTTCTTCTTCGCATAGTCCAAAGGATAAAGCGATCGTCTTCTAGATCGGATTCCTACAGTTGTAATTTTTCCAGATACACAATAAATAAAGTGAATTTATTTATGGAAAATAAATTGGCGACTCTGCTGGGGAAAACCATCTCCTCTTCTGAGATGGCAACAACTCAATGCGACACTTCGTCAGTCGGCTCGACGAAGAAGGTGATATCGATCCAATTCGATCAACTCGCCTACGAAGAAATGCAGCGGGCTAAGGGTGGCAAGCCTACTTCAGCCTCCATCACCACTGCCAAGTCGAAGGGACGCTCTGTCTATGTCCTTAAGAATCAGTTGACAGCCAATGGTGAAGTCTCTGCCACAGTGTCTACTCCTAACACTGGCAAAGACTCTACTGCAAGCACGCACACTCTTGTGCGCTCAAAGATGACAGCATTCAAAAGTCACGCTGACAGTACTGGCTCATTAGCCAAATCTGTTCCAGCGTGTATTTCCAAAGTTAACAAACACGCTGACAGTACTGGCTCCTTAGCCAAATCTGTTCCAACGTGTAATTCTAAAATCAAAAGTCACGCTAACAGCACTGGTTCTTTAATCAAGCCTGTTTCAGCGTGTATTCCATATACATCATCTAAGAAGAATAGCTCTTTAGCTGTTTCTTCTTCTGTGCCAAGTTCTACTAGAACTGGGGGTGGTCTTCCACACAAAGTCCCTTCGAAAAGAAATAACTCTTTAGTTGTTTCTTCTGCTCCTGTAGTTTTTACTTCAGGAACAGCTTTGACTGACAATTTTGTTAGTCAAAGAAAAGAAGATAGTCTTTTGACTACTCTTCCTTTTGGACATTCTATGTCTCAAAACTTGAATAAGTATAAGAAGAAACATTCTGTAATGTCTTCTTCTACGACTTCTTCGAATTGGGCACAGAATTTATCTATGAAAAAGGGTCTATTACCTACTCCTAATCAGGGGGGTGGTTCAACTCTTCCTTCTCTGTAAATATCCAGATCAATGGAAGGAAAACTCCAAGTTTCAAAAACGAATGGGTTACTTCCAACTGATCTAAGAGCAAAACTTAATCAAACCCGTTTGGGAAGTACTTCTGGTGCTAAGAAACCACACCAATTGGAAATGAAAATAGCAGATCCAGATGCAGAGTACGCTAGAAATTATGTGGCTCATATTAATCACTCCCTATATAATCAAGAGCCATCAAGACCCAAGAACCAGAAATATATTCCCAAAAATACACAAAGAGTGTTCTCTGATGTACCTCAATCGTCACAAACAGATTTACGAGAACACCTTCAACAGAAGAGAATGAATAATTCTATGACGATGGATCATGCTGAATGTGACTTCTAGCCAAGAGTCATAATTTAATGCAGATGTCAATCACTGGTTCAGGACTATGTTGATCATGAATGTGACTTCCAGCCAAGAGTCACAATGCAATGCAGATGTCAAAATAAACGACAATCTGTCTTCAATCGGATTCAGTGTGAACCTATGCCTGATGAAGATGAGCCTTTGTTTGCTTCTGTCAACATGACCTCTCGGGATACTGGGGGTAGAGCTGATAGTCCAGATGGAGTATATAAAGGCACAAGAGCAAGATTCCTGGCTTCTAGTCAAAGAACTTTGATCTCTGAAGATGATTCTGAATTCCTTGGAGAATCTAACTTCCCACCTCTTCCTACTGGGGGTAGTTCTCCTATAATTGACTTTGATGCACAAAGCAATGATTCAGAACAAACAACATCCACCAGTTCATCAATAATCCCTCGTACAGTCACGACTTATATGGTTGATGGGAATACTGATGAGCCTTCTTCTTCCTTGACTCCTCAAGAACAAAGGATTGCTTCTTTGGAACAGCAAATAAAGTCTATGGTTGATGCTATGAAGTCGATGTATGAACTCATGGCAACTCAGATACAAAATCGACAGACTGTACCAGATGCCATACCAATTGACACTGGTGTAAGTCCAGTACAAGTTCCTCCAGTAGTACAATCCAATACTCCTGGACCAGCTCAACCAAATCCTAGTCTTTTTGGAGCTGGGGGTAGTGCTTACAATGCTGTTCCTCCTCCCAACTATTCTCTACAAGCTACAACTCCACAATCTTCCGGAGTTGTCTCTGAAGAATTGAAGAACCTCAAAACTCAATTCGAGGCATTCAAACAGAAAGATGGTTTACAAAGGTTAGGCATCAAGCAACCTTATCCGATAGAATGGAAGCAAGTATCATATCCTCATAAATACAAGCCTCCTACTATCTCATTCTATGATGGAACCACCTCTCCAAGTCAGTTTATTAATCACTTTGAAGTGATGACTAATCAACTGCAACCAAGTGATGCCCTCCTTACTCGGGTGTTCGTCGGATGTCTCAAAGGAACGGCTTATGAATGGTATAGAAGTCTCCCAGATGGGTGTATTACCTCATTTGCCGGTTTCAAACAGATGTTTCTTGAACGGTTTTATGAAGGGCTCAATGACATGACTATGTCTGCTCTTATTAGAATCAAGCAGAAAAATAATGAAACTACAGAGGATTTCATTGAACGGTTTCGAAGAGAAGCTCTGAAGATGCCTCTTGGAACTCCTGATGCTGTCACCATCGATACATGTAAATCAAATTTGTTACCAATCATCAACATGTGGACAGGATCTACTTAATTTCAAGACTGGCCTTCCTTCATAGTTAGTGCCAAGGCCGCAGAAATTAGTACTGAAACCTTCAAAGGTTTAGGAGTGCAGATGACTCCCAAAGAAACAGGTCAAGGTACTAACAATAATGCTAAAAATAATGCTCGCAAGGGAAAAGAAACCCTTGAAGTTAATCTTCAGAACAAAGATGCATCGACTGTTCAAACTTCTCCTACTTCTACAACCCAACAACCAAGAGCACCTCGCCCCAAAGAAGAATACTCTTTTGATGACGACGATGTCCTTGGTATCTTTGAATGTCTGCTGAAAGGTAATAAAATACAATTACCTAAAATCAAGAAACCTGATGAAGCTGGTAAGACAGATCATCCTAAATACTGTCCATACCACAGAATGCTGGGTCATACAATTCGTACATGTTATGTACTGAAAGGAAAGATCCAAGAAATGATTAAATCTGGAGTTATTTTCCTTACTCCAAAAGAGAAGACTGTCACTTCCAATGTCGTCTCTATGCAATTCGGAGATTTTCCTCCTCAACTCCTTGAAAGTGGGATCGTTCCTATTCCCAAGGCAACTCTTGACATAGTGAATATTCCTCCTCCACAGTCTGAAGGATTGGTGCCAATTACTATAGAAACAGGAGAAATCATGTGGATACATCCTGATCTAGTGGCAGATTTTGAATCTCCTCCTCTTCAAAAGACTACTTCTCGAAAGTCCAAGAAGGCTGGAAAGATTAAGTCATGTCATATGACTTCTCTTGGATCTATCTCCGACACAGAGCCAAAAGATAAAGAAGAAGCACTTGCTGGTGCTACTCGAACAGGGAAACCTTATCTAAAGGATTATTCCAAGAATCCTGATGATACTCCTGATATCCCTCCTGCTGATAAAAATGCTCCTAATGTTCCTCTTGAAGAAGAATCATCCACTGCACCGGTTGAACCTGCTCTTTCTAAGCCTACAGCTCTTGAGAAAGACAAACAACAGGCTCGGTTTGATAAACCAATCAAGAAGTTTCCTCCTCTTGGGCTTCAGAAGCCTTATAACTTCGACATTCTAGCTCAACTTGCTAATACTCCAGCTAGAATGTCCCTCTTTGAACTTCTACGTCTTTCTAAAGAGACTCGGGAGACGTTAAGTGAAGCACTTCTTCAAGCTGACTCTTGTCTTGCACAATTGAAGAAGCCAGATGTGGAACCTGCCACTTGCTTACATTGCAACAGTGTATTAGAGAATATCCTAAATATCACCTTTACACAAGACGACATACTACTGGAAGACAATCGACATGATCGGCCTCTCTATTACACTGGTTATATCGATACAATGAAGATAGATCGTATCCTTATTGATCTAGGGTCTGCTATAAGCATAATGCCAAAGAGTCTGTTGGATGAGCTAAAAATTCCTCTTCACAAGCTTTCCAAGACAGTTACTACCATCCTGGGATTCAATCAAAGCCGAAGCGAGCCTTTGGGAAAGATTCATCTAAAACTTCAGATAGGCGATTTCAGATCCAAGGTCACTTTCTATGTGATCGAGATTGTAGGATCCTATAATCTTCTTCTGGGGAGGCCCTTTCTTCATGAAAATAATGTGGTGCCTTCTACTCTTCATCAGTGTTTTAAATACATTGACAGCAATGGAAGAGTACAAAAGGAAGTTGCTGATATGAATCCTTTCCATGGGGTTGAAGCCTATTTCAATGATTCCCGGATGTACAAAGAAGAGTATACAAAGGTGATACAAGCTATGGAGAAAGAGGATTCACAAAGTGAGACTTTAATAATCCATGTTAAAGGTCGAACTA
The DNA here is from genome assembly GCA_029216955.1 of Iris pallida. Classification (NCBI taxonomy): domain Eukaryota; kingdom Viridiplantae; phylum Streptophyta; class Magnoliopsida; order Asparagales; family Iridaceae; genus Iris; species Iris pallida. The sequence continues at coordinate 2,370,587 of JANAVB010035019.1, forward strand.
CTCAGCAACAATCTCCCAAACCCTCTGGAGAAGGTCCTTTCATCATTCTAGTAAATGGACGAATCTCTCCATTACCTCTGTCGTCTACTCAAGATACACTGATCATTCCTGTCAGTGGGCGTACTGCAGTTCCTGTATCTTCACATGTGAAACAAGATACTCTGCTAATTCCAGTTGGAGGACGGATTACTCTTCCATCTCAGACTTCAAGGGAGCTCACCTCTTCTGAACCATTTGTTATCGATCTTAATCGAAACAAAGCTTCTGCTCGTTCTTCTTCTCCCCCTTTAGTCATTGATTTGGCTAAGATCTCTAAGGCTCAGCCTTCTCCCAATGTAAATATTGCTGCTTTTAAATTTAATGAAAAGTCTCCATCTTTGCAGTATGCTGATGTGTGTAATTATGTTCATAGTTATTTACATTTGTTAGATGACTTGAGCACAATAACCATAGGAGTTGTACAGACTGTTCATACAGATGTATCCCTAGAATCAGTACAATCTTCATACTTTCTAGTTCCCAGCAGAAAGCCAAGAGACATTCCAATATTCTTCTATAAAGGGCCCCAAAATCCTTCTGAACCTTTGAGAAGATTTCAGATTTCTTGGATGCTTCTTCAGACAACATTTTTATGTTGAAGAGTAGAAGTGTTCGTTCTTGTTAGATTTCTGCTATATTTATAGACAGAAGTTCCTCGAATAATGAAACGACACATTCATCTGACGGTTCGTCCGTTCATTAATGCCTGACGGTTCATCCGTTCATTACATTCATCTGACGGTTCACCCGTTCATTGACGGTTCATCCGTTCACTTATCATATTCATCCGACGGTTCACCCGTTCATTAATACCTGACGGTTTATCCGTTCATGAAAAATCGAGTTCAAAGATATTTTTATGTCTGAATTCTATTTTTTCTAATCAGTATTAAACTAAGATCATTTCTGGTTTAATATCATCTGATAGAATTACAAAGCTTGTTTGTATATTCTATTCTATTGAAATGTGTCATGTATTATTTACCTCTGAACATATTTTCTATATCATTATCAAAACAGCAAAACCATAAATCAGATCAAAAATTCTCATTTTCATTCATAATCAAAACATTGGATACAAGTGAGAATGAAAAAGATTCACTTATTGGGAGTTATTAGCTCCCTTATACGTTCAAGAACAACATTCAGTTTCTCTTCATGAGTTTTTCGAACTCTTTCCGCTGCTTCAATTGTAACATTCTGTTCATCAAAAATAATGATAGCAGACTGGCGACGGTTGACTTCTTCAATCTGTTCCGCCTGTATCTGTTCTCGTTCCTTCTGAAGAATTTCACAGCGTTCGGCTTCAGAGATATAAGCAGCAACCACCTCAGCTTGCTCTGTTTCCATGGCAGTAATTCGTTCTTGAAGTCGAGCCAATTTCTCTTTCAATTTCTTCAGCTCTTCAGTCTTGGACGCTTTATCCTTCTCCAGAAGCTCTATTCTTTGACGAGTAGCTAAAATTTCTTCGCCCTTTTCTACTAATTTCTCAGTAGAAGAGGCAAGAAATCCTTCAAGAGCTGCTTGTTGGGACTGTGCTTCATGCTCTAATTGACTGATTTCAGCTGCAGTTAAAGATTGAATGTCCTCCTTCTTAGTCTCCCAGTATTTTCGGATGGTTATTTCCAATTCATCCAGGAGATGTTCAAAGAAGATGCACTGAGACTCGCAACCAGCATGTCGCAGAGCCATGAGCGGGAACTTGACCATAGTTCGAAGATCAGAAAAAGGCATAGCTTCATCCTTCAAGAAACGTCTGGAATATGTATCTAGATATGAGTAAATGATTTCTGAATACATTCCCAGAGTTCTTGCTAGCCCAGTCTCAAATCTAGGAGTCGCCGTCATCATTGAAGAAGAAGCCTGAATGTTCTCTATCCTGGGAACAGAAGTGTGTGCGACTGGAGAAGTTGGCACGTGTGAACTCCCTTCATCAGCATCAGCCTGGATAAGCGGAGCATGAGTCGAACTCATTGCTGCAGCAGTTCCTACAGTCAAAGAAAAAAAATATATCAGCATATAAAGAAAAATAAATAGCAGAAATAGAATTCGAAATAAAGTTCTACCAGGTTGAGGTTCATATTCAATATGTGAAGGGAGTCTGGCATCTTCTCGTAGCCGGTCCATGATTGTATCCGACACCTGCTTCATATGGCTGCTTCCAGCTCCAGAATTACTGGGAGCTGGAGCATTATCTGGAGATTTAGCAGGTTCGGGGCTAAGTTCCATTCTGTTCCCCTTTACTTTATCCTCATCATAAGGAGCAGAAGTGCCAGCATGCCAGTCTTCTCCTCCTTCAACTTCTTCTTCTTCTTCATCTTCAGGATGAGCTTCTGATTCGGAGTCAATGATATTCACATCTTCATGAGTCTCAGGGACAATGACGATAGCAAGCTTAGTGTTGACTGCCGCCGGTTTAGTCCTCTCTGGAATGTCAGTTCGAAGAATGATGTCTTGACAAACATTCTTCAATAAATCATCAGCAGCTGATAGCTCAGACGCCGGCACGTCTTCATCGCCTCTGGCCGAAGAAATGTTTTCTTCAGCTTGAGTTTCAGGAACTTCTGACTGTTTTATCACTTCTTCTGGAGCTGGTTCTTCTTGAGAGTAATTGATCTGGTCATCCAGTGCCTGAATGACGCCTTCAGTCCCATGCTCAAATGGGACCATCCTCGTCTCCGAGGGTTCAATAGCTACTCCACTTGTGGTCGGAGCAGTTATTTCCTGAGCTTGAACAGACTCTACATCAGTCTGTTCAGTTGAAGCTGTCGGAAGGTGAATATCATCAGACTCGGTCTTCTCAGTAGAAGCTGCTTCATTGATTTCTGGCAAAACTCCTCCACTCATGATCGTTTCTAGGAGTTTATTGCCCTTCATTTTGCTGACAGACTTCTTGACATATTTGCCTCTCGACCTCCTTATCAAAGGAGCGTCGTCTTCATCAGTCTCTTCGTCTTTATCAGCGGCATCGTCTTCATCAACTGAGATACCGCCTAAAGATGACGTAGCAGTCACTGAGACTCCTTTCTTTTTCTTCCTAGGTGTTTGACACTTAGTACTCCTTTTGGAGACGGTCTCAGATTCATCGCTTCTCTTCCTCTTAGAAAGAGATACAAAAATGGGCGGAAGAACTTTATCAGGAAAATTTCCCTCCTGGAATAATTCATATCGGGGCTCAACCTCCGCTGTCTCATCTACGGGTTCTGGAGAAGATTGTCGAATAATAGTCTTCTTCTTTGATCTCTTCGACGGAGCTAGCTTATCCTCTGCAACAAAGGTCTTCAGATTGAAACTCGGCCTAAAAGTGCTCGACGACACATAAAAGCGAGCATATGTATAAAGCATCTTTGGCCCCGAGCTAGATAAAGGATTAGGCATAGAGAATATAACTTTTGTATCCCTAGCCGCAAAATATCTCCAAGCTCGAGCTCCGTCGACAAGCCCTCCACGAGCAGATAAGCAAGTGGTGGCGTTCCCAACGTGGAGCTGGTCATATCCGAATTGTCTAGCAAATCGGCTTAGTAAATATGGCTCCAGATATGTCATCTCTTCGTGACGGTATACTAGATGGGAGGGCCGTATCCTCTGCAACAACTGAAAGGCTACATCGTCTAGCCTGTTCCCCATATCTCCGTCCATCATATTTAAGGGCATGCTCTCATAGCCCTGTAGTGGAGGGACACATTGGATAGACCAATGTGATGCCCGATTCAAGACATTTTTGCATTCTGGAAGGGTGTGAACCTTCCAGAACGTCTCTCCAGAGTACCTCTCCAGAAAGAGGCTACCACTCCCTCCTGCTCCTGGAGGTATCAGACCATCATGATGAAGGAGAAGCCAACCATATAAATATGTGAAAGGCATCTCTATCCTTGGGAATTCTTCAGTCATCATCCTCTGATCAGACAGCATGTTGGTTACAAAATTTCGGAGACCTGCATTCAGCCTACAGGTCATTGCCGATAATAAGTCTAGCTTGTAACCATACACAAGGCGCACCGCTGCAAAGATAACGCCTCTGTGTATCCTGTCCAAGGAGCTGGAGCCAGGAACGATGAATCTCCTTAACCACAGAGATAAGAATCCGGCCAAATGACCGTTCCTTGACAGACTCTTTCCACTCTGTCTTACATAAGAGCTGAAAGTGGATCCAGCTTTGAACTCGTACCAGTCTTCAGTAATAGTGAAATCCTTGCAATCATATTTCTCCAGCAGATAAATGATTTCACCTTCAGAGAGAGGTTTGAAATTGCTGATCTAGTACCATCTCTTCTCGTTTATTTTCTTATCATCCTTTTCACGGTTCATGAAAAGGTAGGACATCCACTTCTGAATGTGGTGGCCAGCTTCATCCTTGGAACCCTTGTAATATAGAGTACATGTGCCAAAATGGCACATCATCTCTTCAAATAGATGTACCATCTCTGGGTTCTTCTCTGACAGAAAGTTCAGCTCTTCTGTCGTAGGAACATATTCCTCATACGGCAGCGAGCCTGAAGGCAGGTGTGAGATGTATTCCATCTCATGAAGGGCGAAGCCCATCTCTCCTTTTGGAGTCATAAAGGTCCCCGTCCTGTGATTGTATCTCTCAACCAAAGTCAGGAATAGGAAGGGGTTGGGCTTGAAGCCTAGGACGAATTGACGACGACATCATAAAGATTAATCTTCTTCAACTCAGTCTCAAAATTTTCCAAAGCCCAGTGGACCAAAGTCTTCCATCTCACATTCTCCTGATTCATTAGGCCGTTCATCCTCGGCGTCGAATCGGTGGGATAGAATGCATTCTTGTTGGACATGAATTAGTTTATGAAAATAGGCATCCTGAACGGCATCAATATGGATGAATCTTCAGGTGGTATGCATCCAGGCTTCAAATCCCGAAACACTGATACATCCCTCCTTCCTGTAAATAATACGGCTTGCCTTCGCCTGCTGATATTCTGTCAAATACCAGGACATCTTTCTCGGATAGCTGGCATGCATAAGTCTCATGATTGATAAGCCTCTGGAAACCTTTGGCCAGTACATGGGTTGTTTCACATCCCCTTCGAAGTAGAAGCACACCTTCTCTCTGATGCCCTTCGGCTGAGATTTCTGTGCTATGGCATCTCCGAACAAGAATGCTGGTTTCTTGTGGGATACCAGATCCAGACTCTGAAAGGGTTGTCCATTCATTAAGCAGAGTAAAGTGGTATGATCTTGATTGGCCAACAATGATAGTCTTGCTTCAGGAAGATCAAATTGAGAGAATTGTACATGAGATAGATCATGCTTAAATGAGAAACTCCAGTGCCCTTCATATTCTGCTTCTTCGCTTCGGATGTTCACTACAGAAAATGACAGAAGACAAAGTCAGATTTATCTATGTCTATGCGTGTATTACAGTATTTGAAAGAAATTTCAAAAGTCACGCAGACTCCATATGGATATACTACCATGACATGTTGAGTGACTTATTTCATGCAGATGATTAATTCACGCAAAGTTCAGACAGAATAGGATGAAAGTCACGCATCATTGCCAGAATCACATTTAAGTGAAAATGACAAAAACACGCTGACAGATCAAGACTAATCTATCCAGAGGATGACTTTCAGAAGTCTGCGTGAATAATTCAACATTGACATCTCTGCAAACATGTGAAAAATCACGCAGAATCATCATGAAAGCTGCGTGATTATTTCAACATGGACATTTCTGCCAAATATGAAAAGTCACGCAGAGTCATGAGAGCCATGCTCCTTTGCATGAAACACAGAGCTTCGTAAACACGAAGATGTGAAGTATGGCCGACCCTAAAGAGGGAGCATACTTTATTAATATCCTTTGCCCTAAGAAGGGGGGATATATTTCTGAAGTTTATTGTTTTAAGATCCTAAAAATTCTATGTGGAGTTCATCTTCATCAAAGTCGTCTTCAAACAGTTCGTGTCCCCCATCACTTACGATGCATAGGAGCTTGTGGGACTTCCTGTCGAGGAAGCCTGTCAGTAGTGGCACGCGAAGAAGTCGCAGGGGCTTTCCCCTTGGCCTGAGCATCAGCCTTCTTGGGAGCCATTGTTGTTGAAAAGGAGAAGAAGAAGTCGGAGAAGAAGGAGTTCGTCGGGGAAGATAAAGTTCTCTTCTGTGGATTCTCTCTTTCAAATGCAAGTAAAGAAAGAAAGAAGTAATCTATGGCTTATTTATAGGCTCATAAAGAATTCCAAACGGCATATCATTTTTTTGCCTCGATTTCGGCGTTTGATACGGGATCCTAACTGCACAGAATCCCAACAGTCCAATCATTTAGGAATAAATATCTCTTTAAAGTCATCTCAGCGTGACTAAATTCATTTTATCATCTTAAATTTTAAAGTATTTCGAAATAATTTCTCATTTTTCGAAAACTTTGAAGGGGTTTTGTAGGCCTTAAAAATGAAAGTCACGCTGAGTTGATCGGAACAAGGTCCAAAAGTCACGCTGAGTTGATTAGGACAATATTTAAAAATCACGCTGGGAGACAGCTCATCATTTGTCAGAGTGTCATTATGACAGACAGCACGACAGTCGAAGAATGTCTTCTCGTATGCCACGTATGCACGGAACTCGAGAGATCACAGCCGACTATTGCGTGACTTTTGAAATCTTCCTCAGCAAGACTCAGCCTTCACCAAGTTGGCGTACTAAAAGAGCTTCTTGTCATTTAATGCGACTGACAAAAGCAATCACTGTCAAAGATTTTGTGTCAGTCGAGGCACGTCGAATCAAGACAGCTGGCAGTTCTGCCTCAATATTGCGTATATTTTGAGCCTTCTGGCCCAAGTCTGCGTGTATTTTGAACTTATATGTTCCTTCCTCAAGTCTGCGTGTATTTTGAACTTTTTGTCTCAAGTTTGCGTGGATTCTGAAGTTTCATGCCCCACATCTGCATGGATTTTGAAGCTTTCTGCCCCAAGTCTGCGTGGATTCTGAAGCTTTTTGCCCCAAGTCTGCGTGGATTCTGAAGCTTCTTGCCCCAAGTTTGCGTGGATTTTGAAGCTTTCTGACCCAAGTCTGCGTAGATTTCGTCTTCAACAAGTCTGCGTGGATTTCATCAAATTGGAGTACGTGGCAGCCATGCCACTGATCTCTCGCCTGCGTGTCCTGTAACTTGCACACGACTCATGCATGATTGCCATGTGTCCAACAGTTACAGGCTACGTCCAGTAACTGCTCACAACCTTGCGTATGTTAAATCCTGCGTGATTTTCAACTAGGCACAGGTTGTGAAGACAGTTATCTTTTCAGTTATTTTTGACTCTATAAATAGAGTTCTTTTTCTCATTCATTGTACAGATACATAGTTATCTAACTTACTGTCAAAATTTTGAGAGCTTTTCTTCTTCGCATAGTCCAAGGGATAAAGCGATCGTCTTCTAGATCGGATTCCTACAGTTGTAATTTTCCCAGATACACAATAAATAAAGTGAATTTATTTATGGAAAACAATTGGTAGTGGATTTGTCTCCGCCCAACATATTGTATCAAAACAATTCATATCATTATATGGTATCTTTCATTCATTTATTTTGTGTGGATGAGATTAGTTATGGTTCTACTGCATTTTACAGCTTATGTATTCATATGAGGCCTATGTACTTCGTATGAATACAGCTGGCATATCTACGTTCCTTGTCCAACGTATTTTGGGACTGGGACGTTACACAGGCAGATGGCCCATACGGCAGCCAATCCTAGTCGCAGACAGGCTGTCTCATACGGCCCTGTCAGAAGCTCTGTTTTCGACCGTCCCTCATGCGGACCCGACCCCATGCGGCCCATTAAGAATATGGAATATTCCAATATGGACTCTTCTTACTATGCGTCTTCAGGTGCTAAGTCGAAGAAGTCTAGGGCAGTATGGGCCCAACAAGCCCAGTCAATTGTCCAAGCTGCTGACCGTCAGCGGGCACCGTTAACTGTTATATGGGCTCCTGATGGAAAGTTGTACAGATCCACGCATGTCCAGCCCTCCAGGGCAAACGGACATGGTGTCTCAAAAGTCTTCCAATTATGAATGAGAGCAAGTGCTTTTACTAGCCTCGGATCAGGAAGCAAATATGATATCTATGCACCCGTGCGCTCAGGATACCCGAGCCCACAAAATGGATGCAAAGATGGATCAATCTGCCCTCTACTTGTGAGAAGTACTCATCCACAAACGCAAGAAGAGAGAGGCAACCTTGGCATGCAGCAAGCCCTCCCTAGGACATCATTGTACCCAAGTTGTCATGAACTGCTGCTGCGACAAGTCGACAACACCTGAAGATCGACAGTCCATTTTCCAACGACTGCACCAGCCAACACTTGTCCGACGACAACTCGAGAAACATGTGCAAATTTTGGGAGACAAGGAATTTCCTTTCGCCTTCTGTAATTTAACTCGAAAGGTTCATGCCGACAAGGGAGGAAAGAAGACAAGCTCCTCCAGTCCAGCAATCTCAGCCAGCACTACAAGGAAACTCTCATATAGAGGATTGTCGACAACCACCGGGGGTTTCTACCTAGGCACCCGATCCAGAAAGAAGCTTCTAACACTCGGGAGTGCATCCTTGACCTCCCTGGGGGTAGATAAAGCTGGAGGTAGCAGTCCCCTCAATGTATGCGATAACCCGGTGTTCCAAGAGGATACACAGGGGGTAGTGATCTACTGGAATGATGCAACAGACTTGGACGTCCCCGAGGGTGACCACCTTCGCCAAGACGATGCAGCTTCCTGCACAAGGGGTGTCACCCCTTCCGAATACGAGGAGGACATTCCGACGTTCCCCGATGATTTCTCTGTACGAGGGTACGATACGAAAAGCACCTCTTCTACGGTCACTTCCACGTCTACCCATGTGCGGACAGTCTTTATGGCAGAAGATGACTATAAAGGACCTACGGATCGACAACGTCTAGAGGTACTTGAAGCCATGCTCCTATCCATGATCAAGTCAGTAGACGAAATCAAAGCTGCCCTGCCGACTCAACCAGCAAGGACGCCTGGACAAACCAGCTTGGGACCCACAATCAACGTGGACTCCAACACGACCGCTCCTCCTTTGGGTGACAATCCGCTAGGAGCATCCGCTCCTTCAGCTGCAACGAAGCCAGGGAGGCAAGGAGGGAAGTCCAGGAGCTTCGAGCAATATTTAATGCCCGAGACTCCTCCCGCGACCTCAGAATACGGCAGCCGTATCCCGTTGCATTGAGAGATGTTCCTTTTCTGCCACGGTACAAACCATTCATATCGATTCTTATGACGGAAAGACCTCTGCCAGCCGGTATATGAGTATTTTGCGGTCACAACAGACCATTTGCCGCATAGTGATGCCATCCTCATACAATTATTTATCGGAGCATTGAAGGGGATCGCGTTCGACTGGTACCGCAATCTTTCGGACAACTGCATCCATTCCTTTGACGGCTTCAAACACATGTTCCTGGAAAGGTTCTACGAAGTGGGACATGATGTAACAATGTCGTCTCTCATGGACGTCGTTCAGGGAGATAGGGAGCTAACAAGGAACTATATCGAGCAGTTTCACCAAACCGCGATGAGATTACCCCAAGGCAATCTCGAAAGCTCCTTGATTGGAATCTGCCAGAAGAAGTTGCTCCCTACAATCAGCCTCTAGATGGGCGAAGATCAGATCAGGGATTGGACGACCTTCATTATAAGCGCTACCAATGCGGAAGCGAAGTTAAAGAAGGCTCGCCAGCTAGGATTACACATCCTAGATGGAGAGGACAAAGGCAAACGTTCCTGTACCACCTCCAATAACAACAACAGTGGCAGCACCACCAGTAACAGGGATACCAAAGAAAAATAGGCCATAGTCGCTGGTACGACCAAAAAGCCTGAACAAAAGCAGGCAGAAGCTCAGTGGCCCAAGGTGAATTACTCATTTGAAGATAGTCATGTCAAGCCTATCTTCGACATGCTCTTGCAAGGGGATAGGATCCAACTCCCTCCACCAAAGCGTGAGCCTCGAGCGGCGGAGATAGAGGACCCAAAATATTGCTACTTCTACCGCTATGTCCATCATTCCACTCATGACTGCTTCCAATTAAAGCGGTACATTCAGAATCTTATCGACTCCAAAGCTCTGTTGCTAGATTTCGAAGAGGTTACCGTGGCTGCGAACATAGTATCAGTTCAGTTCGGTGACTTTTCCCCAACAAAAACTCAAGACGGGGTAGTACCTGCCCCCTAGGCAATGATGGAGGTTACTAATCTTCCACCTTTCCGGGACCAGACGACTGGGTTGGTGCCTCTCACCACGTCACGAGGAGAGGCCATGTGGGTGCACTTAGACTTGGTGCCCGAAGTTACCCAGGCGGTGCCATCTTCAACCAACAAAAAGAAGGGCAGGAAGTCCAGATCCTGCCATACAATTTCAGCCGAAGCTGAGGAGGCGGCGGCCTTTGTTACCCGGTCTGGTGCACAATTCCAGTCCACTCTGGGTAATTCAGTCACCTTCAGCCAGCAACGCTGTCTGCTACTGATGTTCCAGGGCCATCTCAGCCTCCACTGGCGAACAGGTCCAAGCCGAAGGAAACCCGCTTCGACAGGCCGCTCCGTAAGGACGCACCTCAAGGGCTGGAGAGACCTTACAACTTTGACATACTAGCACAACTGGCTAAACGCCAGCAAAGTTGTCGTTATACGAGCTTCGGAGGCTCTCCAAGGATCTTCGTGTCGTATTGAGCAAAACGCTCCAGAATGCGGATGCCTACTTAGCCCAGGTCAATCCTACAGGAGAGGATACGTCAACAAATCTCCAGGGCAACAATTGTACACACGCAATGCCCAACATCTTGTTTACCCCATAGGACATGTTAATTAAGACCAACTTGCATGATCGCCCCTTGTACTACATTGGATACATAGGCGACATCAAGGTGGATCAGATGCACATCGATCCTGGCTCGTCAATAAGAATTATCCCGAAAAGCTTGCTTCAATTCCTCGACATCCCTATGCACCAACTAGCGGCGACCAACACTGCCATTAGCGGGTTCAACTCAGGAAGGAGCTATCCCCTGGAAAAGATCCGCTTGAAATGTCAGATTAGCGACCTGAATACAGAGGTTACCTGCTACGTCATAGACACAGATACGTCCTACAATATCCTCTTGGGGCGTCCGTGGATACATGACTATATGATCGTGCCGTCCACACTCCACCAGTTCTTCAAGTATGTCAGTAAGCATGGCTTCATGAAGACAAAATTTGTCGACATCGATCCTTTCAAAGGGGTTAAGTCTTACTATTCTCCTGAGACTTGTCTATATGAAGAATCCAAGAAGCACATAACGGACGAAATGGAGGCCATAACAGGGTCAGAGGAACCTTTGAAAATTCATCTCCAGGCCCGTAAATCGGGCAAAGCCGCACCCCTTGTCACAACTTTGCATAAAGAGGTGCTCGGTTCCCCCGCCCCAGCTGCACAGTTGGAACCAATGGTCATCAGACTCCCGAGGTCCAGCCAGGAGCCAAAGCCCATCATGGAGCCGATGGTGATCCGATTGCCAAAATCCAATCAGAGGCGATCGAAAGATGCGAGGCCCTCTATGGCGTCGATGGTGATCCGATTGCCGAAATCCAATCAAAGGCAATCGAAAGATGCAAAGTCCTCTGTCGAGCTGATGGTTATCCGTCTCCCCAAGACAAGCCGGCAACCAAGTATTGATCCGAGGCCCTCAAGCAAGCCAATGCCACAAGCAGAACCCTTGGTGGTCAAGCTGCCCAAGACAGCGTCCCAACTATCGGTCACGCATGGGGTAGCTGAAGAGGAGACAGAACTCGCAAAATATCTGGTTGCACCGGTAGGTAGTCGCTCTCCTGATGATGTAATCCCTGTAGACAAAATTCCTTATTTCATCAATAAGAGGCTACCTTTAAACTACCCTGAGTGCAATCTGATGTATGTTGTGGAGCACGGTCTAGACATTAACCTGCAGACACAAGTGACAACCGTCCATACCGCAAACCGACTTACTCCCATTATAGGTGCCTACTTCCTAGTCCCAGCAGAAGAAAAGGGGATCACGTGATCATCTTCGGTCGAAAAGAAGGTCCTCAACTTTTTATACCAGAAGAGTTCGATCTCGAACTGGACACTGCAAGATTGCCGCTCTACATGTATAGTCCCCAAGCCAAGTACTTCATGCAAAAGCAGGGGTACGACATGGAGACTACCCTAGGTCTCAATTACGGCAAAGGCCGGCGGTCGCCTCTGTAGCTGTCAGCCCCGGCTGAAAAACCTCAGGATTATTACAGCAAGTCCAGACACGGTCTCGGTTATGTTACACCAGCAACAACATCCGAGAGTTTCGTTGAGGAATGCGAGTGGCATTTTCACTCATCCGAATCGCCTACATACAATTTCGATGATAGCATCGAGGATATATTCATGCAGACATTCTCTGTCAACATGACATCCGCTGACATTGAAGAGGAAGATGAAGATCTACTTGAACCTCTTGAATTGGAACCATGGGCCCAACAGTTGGATGCACAATGGGAGAAGCGCTTTGAGCAACGAGACCCTCCCACTGAAGACGAGGTCATGCAAGTTGACCTCGACAACGAATCCTCTCCAAAGCCAATCTTCATCAGTAAAAGCCTGACGAACGATGAGCGGGAGTCGCTGTTGCAACTCGTCAGAGAATATATTGACGTCTTCGCTTGGAGCTATGAATACATGCCAGGACTAAACCCCGAGATCGTACTTCATAAGCTCAATATTCATCCAGACGCAAAACCAGTCAAACAACAGCAACGACAGTTCCATCCAGACATCATGAACTCCATCAAAGCGGAAGTAAACAAGCTTATAGCTAGCAGTTTCATCCGCGAGGAGCAGCAGCCGGACTGGGTAGCTAATATAGTACCCGTTATCAAGAAGAACGGAAGGATCCGAATCTGCATCGACTTCCGTAATCTGAATGCGGCATGCCCTAAGGATGAATTCCCTCTTCCAATCACCGACATAATGATCGATAATATGTGTGGCTTCGAGCGCATGTCCATTATGGATGGCTTTTCAAGATACAATCAAATCAAAATTTCTCCTGACGATAAGAAGCATACGTCATTTTAAAGACCGATCGGCATGCATTGTTACACAGTCATGCCCTTCGGCCTAAAGAATGTCGGTACTACATATCAACGAGCTATGAGTATCATCTTCAGAGATCACTTGTGCAAGACGGTCGAGTGTTACGTTGACGACATCGCCATTTAAAGCCGCTCCAAGGATGATCACTTACACGACTTGAGGACAGTGTTCGACCTTATGTGAGCACACAATCTGAAGATGAATCCCACCAAGTCCTTTCTAGGCGTGTCCAGCGGGAAATTCTTGGGCTTTGTCATTACTTCTCGGGATATTCACATAGACCCCGATAAAACAAAAGTAATCCTGGAGATGAGTCCACCAAGGAACCTCCGCGAACTCTGCGGCCTCCAGGGAAGACTAGCCTACATCAGGAGGTTCATATCTAACCTCTCAGGGCGATGTCAACCCTTCACACAACTCATAAAGAAAGGCGTCTCTTTCGTATGGAATAAGGAATGTCAACGCGCCTGCGATGACATTAAGGAATACCTGTCGAATCCGCCAGTCCTAGTAGCCCCGGTCGCCGGAAAGCCCTTCCTGCTCTATGTACGGGCAATGGAACACTTCCTCGGTGCCTTGCTAGCACAAAACAATGATGCGGGGCATGAACAAGCCATCTATTACCTCAGCCGAATGAAAATATGGCTGGAGCGTAGGTACATCGCCGTGGAGAAGGAATGCCTTGCCTTGGTGTTCGCCATTCAGAAAATACGACACTATGTGACAGGGCAGACCATCCATGTTGTCTCACGAGTTAACCCCCTCAGGGTTCTCATGACCAAGCCAGGCGCACTCAGTTCTCGTCTAGCCACCTGGGCGATACTGTTATCCCCCTACGACATGGTTTTCATTCCACAGAAGGCTGTCAAAGGTCAAGCCTCGGCCGACTTCCTAGCAGCCCATCCAGGCTAAAAAATAATCAAAATCTATGAAGAAATCCTAGACGAAGTCGTTAACTCAAACATGACTTCACATAATGACGTTTGGCGAATGTTCTTCGACGGTGCTTCAAGAACGGGGCTCCAAGGTGATATCGTCGCTGGTGTCGGGATAGTATTAATTTCTCCCTCTGGATTGGTAGTCAATCGTGCATACTTTCTCACAGAACCCTGTTCAAACAATGTAGCTGAATATAATTCTTTGGTCATCGGGCTCCGACTCGCAAAAGAAGTGGGGGTCGAATACCTTGAAGCATATGGCGACTCGCAGTTGATTGTTAATCAAATCCAAGGCTTATACGAGGTTCGCAACGCGGACCTGATTCCTTATGATCAGATAGTAATTGCCATCATTGCAACCTTGGAGGGGTTCTTTATAGAACATGTACCTAGGCTCCAAAATATTGAAGCCGACGCCCTAACAGGCCTCGTCGCTTTCTTGGCAGTTTCAAACCATGCTCATCATCTAGTCGACGTGATAGGCCATAAACTGGTCTGTCCCAAAAACAACGTTCAACTAGGTACGAGTTACTCTACCCAGATAACTAATGACGTGCAAGACTGGAGACTCCCGTTCATCGACTTTGCAGTCTACGGAATCCTTCCTGAGAATGTGAAAGAAGCAACTTCAATCAGAAAGCGTTCCCTCAGATTCTTTTATGACACAGAAACAAAAATGTTATATCGACGATCCTACGATAGGCTACTGTTAAGATGCCTATCAAATGCAGAAGCCAAAGAATCCCTACGTGAGGCTCACGATGGCGTTTGTGGGGCTCACCAACCGGGCCCCAAGTTGCAGGACCGTCTCCGTCGGATGGGCTATTACTAACCTACGATGGTCGCAGACGCAGTCGATTATGCAAAGAAGTGTAAGGCTTGTCAGATCCACACAGACTTCATATATTTGTCATCCGAATTCTTGCACCCAATTGTGGCGTCTTGGCCATTTGAAACATGGGGAATGGACATCATTGGTCCAATCACCCCGCGTCGTCTAGGGGACACCGGTTTATACTTGCAATCACCGATTACTTCTCCAAGTGGGCAGAAGCTGTTCCGCTGGCAGAGGTAAAGACATCAAATGTGATCAGTTTCATAAAACATCACGTCATCTACCGTTTTGGACTGCCCTGGAGGATCATTCATGACAATGGTCCGTAGTTCGCAAGCCATGCTTTCTATCAATTCTGTGACAAGAATTGGATCCAGAACGTGGCTTCAACGGTATATAACCCATTGGTTAATGGTCTGGCTGAAGCTTTTAACAAGACCATAATCAAGCTTCTCAAAAAGTTTGTGTCTTCAAACTAGCGCGACTGGAATAAAAAGTTGGGCAAATGCTTATAGGCGTACCGTACTACAATCCACTCGGCTACAGGAAATACACCATTCTCTCTGGTTTACGGGAGAGGGATAGTTCTCCCATTGGAGACCCAGATCCCCTCACTCCGCGTGGCCCTTACTTACCGGTTAACGTCGGACGATAACTACCGCCGACGGCTACAAGAATTGGAAGCCTTAGACGAGAAGCGTTTGCAAGCTCAACAAAGCATCGAGCTCTATCAAGCATGCATCTCTCGAGCCTTCAATAAGAAAGTCAAACAAAGGATGTTCCAAATAGGCGATCTCGTCTTGGCCGTTCGCAGACTGATGGTCATGACTCACAAAACCGTCGGTAAATTCCAGCCCAAATAGGAGGGCCCATTCATCATCGAGACCATATTCTCCAACGGCGCATACCGACTCGCAAAACAGAATGGAGACTTGCTCATGATGCCCATAAAAGGCAAGTTCCTGAAGAAATACTATGTCTAAAGGCATGCTGGTACTTTCTCAAACCACCAAATATTCCAGACTGTCGAGTTATATACACCAAGTACCTCTGAACTTATACTCTATTATCTCTGAGTGGATTCATATTGCATTCTCCTAGGTGACAAGTCATGTATACTAATACCTCTGAACTTCCACCCTAATGATTCACCCCGCCGGAGTTTACCAGGCTTATTGCCATCTCTGAGCAAAATTTCTGGTCCTGATTATCGTGTGTCACGTCCATATTACCTCTGATACTGATAGTCTTTTGACTTAACACCTGTACCCAACCCGGGATAAAATCACGGTGTTAATGTCACAGAACCTATCACGTCCATATTACCTCTGTTGGATTTTGTCCCAAAATCTATTACTCGCACCACCAGTGCGCAGAAGAGTAATAGGTCCACCAAAAATTATTCATAATTATCATATGTCACGTCCATATTACCTCTGATATAGATAATTGCCTAACTTAACACATGTACCCAACCCGAGATAAAATCACGGTGGTAAGGCCACATAACCTATCACGTCCGTATTACCTCTGTTGGATTTTGTCTCAAAATCTATTACTCGTACCACCAGTGCGCAGAAGAGTAATAGGTCCACCAAAAATTATTCATGATTATTGTATGTCACGTCCATATTACCTTTGATATAGATAATCTCCTAACTTATACTACTAAAATCTGCTAGAATAGCGACGTATATTAGCGACGGCAGAAAAAGCAGTCGCTGATAATTGTCTATAGCGACTCCTAGCTTTACATGTCGCTGACCGTCGCTGAGTAACGACGTTCAGCGACGTAGTGTTTATTACGTCGCTGCATGGCGACATTTTGCGACGGACATACTTTTTACGTCGCTGTATTGCGACATTTTGCGACGTATATTTTATACGTCGCTGACTTATTTCATATAGGGTAACTGGCCCGATCGAAATCACAAATTTTCACCCAAATTTCTTTCTTCCCGCTCGATCCCCCTCTCCCCTCTCCCCCCGGCGAACCCTCCCATCCGGCGACCCCTCCCTCCGGCGAACCCTCCCCTCCGGTGACCCCTCCCTCCGACGAAACCCTCCCCTTCTCCCTCCGGCGACCCCGCTCGCCCACTGACCCCTCCCTCCAGCGACTAGCCTCCCTCCTCCGACGAAGTCTCCTTCCTCGCCGCCTTCCTCCTCCGACGAAGCCACCCTTCTCGCCGCCTCCATCCTCCGACGAAGTCACCCTCCTCAGGTAAACCCTAACCCTAGCCCTAGCTATCTAGACACAGACACGGACACGAGAACCCTAACCCTAGCTGGGGTGGTCTTGCTGTCGAGGGGGAAGGAAGGGGTGGGGTGGGTACAGGGGGGTGGGGGCGTCTTACTGTCGAGGGGTGGAGGGAGGGGTGGGGGTACCCGGGGGTGGGGGGTCTTGCTGTCGATGGGGGCAGGGTTGGGGTGGGTGCAGGGGTAGGGGGAGGGGGACATGGGAGGGGGGTCTTGCTGTCTAGGGAGGGCAGGGGAGGGGGGTTCTTGCTGTCGAGGGGGGGTAGGGGGGAGGGGGGCAGGGGTGGGTGGGTGCAGGGGTAGGGAGGAGGGGGGCAGGGGTAGGTGGGTGCAGGGGTAGGGGGAGGGAGGCAGGGGACATGACCCTAACCCTATTTCGGACACGACTTTGTGACACAGGACACAGGACACAGGACACACACACACAATACATATATATATACCTATATATATATAAATACACATATCTACATATATACATGTATATATATACTCACACACTTACATACACACACAAATACATATATAAATATATATGTATACAATGTATATACACACAAATATACATATATATACAATCAAAAATCTATTTGAAATTTATTTTAAGAATCTGAAATGTTGACGATATATACCGTTAGGGCTGCAAACGAGCCAAGCTCTTGTAAGCCTGAGCTTGGCTTGACTAGAATTAATCGAGCTCGAGCCCGAGCTCGAGCTTGGTAAGTTTTTTATTTTAGAGCTTGAGCTTGGCTCGAGCTTGTTTATATTAAGCTTGAGCTTGGCTTGGTTTGAGCTCGGGCTTGGCTTGATAAGCAAGCTTGATTCAAGCAAGCTTGATTCAAGCTTGATAAGCTCAAAATCAAGCATGTTAAGTTAGATTTCAAGCTTGCTCAACTTTATTTCGAGATCATTAGGCTTGATTTCAAGCTTAACGAGCTCGATTTCAAGCTAGTACGAGCTCGATTTCAAGCTAGTTAGGTTTGAATTCAAGTACTTATAATGTTAACAATTTATTTATAAAAATTTAATTAAACACTACCAGAATAAGTCGTTTTAGCGACGCCTAAAGACGTCGCTAAAACAACAATTTTCATCGCTAAAAATAATTCGCGACGAAATTACCGACGTTTCGGGCTGGTCGCGGAAATGTAAGTCGCTGATCATATAAACGTCGCCAAACGTCGCAATTGTCGACGTTCGTCGACGTATTTATACGTCGGTATAATGCCGACGTCCACCGTCGTGTCGTCGCTCTTTGCGACGTAATATTTAGTGTCACTACAAGTCGGTAAATGTACCGACGAATTACCGTCGAGTCGTCGGTGATTTAGTGACATATACAAAGTCGCTAGACGTCGGTAAATCCTGGGAATTTCTTGGGTTAATTACCGACGTACACCGACGTTTACCGACGTCCTGCGACAAATAATGACGTCTCTAAACGTCGGTAGACTGGATAATATTAATTATCTACCGACGTCTACCGACGCACTATTACGTCGGAGGACGTCGGTAAACGTCGCTAATTCTGCAAAAAATAAAAATAAAATAAAATACAGAATGTCCATTTCTCCCTGTATTTTAAAAAGCTAACCATTTCTCACTGTAGAATAGGATCCAAACAATCACAGAATGTCCATTTCTCACTGTACACAGGTTTCAGTCCCTATAACCAAGTCTACAACAATCACACAAAATATGGTTGTAAGAATGGCTTAGAACACAATCCAAAATTCACACAATGTCCAAGTCTACAACAATCATTCTAGCAATGTCCAAATCGGGTTCGTAAGACAAACTAAACATAATCAGTTCTATTTCACATGCTTAATTGCCAAGTATGGGAACGAATGGCTCAGAACACAACCCAAAATTCATTCTAGCATACATTAGTGTGAATCATCTATGTTCTGTACATATGGTGTAGTATATGTTCTTATCGTATCTAGTATCTGAAGAATATAACAGAATCAAGATGAACTCACATAATGTAATACTAAGACATCATGTACTACTATATAAGATATAGTGATAGGTTGTCGTATCATTATTGTCGAGGGATGAGGGTCGAAGGACAGTCAACTTTATCTACGGATACATAGTTTCTGCCTCGCCAGTCGAATGGCTTAATAGCCAAGTATGGGAACGAATGGCTCAGAACACAACCCAAAATTCATTCTAGCATACATTAGTGTGAATCATCTATGTTCTGTACATATGGTGTAGTATATGTTCTTATCGTATCTAGTATCTGAAGAATGTAACAGAATCAAGATGAACTCACATAATGTAATACTAAGACATCATCTACTACTATATAAGATATAGTGATAGGTTGTCGTATCATCATTGCCGAGGGATAAGGGTCGGAGGACAGTCAACTTTATCTACGGATACATAGTTTCTGCCTCGCCAGTCGAATAGCATAATTGCCAAGTATGGGAACGAATGGCTCAGAATACAACCCAAAATTCATTCTAGCATACATTAGTGTGAATCATCTATGTTCTGTATATATGGTGTAGTATATGTTCTTATCGTATCTAGTATCTGAAGAATGTAACAGAATCAAGATGAACTCACATAATGTAATATTAAGACATCATCTACTACTATATAAGATATAGTGATAGGGGCTCGCCGGAGGGAGGAGAAGGGGCTCGCAGTGGAGGAGGAGGATGAGCGGCGCCAGAGGGAAGGGGGTCGGGCTGTCGTCGAGGTCGGGAAAGAGGGGCGGGAACAAAAAATTTGGAGAGAGGGAGAAATGAAAAGTCGAACCGAGGAAACCCTTTTATCAGAAATTAGCGACGTCCGCAAATACGTCGCAAAGCGTCGGTATTCGTTTAATATTCGGCAATGTAATAATCTTTGTGACGCTAAACGTCGCTGAACTAATAAAACTAGCGACGTTTTTCGACAAATCAACGACGTTGGTTTTTATTACACTAAAGGTAGTCGCAATATATCACTGTTTGTCGCTATCAGCGACGTATTGTGACACATACTTTCAGAGTCGCTATCAACGAATGGCTCAGAACACAACCCAAAATTCATTCTAGCATACATTAGTGTGAATCATCTATGTTCTGTACATCTGGTGTAGTATATGTTCTTATCGTATCTAGTATCTGAAGAATGTAACAGAATCAAGATGAACTCACATAATGTAATACTAAGACATCATCTACTACTATATAAGATATAGTGATAGGTTGTCGTATCATCATTGTCTTCCGGATCGTCCTCATCAAGGCATAACGGGCTGTTCAGCGTGCCCAGCTTCTTCAACTTCTCGCTGGCTGCAGAGTCGAAATAGGAACGGGTCCTCTTTGCCGGCCCGGAGCTCTGACTCGCACTCGTCGTCACGCTACTGGTTTCCTCTCCTCCTCTGACGCGGGTCATAAGAAAAGAAATTTCGTACCTCTTCTTCACATAAACATCATTGCCGCCTTGTACTCGAGCCTCCTCATCTGTCATTCTATCCAACTTCTCGGAGTCATCGGAGAAGGAGTCGAATAAGTCGGCGGTGATAGTAGATGATTGCAAGATAGGGAGCGAAAAGACAGGCGAAGAAGAGGACGATACGAGTCGAATGGAGGATTCGAGTGACAATGTAGGCACCGAGAAGTCGGATAGCGTCACAGATGAGGAGGCTCGAGTACAAGGCGGCAATGATGTTTATGTGAAGAAGAGGTACGAAATTTCTTTTCTTATGACCCGTGTCAGAGGAGGAAAGGAAACCAGTAGCGCGGCGACGAGTGCGAGTCAGAGCTCTGGGCCGGCAAAGAGGACCCGTTCCCATTTCGACTCTGCAGCCAGCGAGAAGTTGAAGAAGCTGGGCACGCTGAGCAGCCCGTTATGCCTTGATGAGGATGATCCGGAAGACAATGCTGATTCAGTTTTGCCTTCCTTGGATGGTATTGATTCTGTAGATTCGTGTATAAAAGAGGAAGAGATTGGGAGTAGAGTGGACCCGGAGGGAAATGAGAGATTAAAATCTGGGTCAATATGCAATAAGCGAAAGAGAGTCGAAGATTCTGATAGGTTGTCGTATCATCATTGCCGAGGGATGAGGGTCGGAGGACAGTCAACTTTATCTACGGCTATATAGTTTCTACCTCGCCAGTCGAATGGTTGCAGGGACTATGTCCTGATCACCATGTCGTACCGTAGATTAATGCAAATGGAACTGGAGCCAAAAGACAGAAACCAAAATACAAAATACAGAATCCAAAATACAAAATACAAAATACAGATACCAAAATACAAAATACAGAAACCAAAATACAAAATACAGAAACCAAAATACAAAATACAGAAACCAAAATACAAAATATAGAATCCAAAATAGGACCCTCTGTGAGAACGGATGGCTCAAAACACAACCCAACCGGAGAGGATACTCTGAGAGATCCATCTGAGAGGGACGTATACTCTGAGAGATCACCTTTACAAGAATAATATCAGTAGTGGGATTGAGTGCTGGAGGAGATATTATCAGAGTATACGTTCTACTCAGATGGGTCTCTCACCGTTACTATTTTTTCCTGACAGCATGGTGGATGTGCTCCGTCCACAGATTCTTGCTCCGAGCCAAAACTTTGTCCCGGAGCTCAAGTGGACATCCTTGGTGTAGAGCTTGAGTGAGAGGTTCCTGACAGCATGGTGGTCTCCTTTGTTAAAGTATCCATGCTCGTCCCACAACCAATGTGGGATTAGCACGGATACTTTAACAAAGGAGGCCACCATGCTGTCAGGAACCTCTCACTCGAGCTCTACACCAAAGATGTCCACTTGAGCTCCGGGACAAAGTTTTGGCTCGGAGCAAGAATCTGTGGACGGGACACATCCACCATGCTGTCAGGAAAAAATAGTAACGGTGAGAGACCCATCTGAGTAGGACGTATACTCTGATAATATCTCCTCCAGCACTCAATCCCACTACTGATATCATTCTTGTAAAAGTGATCTCTCAGAGTATACGTCCCTCTCAGATGGATCTCTCAGAGTATCCTCTCCGGTTGGTTGTCGTATCATCATTGCCGAGGGATGAGGGTCGGAGGACAGTCAACTTTATCTACGGATACATAGTTTCTGCCTCGCCAGTCGAATGGCTGCAAGGACTATGTTACCGCGGTGTCGTAGTCCAATATAATCCAGAGATTGACACAGTTCTAATTCATATATGTAGTCCAATACAAATAGTCTAATACAAAAATAACCCAATACAAATAGTCCAATACAAATAAGTACTAATAGCTAATGAGAACCACACTGCTCACGCAAACGCTCAGTGATACGTTCACGCAACCACTTCGAAAAAGCGAGATTTTGGCGCGAGGAGAGATGTCGTCCCTTGCAAGGACTGCATGAAGAGAACTCTCGGTCTCACTAGCTACCGGTGCTGGATGAATAGAACTCCCGGTCTCACTAGCAACCGGTGCCACTTCCTCCTCAACTGTAGGAGGAGCCACCTCAGCATTCACTGTTTTTTTCAAACGACGTGCCGCTCCTCGGGTCATGGGTGCCATCTGGTAAGATCGATAGACACAAATAATATAATTGTAACATAAGCAAGCTAACTAAAGGAACCATCATGTAATTTGAGTACATTTTCGAAAGCCGATAAAGTATAAGAAATTCGATTTTTTGCCAAGTGTGAGAACGGATGGCTCAGAACACAACCTAAGATTCATTCAAGCATACATTAGTGTGAATCATCTATGTTCTGTACATATGGTGTAGTATATGTTCTTATCGTATCTAGTATATGAAGAATGTAACAGAATCAAGATGAACTCACATAATGTAATACTAAGACATCATCTACTACTATATAAGATATAGTGATAGGTTGTCGTATCATCATTGCCGAGGGATGAGGGTCGGAGGACAGTCAACTTTATCTACGGTTACATAGTTTCTGCCTCGCCAGTCGAATGGCTGCAGGGACTATGTCCTTGAGACAGTGAACATATACACCATGAATCCAAACCCATATTCACATTTACTAATCCAAATGGATGCAGGGACTATGTCCTTGCCTCTCCGGTTGGTTGTCGTATCATCATTGCCGAGGGATGAGGGTCGGATGACAGTCAACTTTATCTACGACTACATAGTTTCTGCCTCGCCAGTCGAATGGCTGCAGGGACTATAATAAGACACAATTCACCAAACAGAACCATACTGTAGAACTCACACTTTAAGACAATAGATGAAGGAAGACTTATATGGAAGATCGATAGGGTTGAGCGATGTCATTTTATTCTACAAAGAGAACCATACTGTAGAACTCATACTGTAGAACTCACACTTTAACACAATTCTACAAAGAGTTGTCATAGGGTGTTGAGCGATGTCATTTTATTCTTTTCTTCTTCTTTTTTCTTGGGATTTTTGAGTATTGGATCTTGAGAGACATATATAGCTAGAACTTACGAAGAATGGAGTACCATACTTCAACAAATAGATGTTGACTAATTGGTTCATATACTTGTTGTCTAAAATAAGTGTAGGAATGTTGCAAGGTGAAACAATGTATCAAACACTATATCGAAACCCAAACCCAATATGTAAATCCAAATTAATACGAAAATACACAAGTGTATGTAGGGGATTAAATGTACAGAGGTGAAATACATATATATGCAAGCTTGGGGGTGTCCACATGTCCAACAAATAGACACAAAGTGTCCAAAACCTCACGAACACACTGTATTAGTGAACACATGGCCGTAATGTGTCTCCGTGTCCATTTTGGATACGAAAAACACCTCAATTAGGTTAGGGTTTACCTTCAGTCTCCTCGCGGTGGTGGAGGAGGAGGAGGAGGACAAGTTCGATTGTGGAGGAGGAGGGGATTAAGTGTACAGAGGTGAAATACATATATATGCAAGCTTGGGGGTGTCCACGTGTCCAACAAATGGACACAAAGTGTCCAAAACCTTACGAACACACTGTATCAGTGAACACATGGTCGTAATGTGTCTCCGTGTCCATTTTGGACACGAAAAACACCTCAATTAGGGTTAGGGTTTACCTTTAGTCTCCTCGCGGTGGTGGAGGAGGAGGAGGAGGAGGATCTCGCGGTGGAGAAGGAGAAGGGGCTCACGGTGGAGGAGGAGGAGGAGAACGGGCTCGCCGGAGGGAGGAGAAGGGGCTCGCGGTGGAGGAGGAGGATGAGCGGCGCCGGAGGGAAGGGGGTGGCTGTCGTCGAGGTTGGGGAAGAGGGGCGGGAAAATAAAATTTGGGGAGAGGGAGAAATGAAAAGTCGAACCGAGGAAACCCTTTTTATCAGATATTAGCGACGTCCAAAAATACGTCGCAAAGCGTCGGTAAGCGTTTAATATTCGGCGACTTATTAATCGTTGCGACGCTAAACGTCGCTGAACTAATAAAACTAGCGACGTTTTCCGACAAATCAACGACGTTGATTTTTATTACACTAAAGTTAGTCGCAATATGTCGTTGTTTGTCGCTATCAGCGACGTATTGTGACGCATTCTTTAGGAGTCGCTAAATCCAAAAATATTAGCGACGTTTTAAGTTGGCGTCGCTAATTTCGTCGCTAATATGACTTATTTTGGTAGTGAAAAAAGTTTCTTAAGAACAATTATTAAGGATATATAAATATATAATGCACACAACCATATTGTTATGCAAACATATATAAAATTAGAATTCAACAAAGAACAAACGAGATTCTAAACAAGCTCCTAAACGAGCTCCTAAACGAGCTTCTAAATGAGCCAGCTCGCAAGCTCATAAACGAGCCAGCTTGCGAGCTCAAACGAGCCGAGTACTTCTAAGCTTGAGCTTGGCTCGTTTATTAAACGAGCTCAAAAATGAAGCTTGAGCTCAGCTTGTTTACTAAAAGAACCGAGCTCGAACAAGCTTTTATCGAGCCAAGCTTCGAGAAGCTCGTGAACGGCTTGGCTCATTTGCAGCCCTATATACCATCAACATTAGGTAGTAGTGTACAGTTCATGATTAGTATTGTTTAGATATTAATTTCAGTTAAAGGGTTAGTTTAGATTAGGATATTAGTTTATGTTAGAAGGAACTGCCTGCAACTGCATCGTAGCTGCAGGAATATGAGAAGTTATTAGATGTTAAAGTAGGATATTAATTTATTAGTTAGGATAGAGATTTATTAGTTATTTTTATAAATCGTGATATGTTAATGCCTGCAGCTGCATCGTAGCTCAGGGATATGACTGAGAGGGTGACATGGTTGTCACATTAAGGGTCTTTGAGGAGGTGACATGTTGTGAATAGATATATCCTTATAGTTCTCCTACGTAATGTTAAAGAAAATCCGTAGGAGAACTATATATAAGGATATTACTTTTCACAACATGTCATCTTGTCAAAGACCCTTAATGTACCAACCATGTTACCGCGGTATTGGTATTGGGATACCAATAGCGATAAGGTAAAGGGTACCAATAGTGATAAGGTAAAGGGCACCAACTTAAGGAATTGGTATTGGGATACCAATAGCGATAAGGTAAAGGGTACCTTGGTAGGTAATGTCTAGAAATAGAATATTTGACTTAGATTTGACCTTATTTGACCAAGGTTGACTATTTTGACTGAAAGTCAAAGTAGAGTCAACATCTGACCTAGATTGGACTAAGAGTTGACAAAGTCAACTATAGGTCAACCCTTGACCTACTTTGACCTTGTTTGACTTTGTTTGACTTAGCTTGACCTTGTTTGACTTTGTTTAACTTAGTACAACCTAGTTTGACCTAGATTGCATATCATTGTTATTAGTAACTGTCCGCTACTAATGTGTGTCCCATAATAAGACATAATATACGAATTTGTGCCTATTGGATAATATGTGTCCATCTTTGCAGAATTATTTCCAAATGGATATGAATTACTACTTGCGGAATCGTTCATGGATGTACAATCGTCGTCCTGATGATATGTATGGTGTGCGGGATGAATACATAGCGGGAGTAGAGCAGTTCCTGCAGTTTGCTAAGGCGTTCCCTCAGTATACTTTCGTGGTATTTAGGTCGATCGTCCATACGCAAGACTTGAGAATGAGTCTATTAGAACGCTAACCAAGGGACCAATTTATACTGCAAAAATATGGCCAAACTACTGTGTTAATGGGTTTAGGTTCAAGTCAACAACTTGCCCGATCAGAGACAACTTTATTGATCTCGACTCCACCAAAAACAGCTGTTTGTGTATCAGATCTTCGAACTACAAAGATGTTGATGCGGGCAACGATTTCTATGGCGTGCTACGGAAGATCGTGGAGCTGACATATAGTTATGGAATAGAGCCTGCTAAGATTGTGTTATTCAGGTGTGATTGGTTCGATCCGATTGAAGGTCAAGGTTGGAAAGTAGACAAGCACGGTCTTGTTGATATAAAATATCGACGTCGATATCAAGCCTATGAACCATTTGTCCTATCAAGTCAGGCTCAGCTCGTGTACTTCACAAGTTATCCTAAACGGGGAACAACAAGGTCGGACTGGTGGGCAGTATGCAAGACCAAAGCTAGAAATACCTTTGAGGTTGACGATATAGCTTATCAAGAGGATGAACTACCACTTGTAACAAATATTATAGAAGTGGACACGACGGAAGTTCCTCATTACACATCTAATTGTGTAGAAGAAGTAGAATTATCTGAAGAGAAAGATGCATATGAAAGTGAAGATGTAGAGAAAGAAGAAGAAGAAGAAGAAGAAGAAGAAGAAGAAGAAGAAGAAGAAGAAGAAGAAGAAGAAGTAGATGAGCTAAACGAACTAGATGAATTTTCAGAAGAGGATTAAATCTGTACGTTTATTTTATCATTATATTTGACACTTTAGTGACACTTCTATCATATAAATCTGTGACACTTTAGTGACACTTTATTGACACTTTTATCTGTGACTATGATATTTTTCAAAAATCTGTGATGTTTATCATATAAATATCTTTTTTTTGTCATATGTTATTATCAGGTATGACTAGACCATCTGGACGACGCGAAGGATTTTATATTAGGCAGTCCCGTCAGCCTCGGGCTGGGGATGGAGATTCCGTACCCTCATCCTCATCTCCGAGTACGCCATTGTACCATTCTGTTCCTGATCCATTACCGGGACAGGGCAGTTCCAGCAGGTTGGCGACTCCTCCCTCGTCGTTTAGCCTTTCTGATCCCGCGTCCAGCATCCCTGATCCCCCGTCCAGCATTCCTCCTGCCGACGGCTCCATGGGGGGAGCCGACGCCGAGCATATGGAGGACGGAGATCAGACTGATCCTGTCCAGGCAGGAGGTGAGAGCGACCCTCCATGCGCTCCCCCGGACGAGACGCGTATGGAGATTTGGACGGACGGGCCTATGAAGTAAGTTAATTAATTAATATATATTTCTCAAATGATTATATGTACATATATATTCATAAAAATTATTATTGTATAGATATCGGCCTTCTGCAGTACAGAGACAGCTGGGGGTATTTCTAAGGCAGAACTATGGTGGGCCTTGGATTAACTACTCAGATGCTCCTGCATATAGGAAGACCTTTTGGTTCGTCCACTTCAAGGTAAAAAATTTGTTTATTTTTAAATTTTAATAATCATTTGTGTATATTATACAACTTTTCTATTTTACTTCTTGTAGAGGACCTATTTCTATCCACCACACCGGGCGGCGAAGATCGAGGGCCAATTTTCTGCCGTCGCAGCCAAGCTCATCCGTGATACGATCTACGACCAGAAGTCTCGTGATCGCTCCGGACAGCCGATCCATGGTTGGATCACGCCAGAGCAGTGGACTGCGATGAAGGCTAGATTCAGCGAGCCCAAGTACCAGGAGCGGTCTGACAAGGCCAAGGTGGCGCGGTCGAGCGTCGGTAAGTGGTGTGGTGGCTCCATTCCGATGACGGAGCATTTTCGTCGTCTGGTACATTTTCTATGACGGACATTAATTTATATATAGTTCGATAGAATGTTTAATACTAATAATAGATAATATATTTTAACAGGTAAAAAAGGGTGAGGACCCGAACATGGTGACCGTCTTCCTGGTCACCCATCGGAGGGCTGGAGAGTTCATTGACGAGAGGGCGACGCAGGCATATGTACGTTCTATTCTTTTTATTAATTTACTATAATTTAGAAAACAGAAAAATAGATATCAATATAGACTTTAGCAAACACTTACACGTTAGCAAACATGTTCTAGGCCGAGTTTGTTCGGCTACAGGAGGAGGCGGCTGCTGCTGCTAGTGCGCCAACAGATGGAGGGGATGGTACTTCCTCCCAGCCGCCTACAGCTCCATCGCCGGACGAGCTCTGGATGACCGCCGTTGGCGGTCTTTAGAAGGGTACGTACCGTAGTACGGGATCCTATAGCGCGTATTTGGCTTCAGAGTCATCTCGGGCCCCCTCTGTCAGTGCGCAGTCTCCGGCTTCGCAAGCGTCGTCACGAGCTCAGGATATTCGTCATCAGATCGAGGAGCTACGTCGCGAGTTGCAGCAGCAGATTTCTGATACGGTCGAGCGACGATCCGATCCTCCGATCGTCATCGGACGATTTGATACGGTCGAGCGCAGTATACAGGAGCTGATGAGTCTGCAGCAGGCTACAGCTGCCAGCTTGCACACGCTCACCGAGTCTACGCAACGCACAGAGCGTAGACAGGTCGAGCTGGAGGGATCGCAGAGGAGCATGTCTGCCTCACTCACTCAGGTATCGGCTTCGCTTGAGGCGAGTACTGAGAGGGTGGTGAGTACCCTTGCTGTTTACGGTGAGCGACTGCGAGAGCTGGAGCAGATACGTCCTCCCGGTCCATCGACGGCGCCGACTTCAGACATTGCACTGCCTCCTACTGCCCCTACGGTACAACTCACACATGAGCAGTATGAGTACATGCTATCCTAGATGCACGACAGGGGTCCTCAGTGATCCAGTAGATTTTTTTATCATCTTTGTATTTATTGGCCCTATGGGCCCATTCACCGTTCTGTACACTGATTTTGAATATTATTTGACTCTGTTGGACATGTATGTTTGTTGGACATGTATGTTGGTGATATTTAATTTGTTGGTATTTTCATTGAGTACATGTATGATATTTAGTTGTAGACTGTTATGATGGGAGACTATTATTCATCTATTAGTTATAGACTGTTATGATGGAAGACTGTTAATTGTGATGATATCTGCGACGGGGATGACAAATATACCTACGCTGGGTTATAAGCGATGATCTGATATACAAAGGAGGTGCTGCCCAAATTTTAAAAAAATATAATGTGTATTTTTGTGATGATGTGTGTCTGTGTTTATAGTGAATATGCAATGCAGTATTCGGAACCATCGACAGTTTCGATTACTGTTGTATGTTTTATCTTGGATAGAAAGAGCAACAGTTCAGGGTGTACTTCTGAGAGCTTCATTTCACGTCCTTCACTTTCTCGGGACGTCGTAAAGGATCCCGAGAAGGTGAAGGACGTGAAGAGGAAGCTCTGAGAAGTGAACCATGAACTGTTGCTCTTTCTATCCAAGATAAAACGTAGAACAGTAAGCAAAACTGTCGATGGTTCGAATACTGCACTTCACACACACTGTAAACACAGACACACAGCATAACAAAAATACCAATTTTTTTAAAATATTTTTTATAACATCTGCGATGTATAGCGACGTTCTGCGATGTTTTGCGACGTACAGAACACGTCGCCAAATAGTGACGTAACGTCGCTATACGTCGCTATACTGCTGACGTTGCATATGACCACCTGAGAGATGACGTCGCTAAAGTTGTCGCTAGGCGTCGCTAAAATGCTGACGTGGCTGCCATGCCATGTCATCAGATATAAAGTTGACGGCGTCGCTAAGTGGTCGCCCTACGTCGCTATAGTGGCGACATATGATGACGTCGCTATCTGTCGCTAATGTTGCGACGTCTAGCGACACTAAACGTGACGTCGCAACTAGCGACGAATTGCGACGAAATTGTAATCTGCGACAAGCCTATACGCGACATCCAGTTTTCGTCGCTAAATCCATCGCTAATAGAAATTATCGACGGATTTTCCTTTTTTAGCGACATATACAGACGTCGCTAAAAGGGGTTATTTTAGTAGTGTTAACACATGTACCCAACCTGGGATAAAATTACGGTATTAAGGCCACAAAACCTATCACGTCCATATTACCTATGTTAGGTTTTGTTTCAAATCTATTACCTGCACCACCAGTGCACAAAAGGGTAATAGGTCCACAAAAATCATTCAAATCTATTACCCGCACCACCATTGCACAAAAGGGTAATAGTTCCACAAAAATCATTCTAATCTATTACCCGCACCACTAGTGCGCAAAAGGATAATAGGTCCAAAAAATTGTTTAAATCTATTGCTCACATTTTCAGATGCACAAAAGGGTAATAGGTCCACAAAAAGTCCTCCAATGGGATGTCCTCTACCAACCACAACTGTTGTATTAGGCCCCTAGTATAAGCACTTCAGACATCATAAGTTAAAGAATAGAGAAAATGTATCTCTTTATTTCAAGTAGACATCAACTACATTGGTGGGGCTACATCTCCAGGAAAAAAAAGAAAAAAAAAGAGAAATAAGAGAAAGAAAAAAAAGAAAAGAAAATCCACTACTCATTAGCAATACATATCACAGTGAGTATCACCTCAAGCGGCACAGTGGGGCGATTGATCTTCATCTTTTTAGGTTAGTTTGGCAGCACCACGCCTTCGTCAAATGGCAGTTTCGTAGCCCTCGGAAGGAGTCATATTTTACTGCTGAGAAGCAAACAAGGCTGTTGAACCTTCGAGAAGCCACACGGAGGAGGGCAAATATGGCATGCTAAAAGCATCTACAAGCGTTAACTTTCTCCCCTCCGTATTGCGGACGTCCTAGGCCCGTTCCTCCAAGAGGCCATACCTTCAAAACAGCATCCCTAGTGTGCTTTTGCCTACTTAGAGAGCTGTGAAAACAGAACTTTCACGATGATGCCTAACCACCGTCCGACTCTTCGATGTATAAAGGGTCTTCCTACCATCTGAGAAAAACCTTTTCGAAGCATGGAGAGTTCTGTGCTGTCTGATGTGCGTGTCAAAATATTGCATTTTCACCATATCCAAAATTGCCGATACCGATCCTGGAGAAATTTGCTAGCCAGATCCCTATAAAATATAAAAAGGGGAAAAGTGGTTAGCAGTCAGAAGAAAACAAAGTAAATGGGTTTCTATTTAGTTCATGCGGCCCAGCCACAATAGAACACGCCCAGTCCAGATCAGGGGATAGCTCATACGGCTCAATCGTGTGGAATCTATGTGGCTCAATCCATGAGGACCAATCACACAACACATGCAGCCCAGTGAGACAGGGAACACATGCACTGTGGAAGCCCGACTATGCGTAAAAGGCATTGAAGCCAAAGCACAACGATGATATGTGACTGGCCCGCACATAAAGCATGCGACATGGCTATCTGAGTTCAAAGCACTCGTTCTCCCACCATCCTTACCATGGATAGAGGCTGTACGTCAGGATGAGCGGAGAATGAGTCCGCAAATATCGACGAAGAAGCAAACTCCTTTCCTCTGTTAGCAGCGCCGGTCAATTTGGAGGATTCGGGGGCCATGGCTGATCGGGAGCGAAAAAGGATATTGGAAGAGAAAAGGACAAAAAGAGAAGGCAATAGAAGTTCTCTCGCTGCCGTTTGGCCTGCATATTTATAGGCCACCAAGAAGCGTAAACGGATAGGCGCCGCTTCGATTATCATGCCATTAAAGATAATGATGACATTTTAGATTTGATCCTTAGTAACCGTCATCTTTATCTTAAAAAGAGAGCCCAAAACTAAAAAAGTAAATCTGAGCATTAAATGCAATAGTGACAGCTGGACAGAGTCTCTCTGTAGCTCAAAATTTCCCTGCAGATCGAGATCTCCCTGCAAACCAAAATCTTCCTGCGGCTCGAAGCTTCCTTGCGGCTTGACGTTTTATCTCCATGCTTCTTATTCAAAGTATTCCAAATTTGCAATTTGAAAACTTTGAAGGGGGTCTTGTAGAAGAATAAAAAAGATAGAGTTTATGCGGATCATCACTCCATGCGGCCAAGTGAAACTAAGCCGCATAAGTAGTACTCCTGGAGATCCCATACGGCCAAGCGAAACTAAGCCGCAGAAGCAGTTCTCCAAGAGACCCCATGCAGCTAAGTAAAACTAAACCACATAAGCAGTGCCCCTGGAGACCCCATGCGGCTAAGATAACTCGAGCCGCAGAAGCAAGGCTCTCGAAGACCCCATGCGGCTAAGGGGACTCGAGCCGCAGAGGGAAGGCCCTCAAAGATCCCATGCGGCCAAGTGAAACCAAGCCGCAGAAGCAAGGTTCCCAAAGATCCCATGCGGCCAAACGGAGCCGAGCCGCAGAAGCAAGGCCCCTAAGGTCACTATGCGGCCAAAACGATTCAGGATTTACTTTGTGGAGGGGACACATGGCAATTTGACCAAGTCTCAACCCCCCAGATTTGCTATAACAAAATCTCAACAACCCCCACCAGCTAGCAGCCCAAGATCGAGTCTTCGTGTGCTGTTACAGACACGTGGCCACGTGGCCCTTTATGTGGCCCAAAATCTGCTTTATGCAGGAATCACTATAAATAGCAGGGTACCACATCCTTGCTAGAGGTTGGCAATCAAAGGCTGGCAAATTTCTTCAAGAGAAAAGACTGTGTTTGATAGTCCAAGGAGTAAGGCAGAGTTGCTACACTTTTCCGAGCCTCCATCGTCACCCCCCAGAATAAAAAATTAAACAATTGTACTTAGATTGTTTCCTAGGATTTCTTTCTAGGCTTTCTTCTGTACAAGCGAGTTTACAATCAAGTTCAATTTATCTGTAATTTTTGTGCTTGATATTTAATGGCAAACACCATTTCCACCTCAGAGGGCCCCCACAGTTGTACCTTCTGGACTTCTACCGAGAGGGCTACCTCTGTCGACTCAGCAACAACGGTTCACCCAGCATCAGTAGAGAGGTGGACAACCACAGGGTAGAGCCTTTGCTATGGCCACAGAGGAGGCAAAGACGGTAGCATATATGATTACAGGTAACATATTGCTTTATTTATTCCCCACTACTGCACTGTTTGATTTCGGAGCATCCTACAGTTTTATATCACATGAGTTCATGAATAGACACCATATCATACCTGCATTTTCTAGGAGAAGTTGTAGAATCCTGACCGGTGGGGGTATATTAACAGTCAGTGATATATGTGATTGTCCTATTAGCATAGCCGGGAGAGAGTATAGGATCCAGCTCCTCGTAATGCCACTTTCGGGATTCGATGTGGTCCTCGGGATGGATTGGTTGAGTGAGCATTATGCTTTTATAGATTGCCACCAGGGGAAGGTTATATTCAGGCCACCAGGAGAGTTACCATTTGAGGTCATCAGGAGTGTTGTAGAGAGATCAGAGGGAGTCTGCTTCGGTGCAGTTGTGGAAGAGAAGATTCTACCACATCCCATCATAGCAGAGTTCCTAGATGTTTTCCCCGAGGATTTGTCGAGATTGCCACCAGATCGAGATATTGAGTTCAATATTGATTTAGTTCCTGGATCAGCACTAGTGTCCCAGAATTGCTATAGAGTCAATCCTAAGGAGGCAAAGGAGATGAAGACACATATTGACGAGTTAGAAAGGAAGGGTTTCATTCAATCAAGTGCTTCACCCTGGGGAGCACCGGTACTATTTGTGCCCAAAAAGGATGGAACCATTAGGATGTTACTACAAGAAATTGTATTTTTAGCAACATGTTTTGGCGACATAGGGTCTATTATGTCTCCAAAAGCCATTTTTCACATGTATTGGCAACATAAGTTTTAGTATGTCGCGGAATCTACCCAAAATTTACTGGAGGGGATCAAAAAATAAGGCCCGCCAAATATTTTCTATATATTGCGACATCGACAATGTCGCAGAAAGGTAATATATGTTCTGCGACAGCCATGCTTATGCCGCAGAAAGGTAAGTTATGTTGGGCGACATGTAGTTATGTAGGGAAATACACCATTATAATTTTTTTAATTAAATGATAACCTAAAAAACTATTAAACAAAACCCTAAAAAAAAAACCCCAAACGAGTGTTTCTCTCCCGCGACGCTCCCCAGGTTACCTCTCTCCCGCAGTGCATGGGTTCTCTCTATCGTGCAGCGCTTCCCTGTATTTTCTCTCTCGTGCGTGCTCCAAGCCTCCCTCCTCCATCGAGATTCAAGATTCTTCCCACTGGTAGTGAGTTTTCTAATATTCTTAGTAGGTTAATTTTGTTAGGGTTGAGAATATAATTTGCATTTATTATATGTATACATAGGGAAATTATTGCCTCTGCTTCAATTTTTTTAAGATTTAATTTTGTTAGGGTTTCTTTCTCTCAATCGATTTTGTTAGGGTTTGATTTGGGATATTATTTTAGTTGGCATATTAGGTTTTGCTTTCAGATCGTATTGTAAGTTTAGTTTCACATTTTAGGGCTTCGGATTACAATTTTACCTTTGACAATGCTATTACTTTTGATGTTGGTGCTGAATTTTGAGAATTTTTTTGAATTTTAGGGTTTGGGTTTTTCTTGATTGCCATGAATCAGAGTAAATTACTGAAGTTATGGAGAGGAATATGGGGATTGAGGACTAGAGAATAGAAACCTAGGTATATTGTTAATTCAGACAATGTAATCCAGTGATATCTTACTTTAGTAGATATTGTTGATGATATAACGATTGGATATTTCTACAATTGTTATAGCTTTTTTTCACAATTTTGGACTGCTAATATCAATTAGAGTGCTACTTTATGTAAATTGAATTTGTGTTTGATGTCTACATTAATTAGTTGGTAACATTCATAAAGAGTTGAAACCAGAGACGTAGATAGTTTAGGGCATACTTGCCATATATTTTGGATGAAAAGTTCCATTATATTGCAAAATGAAATTCTTTCTTTGGAAGAGCAAGCTGGCCTACAACAACTCATCCAAGCTATTACTATTGAATTGCTTTGGTAACTCCGTTCACATGGAGAATTTGAGTCAAAATAAGTATGTGTATGCTAAAATTTCAGTTGGATTTTAGAACACTTTAGTTTTTTTTTTCTTGCCATTGGTAAATGGAAAACTGAATGACTTGTTAAACCTGACGGTGGATAGGAATGGATGCTAAAATTGAAGATTACCACTTTGACATGGTTAATTTTAAAGTTCTTTTTCTTTATTTAGGTTGGGAGAGTGGATTTGTAGTTGACTTCTTTACAATTCGTTATTACATTTTCTATGATAACAACTTGAAGGAAGCTGTTCTATTTAAAAGTGACCTTCTTAGAAGAGATTAAGTATTTATGCCCCCCTCTTCACATGTTGAATTCCTTATGCTCTCTTTTTCTTTCTTTTCCACAAAGTTTTCAATTCCTTCTCCTTGATGTGAGTGTTTTATGCATCTCAAGTATTTCAAATATAAGCTGTGATATATTGAAGACTCTCTCTAGTGAAATTCACTATGTCTATCCGTATTGAACATGTAACATGTGTCCTTCCATGTCCTTCAATTATCCGTGTTGAACATGTAATGTGTGTCCTTCCGTGTCCCTCACTCATGTTCTCTATGAATCATGCATATATATATATATATATATATATATATATATATATATATATATATATATATATATATATATATATATATATACAAGATGAAAGAGTATTTGCCTTCTTTAGGACATGTTAAGATTACAATATACTTGCACCATTCATTACTACCAAACTCAACCACATAAATATTCATGTTAAATGTATGTATATTCACACAGATTTATATCTACTTGGGGTCTAGACTATGAGGGGCTACTGTGTGAGATACCCAGTGTCCATGTCGAACTACGACACTTGTGTCTCCACTATCATAAGATATAAGTGGCATATCACTGGAATGACTAGTGACTAATATACCAATGTTTGTGCAACTATCTAAATTCTGGTGGTTGTAAACATCAAGTTTCTTATTCTGAATGTGGACAATAATAGTTCACTTTCTTGAAAGAACTGAATTGTGTAAAACTTTATACATTGGTTGTGAAAAATACACGTCACTCACATGCACACACGGACACAAACACACACATGTTCATTTTCACAATCTTTGTTAAGGTTAATGGTCTATGGACAAATATTTTTAATACATTTATCAAAAACACCAATCTTTCATAATGTGTTTACATGGTTCATTTCTACAAACAATGATAAGGAATAAATATCTACTTGTTTCTATTGTAGGCAACTTGAGACCTTTGTGCCACTCAGTACATTTCGTCATTCATAAATTGAATAGTCTTAGCAGATAATAGGATGAAGACTTCTATTATCTGCTTCAATTGCTTACATTATGAGCTTGGAATATTCCTTGTTAAATGTAGCTTCCTTGATTTTTTACTTGCCCTCACTAAATTTCTAAATCTATTGAAATAACAAAGGATGGCATTAATTTTGTAGATATGAATCACATTAAAAACAAATTTATTCATATTCTTATTACATATTCCATAAATTGTTTTCGTGTTATTATTAATTGATTTATCTCTACAAATACCTTTAAAATTACAGATGTCTAGGCATGTCAATTGGCCAGGTTCATGTCCTGTTAGTAGCCTGTAGTTGAGTTTTTTTGGCATCAAATAGTAGTAATCTAATAACTAGAAAAATGCCACTTCCCAGTTGGTCACCCTGGTTTGACGCTCTCTGGTCCACCCTTTGATGTCTTGTTAGGGTGTTCGTCTAATGGTGTATTTCAGAAACAATGAACTGTCCAGTGTTATGTTGCTCATGTACTAGTGAGATTTTGGAATCATGTTTTGTATATCTCATACTCATGAAAGCACTTCCTTATCTGTTCATGGACATACAATGCATATTATATGCATTGTTTAAGCTATATTGCCATTATTTTAAGTTATTGACTATAAATCATGCTTTCCTCTAGTATATATAAAATCAAGGGTATGAAATAATCAGATACCTTTTCTGGTTTAATTTAGATACTTACGTATTATTGAACTCTATGTTTATATTTCATATTTTGTATAAGGTAAATAAGTTGTCTAGGTGTGTGTGTATCATGATAACATGAGTAATAGTTCCCTCTTATTTGCTGAGAAAAAGTCTGAGGCATAACACTACAAAAGTCTGATAACATGATACTACTACTGCTGATAGTACAGCTGAATAGCTGATACTACTACTACTACACTTCCCAGGTGCCATGAGTAAGGAAAAAAATTGTTACAATTGCTGATACTACAGCTACACTTCTATATGAGTTACCTACTGATTATAGGATGCCAGGTGCCATGCTACACTTCCCAGGTGCCATGTGCCGTGCTTCATCACATGGTGAGGGCCATATGGGAAGTTACCTACTGCCTATAGGATGCATCAGACACATGTATATGAGTTACCTATATGGGAAGTTACCTACTGCCTATAGTATGAGTCCATTATATATGGGAAGTTACCTACTGCCTATAGGATGCATCAGACATATATGATAAGTTACGTACCTACTCCCTATAGGATGCATCAAACACATGTATATGAGTCCACCATATATGGGAAGTTACCTACTCCCTATATGATGCATCAAACGCATGTACTGCCAATAGGATGCTTGCCAAATATTTTTTTCCCTCTTAAATTGATTCTCTGTTGTATAAATAAATGAATGGCAAAGCCAATTTCTATGAACTGATAAATTAAATGTCATTAGATGTTTTAACAATCATGCTCACTATATAGCTCGTGCAATAATGTTACTGCAGAAAATACAGATACTCCAAAAATGAGATATCATCAAAGATTTCGACATATGAGACCCCACAGGGGAGTTCTGTAAGCTTTCTCAATGTAATTTAGGATATTAACATAATATTTTGGGACTATCTTTTCAATTATATAAAATTTAAATTAGATGATAATTTTGGGGAAAGAACAATAGGCCTGTAACTAGTGGCATGCTTATAAAGTTGGGTAGAAATAAGCCAACTTTTCTTTTGTTGCACAAGCTTTAAGACAGGTATAAGGCATTTGGTTGGCTCTATAAGGGACTGATATTTTTTGTATTGGGTTCCTATTTTTATACCTTGTTAATATTGTATAATCAATTGGATGGCCGTTAAACAGAATTTAATTACGTAGATGACTATTTATAAGTTTTATGCGTTGAAGCTAGCCTTGACAAAGGATCAAGCTTATTTTTCAGCTTTATTTCCAACATAAACATGTTGATAAGACAAATATATTTTTGATGTACTTGAGTATTGTAGCCACTGGGAAGCAGAGCGATAAAGCTATGAGCATTTGCAGCAGATGCAGCAGCTTCCACTTCAGAAATAGTGGCATCAAGCTTTCCATAGAGGATTCACCTGAGGGGTCCTAGGTGAGTCATTCCTATCAAACTTAATTTTGTCTCAATGAAAAAATTACTAATTTTAAAGTTTCATTTATTTTTTGG
The DNA here is from genome assembly GCA_029216955.1 of Iris pallida. Lineage (NCBI taxonomy): Eukaryota > Viridiplantae > Streptophyta > Magnoliopsida > Asparagales > Iridaceae > Iris > Iris pallida. The sequence continues at coordinate 2,409,319 of JANAVB010035019.1, forward strand.
TCATCTATTGAGCTTCAAGTTCTCTATTTTTTAGTTCCACACATCTCCTTTCCCCATGTTCTGCTACCATTTAGGGGAGAATAGTTGTCCAATGCTGGATATTGGCTCCGTAGTATAAATACGGCACATCGTCTATAATTGCCAGAATTCCAATTTCTACCTTTCTTTCTCTGTCCTTCATGCACTGAGGAAGAAGCAAAGAAATTAATATATTCACTCTAAAAAAAACCATTACTTTGCTTTCGGATGCATAGTGTTTACAAAATCAAAAGTAGGCCTTCGTCTACATGTCGTCTTTATACCTTGTTGCAATTGCTATTTCCTGTTTCCAGTTTTGCTTTCTATTTTGATCGTTGAGTATTAATATAGTTTTTTTTTGACGCTATGTAATGGAGCTTTGGCGAAAATCCGGTGGGTTCTTCCTGATACATACTTGGATGTTAATAATAAAGATTATGGAGGTTGGTGATAAAGTAGTCCATTTTTAAATGTTACGATTTTTTGACAAGTGAGTTGTTAGATGCTAGATTTTTTTATTGTTTTCTTCCACTGCTATCTTAGCACTATTGTTTTACTTTGTCAAATTTTTCCCCCTTTTCTAAGACTTATTCTGCTGCTTCTCATGTTCCCAACTTATGATATTTGGTATATGATGTACATGTGCACTTGGTAGAATGATAGACTACAGATACCAAATTTTCATATGAAGCTACCGCCTATTTAGTGTGGCTGGTTGTACAATTGTTGCTCAACCTGGGCATAGGCATTTAGAGTATTTTGAACTGCCACGTCTTCTAAGTTCACAGCCACATTCCCTGGTCTGAAACCTGAAACTGGTCCTTCACGTATCGTGATGATGTTTGAGGAGATTGATTGAATTTTCCCCGAGCATAAGGAAAAGATTATAAACTGCAATGTTTAAGCTATAATAACTTCTGAGAGTACATTGATTGAAGTTATTATAGCCCCAGAAGTTATTATAGCTTTAACCTGAAACTGGTCCTTCACATATCCTTAAACATTGATTGAAGTTTCCCAGTGAACTGTGTAAAAGAGCTATAATAACTTCTGAGAGTTCCAGTTAACTGCAATGTTTAAGCTGAAGACATATTCATTGTCAGTCATGGGTACATCTAGGAAATAAAAAGATCCGGTTCCCACTCGGACTGATAAACCGTCTCTTGTCAGATATCTTTCCAAACTAGGTTTACTTTTTTAATTGAATTTGGCAATAAAATGTTTGTATGTATGCAATTTGGCAGTCTCACTTTAATTTTTAGTATGATAGTTTTGTGCTGTTTGTCAGTCATATGCAACTAATAACATTCTTGAAGTTATGTTTTTTTGTGATTCATAATTGTTAAGGACTTGTATAATGTGGCAATGTTTTATCTTATTATGCAGCTATAGAAAACAACTGAACTTTCTAGACGTGAAAGGTATGTAGTGTTTCCTTTTGAGGATTGTTTAGTCTTGATGATTGCTTTTCTCGAGTTTGTTACTTATCTCTGCCAATTGAGAACTAGACTAATCATGTCTCTTACTTCTTTACATTTTATGGATATATTTAAGTAAGTCATGTTTGCTCGAGTCAGATTTCATGATTTATGGAATAGCAAAAAGTTTATGATAAATTTATGGTTACAAACGAATGCATGACGAATTTGTCCTTTTGAGAACCACAGTTCAGTCTGTTTATGATTACAAATGAATGCATGACGAATTTGTCCTTTTGAGAACCTCGTTGTAGTCAGGAATATATTTTAAAATGTTAGTTTGAAGAACATGTTTATTTTTAGCTAGGAATTGATTCACTTTGAAGGCATGTCAGGAATATATATTCTGTTTTACTTACATTTTTTTATTTTTTGTTTGCAGGATGAAATAGACACATTGACAAAAGTTAATTTTAGGGGAAGACATTCATATCATGAGATCTATTGTAGCTGGGCTAATTTTTTGGGAAGTTAATCAAATATTCATGTGTTATGTCTACATTATAGTTGTCTAATTTGAATACAGTACGTTTGTGAAATACATTATGGATTATTTTGTAAAGAGATGTTTAAAGACATTTATATATTGGATTCATGTTTTGTTCACGTAACTTGTTGGTCTTTGCTCTCAAGTTCTTTGAATAATATTTTAATATTTTAAAGTTATTTCCAAAGTAAAATTTTTAAATTTATCTTGGAAAATACAAGCGAAAATAAAAATTAATGTAAAAAAATATAAATTTATTTTGGCTATATTAGCTTTTGCGACATCAAAATTTGTAGCCACAAGTGTATTTATATTTGGCTACATTAGCTTTCGCGACATTAAATTGTGTAGCAGAAAGTATTTTCTATAGTAATTAAAATAAATAAATTAGGCTTTTGACGACATGTGTCATGTTGCCAATGTATCACCTTTCTGCGACACACGACACATGTCGCCAAAGATTTTTTAGAATCTAAAATATGTCATGTCGCCAAAGGTATTACATCCTGCGACATAGTTGATTTTATGTCGCCAAAGACTTTCCCAGACAAGGCTACAGCGACATGTGTGCGACATAGCCAAATATGTCGCAGAAACTCTTTGGCGACATAAATCTAACTTTGCGCAACATATTGCTTATGTTGCTGAAAATGCATTTTTTTGTAGTGTGTGCAATGACTACAGAGCCCTCAACAATATCACCATCAAGAACATATATCATTTGCCTAGGATTGACGAGCTCTTTGATCAGTTGAGTGGAGCCAAGGTCTTCTCCAAGATAGACCTTTGATCAGTTGTGTGTCGAAAAGAAGCTTGAGGGAAGAGATTATGTAGGAAGCCCACCAGTCTCAGTTCTATTCATCCAGAAGCTACGAAGATATACAAGGATCCCAGAGAGTATGTTTGATGGTATGGAATGAAGAGGGAGGTAGCCAAATTTGTCTCCAAATGCCTAGTTTGTCAGCAAGTAAAGGCAGAGCGTCAGAGATCAGGAGGATTATTGCAGTCATTGCCCATTCCTGAGTGGAAGTGGGAGCATATCATCATTGACTTCGTCTCGGGATTACCACGATCGCCGAGCAGGAAGGATGCCATATGGGTGTTAGTGGACAGATTGACCAAGTCAGGACACTTTATTCCTTTCAGAGTGGGACTGACTACAAAGAAGCTAGCAGATTTGTATATGAGACAGATAGTGAGGATTCATGGGGTACTAGTCAGCCTAGTTTCGGATCAAGACAACAGATTCACTTTCTACTTTTAGAGAAGCTTGCAGAAGTGTTTGGGGACACATCTCAAGTTTAGCACTGCTTACCATCCCTAGACTGACACGGCAGTCAGAGAGGACCATACAGACACTGGAGGATATGTTGAGGACTTGTACTCTGGACTTTGGAGGATCTTGAGAGGATCATTTGTACTTAGTAGAGTTTGCCTATAATAATAGTTATCAGGGTAGCATTGGCATGACTCATTTCGTGGTATTATATGGTCGTTGATCGCGTACACCATTATCATAGGATGATGTTGGAGGGAGATCACTACTGGGACCTGAGATGGTCATGGAGACTGCAGACAAAGTCAGACAGATTCGAGATCACCTGAGGGTAGCACAGGATAGGCAGAAGCACTAGGCAGACAACAGTCGAAGACCCCTGGAGTTCACAGTTGGAGATCTTGTATTTCTATGGATTTTATCGACCCGAGGTGTTATCAGATTTGGCATAGGCAGGAAGCCGAGTCCAAGGTTTATTGGACCCTTTGAGATATTAAGTAGGACAGGGGCAGTTGCTTACAGATTAGCTTTGCCGTCTAACCTAGAGGGAGTACACAATGTATTCCATGTTTCCCAACTTCAGAGGTACATAGCAGATCCCAACCATGTGGTAGATCACTCAGAGCTTGAGATGGGCCCTAGTCTCACTTACTCAGAGCAGCCGGTAGAGATACTTGATCGTAGGGAGAAGAGGCTGCGCTATTAGACGATTCAGCTGGTTCGAGTTGCTTGGAGGCATCACTCCCCTAGAGAGTCTACCTGGGAGAGAGAGAATGAGATGAGGGAGAAATACTACTATCTTTTCGAGATTTGATGAACTCACTACTCTCCTGAAATTTCGAGGATGAAATTTTTCAAGGAGGGTAGATTTATAACTCCACTTTTTTGGAATCAAGAATTAATCATTCTCCCCTATGATGGTTATTATTTTCTATATATATTATATTTAAATTATCTTATGTGCTGGCCTTTTTCCTATTATGATTAGTTAGGTATGTATGTATTATTGTTCCTTATCACCTATTGACTATTATCCAATAATCTGTAAGTAAAAAGTCCAACTTTATTATTCAAGCCCATTACTAATCTTTCCAATTTAATCACCTAGTTTTCCAACCAATTTTTCCCGGCCAAGCCTCCTGGGCAAGCCCATTGTTTAAGCTGCTCACTAAGGCTTAAAGCCATAACCATTTGGAAATCGGACCAAACCTATTTTGACGCATACACCCAATAAACCATCACTGTCTCTTAATTTTGGATCTGAGAATTCATTAGCCCTTCTTTCTAAATTCTTAACCGACGATCGCAGTAGCAGCACCGGACGTTCGTCGGACAGGAGAAGGTGTCTCGAGTTTTCGTAGGCTTCTCAAGGTTTCTTCGTCACCGACATACTCCCTGTCATCCTGGCCGTCCGTCAACACCGACCTAACTTAGCACCGACCTAACTTTCTCCGATCACCACCGTCCACTCGTAACCGCCTAACCACCTTATCGTGGCTATAAATACGATCGATGGATCCCCGTTTCTTCATCCTCCTCTTTCTGGCGAAGCCCTGCCCAAATCACCACTACTTTTTTTTTTCCGTCTCCTCTAATCTTTGTTCGCGACCATGATGATCGAGCCGAGACCTACAGTATAGACGAGGAGAACCCTGTGCTATTGACGTCGGTACGTCGAATCGTTCTCATCGATGAAACTGGTGAGCTTCTCTTCCTTTCCTCTGTTAATTTCCTCGATTAACTTTATTGATCCTGTGCTATTCTGATTCTTCGATAGCTCTGAAGTTTTAGCCATGGATACTTTTTCTTCTCCGAAGTTGACATTGGATTATTGCTTCACTGATCCATTGGGGTGTTACGTGGCGACACATCGAGTTAGTTCGATCAACATTCAGTAGTGAGTTTTCGATCAATTCCTTGATTCTTCCCAAATTACAAGTTGATGCTGATCTAAGAATCGATTGCATTACTTCTTCAGGGATCGGACTTTGTTTCCTTGCTCTGTGAGTCCCAGGGCCGGCCCTGGGGTAAGCCTGACAAGCCATCGGGCTTGGGCAACCCCCCGGTTAGGGCAACCCCCCAGGCTCCGAAGTTCCCACTTCTCCGCCAATAGAGCCTCCATGGTTCACCCTTAGTTGAACTAGCAATTCTCCATATCCATATTGCGAGTTCCTACTGGGAATACCTTGAGTAACTCATGAGTCGGAAGTGGAACTCGGACTCCGAGTTCCATGCTGCCGTCAGAATCGGAGATATCTTTTTCTTGAGTTGATATCAGTTTAGCATTTACAGCTTTCAGCTTGTTATAATTTTTTTGATATCGTTTTCTAAAGTCAAGGGTAAGAGGCAACCAAAATTAGCTCCGGCTAGGACAACCCAAACACCTGGGCCGGCCCTGTCTGTGACGATCCAAATTTAATCCCTATCGAACGTGTATCTCTATGCAGTTCATTGGAATGATCGTGGGAGGACAGATCGATCCCTCGAATTGATATGATAATTCCTTTAACATTGTTTCTTGATTTAATTTTCTCTTCCTTGAAATATGATTAGTATGATCGAATGTAACCTTAAACTTCATTTCTGATTCACGCACCTGTGGCATTTGATATAAGGCCTGAGCCACTTCTTTTATTGATTTTGGATATGAGAACGGCCGTGTCAGGTTTCGAGAATCGAGTAGTGGCAATTGTCGACTCAGGTATAACCTTATTTACCTTGTCTTTCACTCTCTGCTATAAGTTCTGTGATGTCGTGTCTATTGAGTTGGGGAGAACGTGTTCCTGGGCTATCTGTGCTGTGACGACAGACACGAGTAGGCGTGTCCGTGTGGAGGAAAGGACACGAGAGGGATGGCTTTGTGTTGTGATCAGGCACATAATTGATCAGTAGTGAGAGTATTTAAAGTGGTCACTGTTCAGTAACCATTAGATGTTTAGGGTCTGGGTTAGAACTAAGTATTATTCAGAGTAGGGGTGTGCATCGGTCGGTGGTCGACCTATTTGGTCCTAACCGAAGTCGAACCGAAGTTAATCGGTTTGAAAATAAACAAAACGAACCAAACCAACCAAATGGTCGGTTCGCTTTTGAAACCGACCAACTTGGTTCGGTTTGGATCGGTTCGACTTGGTCGGTTTTGATCACAAAAAAAATGGACTGTATATTTTTTTTGTGAAACCTCAGTCAACTTGTACTTTGCAACAGTAAATACAATTCAGCAGCTTCAATTCAACTAGCGCGTTGCAGAAAAAAAAAATACCAATTATATATAATAATAAAAAATTATATACATTCAACCAAAAGTCCCTTTTATGTGCACATGAGTAATTAGAAACGAATAGAAGCCACCAACACTCCTCTTTGAGACTAGAGAGAGAGAGAGAGAGCTCTTTCAACTTCAACTTAATAAATGGCTGTGATATGATTAAATGAACCAAACCGATATAATACAACCCAATGAACCCATACCCAACCGGCCAACCCTAATTATTTAACAAGGATTTGGTTCGGTTCGGTTTAGACGGTTTTTGGCATAATCAAACCATGAACTGAACCGAATCGGTCGATTTTGAAAAAATTGAAGCCGAACCAAACCAACCGAACCATCGGTTCGTTTTAAAACCAATCGGTTCGATTTGGCTTGGTTCGATTTGGTCGGTAAGACTTAATTGTGCACAGCCCTAATTTAGAGCATTTGTAGTGGGATTGAGTTATTAGGTTGAGTTGTTGGGCTTCTGAACCTTGGGAATGAGTCATAGAGTTGGTTTATCAACATGGGCCAGGGTGTAATTGGTAGGTACTAAGTTTATTGAGCATAAGGGAATTTATGGGACAGTCTAGTGGGCTGCAGTGTTATTTAACAGTAAATTATGACAATTGTTGGACCAGTTCAGTGGCCAAGCAAGAGAGTATGAGTGATTAAGTAACTGATGTTAGTAGTAAATTGGTTAGAGATAACTAAGTTGTTAGTAATGTCTTAGTTAGTTATGGTTAAGTTGAATGTGGGTTAAAAGTTAGAACCCACATTAGTTGAGTAAAGGAATAAATTAGAAAATTCTCTAATTCTCCATTCCCTATTTTTAAGTGATCCAGAGACATTGACAAAAACCCAGGAAGAAGGCAAGTACTTGTACTCAATCAACACATTGTATGCATATCATATAGCACTTGTCTCCTGTTATTTAATTCCGCTTGCTTGTATGTCATCGTATCATGTCGTGTCGGGGTGGAAATAACATCGTAGGGTATGTAGTCACCTAAGCCTGGGCCTATACCCAATTGTTAGTATAGGCACGATATACCTTATATCTATACTTGACTGCTAGCATATCGTTGCCCTATACAATACGCCTTTTTACTTGACTGCTAGTATATAGTACACGATATGCCTTACACTAGACATGCTTGATAGCATATCGTTGCTATATATCTTATCCCTGATAGTGTAGCATACATGGTATGCCTTACACCTATACATGCATACTAGCATACCAATACTCTATACTCTTGACTTGATACATGCTTGACGGTGTTCTTATGCATGATTCATATACTTAGTGCATATCAGTTATTTCCTGTACTTATTATTAGCTCCTATTATTCCTTTGATACTCTGTGATTTGGTTGAGCTACTATGTACTTTGCTCTTTTTCTGACATGATCGTTGATTATAGGTGAGATTGCTCATGTAGATTACTATGACTAGTAGGGAGACCTAACAGCGAAGCTCACTTTGGATGCTCAGCAGGATTATATTCCTTGCCTTTAGATGATTGTATAGGATTTGATATGCTGTATTGAGACTGAGGATGTAACAGACCTAGATAGACTTTATCTTTTATTACCGATTTTGTACCCGGACATTCATGTAAAAGCCTGTAATAACTGCTGAATAGTGATCTGTGATGGATAGTAGTAGTATATTCGTGACAGATGCTGTGATGAGTTATATGATTTCTGGATGATGACTAGACTAGACGGCTGACTACCGCTGTCAACGATAGTGTAGGTCGAGTATGACTCTATTCGTACCTGATTATTCGGGAGCGGGTCATGACAAGGGCACCTGAAATAAGAGTCGGGGGAATATGGTCTTTTGATGCTTTGTAGGATTTGGTTTAAAGATCCCTTGCTTTGATCGAGTCTGCATATGGTGAGTGTTGGTGATGGGTGGTGGGGGTTCAGTTGAAGGAAAAGTGAGTAGGACTGTAGGTGGAAAGGGTTGTGAGATATATGATGCAGGAGTAATGGGCAACGGATGCTCTATTGTTGTAGATGTAAGAGGATAGAAGGAGGTATGTGGTGGAACCGAAGTAGGCGGGAGGTTTGTTGGAGTAGTTGTTTGTGGAAAGGATCGAGTTTGTGGTTATGGATCGAAAGGATGTAAGGGTAGAATGAGAGTGGATGAGTTGAATTATTTGGTAAAGTTGTTTGTTGAACTTCAGCAAATTGAAAGGACTGCTCATCAAAGAGAACATGTCTGGGTATCAAAACTTTGCCAGTGGATATGTTAAAGCACTTGTAACCTTTATGAGCATTGATATAGCCAATAAAGACACAACAAGAGGTTCGTGGTGCCATTTTATGAGCTGAATAAGGCCTTTCCCAAGGGAAGCATGTCATGCCCCAATTCTGTAAACTTCGACCGTACTGATCGATCGTCCTCGCTGGACATGACGGCATACAAGTCTGGATTTATACTTGTACAAGACAAGAACATGTGCATAAGTTTATTTTGAAATATCGAAAGGCAGCAACACATCAGAAACATTAAATACACATTATAGGAAACTCATTTTTATTGAATAATAGTAGTGGATACAACTTTTCTTAGTACATTGGAAATGTCATTCCGGTTTACATGGCTTTATGAAAAAAATAATTGATATGATGTCATGAAATAATTACTCAGTCGATACATTATGCCCCTTTATTACAAATAAAATCTAAGCAACAACTTGAAACTCCGAAATACTTTGAAAGTCTTTATTTATGTAGAAACTTGAAAACAACAACAAAAGCCTTATCTCCCTCGTGCACCTGCGGTGTCTCTAGTACCTGTGGAGAAGGGTCGACACATTTTGGAAATGTACTGGTGAGTCTCATTGGGCCCACTCAGCTAAACCAACACTTCTAAAATTATATGACAAGCATTTTTAAAACATGTGATCTTCTATTTAGGGACTAGGGTCAATTAAAAATTCATATTCATTGAAACTCAAAGCAGCAGTGATAACATATAAGATACGCATTGAACTTTACCAACTGTCGATCCAGCATACCTGCATAAAATACAAGATATAGTACTTATCGTCCATGCACAAGACAATCATTAGCATGCATTTGGACTGGGTCGTTGGTAAAAACTATATCATAAAAGACATCCCAATTGGGTATTGTGACGCACCATTCCAAAGCAAGTTGCAAGCCTCAATAAATGCTCACAATACCTCCTGCCACCATAGCACGACCAATATTTTCCTTAGGTCAAATCGGTCCCAATGTCCCATGTACCATTCGAGGAAACTACCTTAAACCTTGTACAGAAGAAGTCCATGACCATGCGAATGCATATCCGACTCAATAATAATACAATTTGCATTATAAGAAATAAATCCGACAGTAATGGAACCAACATTTCATATTCATCATCACATGCATCAATTAGAGACTTCTCAGTCCCCCACATTCTCATCATTTCACTATCGCATCATTTCATCACATTGCACGTTTCTCATATCATTTCATTTCACATATGGACATATAGCATTTCATTTCTTTGTGTCATTTGCATTATCAAGTCATCTTTTCTTGTGCCAATTACACTAACATCATAGTGGTATCAACTTATGACATTATATCAGTTAAGCATCATCGATCAGTGGATGTAGCAAGGTAAGTAAGAGAATTCATTTTATTAGCATGAACAAGTGACGGGGAAGGAACAAACCACCACAGAGAATCCACCACTCACCAATTAGAGAATTGTTGAGAGAAGGAGGAACATTTGTGCGATTAGCCTTAAGTTACTCGTTCACCTGCAATGGTACCAATATTTGATCAGTACACCTTCTCTTTATATTCCTTTCTCTCAAAATTCTTAAGAATGAATGCAAGAAAATTCAATAAAAATGGACAAAAGAATTAAATCATCAAAAACCATCAAGAAAATGCATCCATCAAAACCAACAACGAAAACATCCAGCGAAAAACTACAATGGAGAGATATGGGACGAACTTTTTATGCTCGTTCACCAATACCCCTAAAAATGCAATCTTGAACTCATTCCAACAGAAACCAATCCATGAGTTGGAAAGGCTTTTATGCATTCGTTCGTGATCGGTTCATTGCAGACAGGTTTCCCCAATACTCGATTTCGACCGAGTCTATCATGCCACAAGCGTTACATGATGCACCGCTAGGAGCGGGGCACTATATAATATACCACTATGAAAAAAATTTATCCTCGAAACTTGAAACAAGAGTCCTACCTCAAAATTATCAAACTGTGTAGGGTATTTCTCCCTTATCTCATCTTCGAGCTCCTACATCGATATTTTGACAGTTTGGTTCGGTCACAGGATGCGAACCAGAGACAAAGATCAGTTCCGTTGAAATTTTTCCTTTATGTCCAAAATTTGAACAGGTTCTTCAGTATAAGATTGATCCGCATTCAGCTCCAACTGATCGAAATTCAGTACGTGGCTTGGATCATGCACATACTTTTGTAGTTTGGAAACACTGAAGACATCGTATACTTTAGCCAATGTTGAAGGTAGTGCAACTCGATAAGCTACTAGTGCCACCCTCTCAAGAATCTCGAAGAGTCCAATGAATCTCGGGCTCAACTTTCCTTCTACTCCAAAATGCATCACCCTTCGTATATGTCTTACCTTCACGAAAACATGACTACCCACCATGAATTCCAAGGCTGATGAACATCCACATAACTCTTCTGTCGGCTTTGAGCAACTCGAAGCCTCCCTCGAATTATGTGAATCTTCTGGATGTCCTGCTTTACAAGTTTTGGTCCAAGCACTTATCATTCACCAACTTTATCCCAACATATCGGTGATCGACACTTCCATCCATACAATGCTTCATATGGGGCCATTTGGATGCTCGCTTGATAACTATTATTATAAGCAAACTCCGCCAATGAAAGATATGTATCCTAATTCGTCTTCAAATCGAGCACACACAGTCTCAACATATCTTCAAGGATCTAATTCATCTTTTTTGCTTGTCCATCAGTCTGCGGATGTAACGCCCCAGTCCCAAAATATATAGGACCAAGTACGTGAACATGCCAGCTGCACATGTACGAAGAATACCCCAATATATGGAATCCTCATATATGCACATAAGCTATAAATAAAATAATCACAGGCCAGAATAATATAATCTAATCTCATCACAGCTCAACACAGAAGATAATAGAGTCCAAATAATAAATAACTATATCAAAAGATAGCCGGGTGAACATGCTCACTCCAAACATCTATGAAAATAGTCTCACAAGATCGGAGTCCAACCTCCGCAGAATAGAAAGAAAAGAGATGTAAAAATAATGTCCACTAATGTCTTAAATAAGGAATAGACTAGAAATCAGTAGGAACTGTCTCATCATCGATGTAAGCTGAATCCAATGCCACTCCGTACTCCTGCAGAAAGTCGTCTAATCCTGGAGAGATAACCAGGTCCTTAGAGGGACGTAATAAGATACAAGAAAACACCATGTCATGTAACTGTGATAATATAATAAGAAAGAAAGGTATGCATGCAATAGGATTCCTGACCATTCTATTGTGAATATACAGTTGAGATACAATCCTTCGATGCATGAGCCCTAGCTGAATATAGGATCCGGTATAGTCCCCTCTTGGACACCAGTGACCAAGCGCATAATGTTCCAAGAACAACAGTGGCCAACCTGAGAGGCTAAACATACCTGTATCTCCAGCGGAGCTTCCGGGTTACATGGGAAGTGCAATCGAAGCTCATACGTCAGGTATTGTTCTCTCCACCCAATGCCTAGTCTCATCATGTCCATGATTGAAATAAACCTCTAGTAACCGTCAAGTCTTCTAGCATGCAATTCTATTGTAGTTACTCCTATCCGTCGCACGCTCCATACGTATCGGTGGCCAACCGATTATACGGGTACGTGTCCTACATGTGACTCACATCACATGGTAAACCAAGTGTCAAGTCCATATGAGATATATTAATACCTAAACATCAATGGGCGGTCACTAGGCTAAGTCAATGTACAAGAATATAAATAAAGCGAGAAAACGACCAATAGAGTCGCTTGCACCCAAGTGTGACTTGGACGCACAGTTTTATAATATCAACAAATAAGAAATGCTGAAAATAACAACTAAAAATAAGAATATAATAATCACAGAGTAAGGTGGCAAGGTATATTGCCTGATGGTGCAAAGTGGCAAGTCCAGGAAATCACAATGTCAGCTAAGAAACGTCACAATCTCCAAACAACTCCGGTCACTGAAACAAACATCAAAAACATACTTGGTGTATAAGATATACCGAGGAAATGCCTGTCCAAAAATCTAATTCTGGAACAGGGGCAAAATCGTAATTTTGGGTCAAAACGATGTCTGTCGTTGGACCCGCTTTGCACCGAAATGCATGCCAAACTCTATGGTCTCTAAAGTTATCAAACTACATGTCTACGGATTCAGTTTGAGGAGGGTAACTCAACGGTATTTCCAGTTTTGGATTCCGATGAGCCGCGTACAAAATTGCCCGTTTGAGTGGGTCGTAGGCCCACCAAAAAGGGATTCCGGTCGACCTTCTCAGAATCGAACCAAACTTGGTACACAGGACCAGAATTTTGATTCGGACCTGTTAGTGCAAGTTTCATCTCGATTTGACGACTGTACACAAAGTTAGGGCAAAGTTTGCAAATTGTCGATACGGGGGTATCTTGACGGATACGGACTGATTTTGTCGCACACATGCGACGAAACTGAGTTCCGTCGGTTCCCACACGTCAGCAACATCTATACGCACCTTTCGATGCATATAGCATGCGACCACATCGCCCGGTTCGTCGGGACGCACACCGTATCGAGAAAATTTTAGAATTTTATATAAGTTTAACAAAGTTTTTTCCTCCAACTTCAACATCAATTTAATTTTTACACGTTAATCGAAACGACGATCCAAAAGATGTGTTGTGATCTCGGTTATGTTATCTTTTACTGTTTTCAATTTGTTTCTATAAATCTTTAATGTTCAGCAAGAAAATTGGTCGACAAGTTGTTTTAAAACCGTTTTTAGTATTACAGAAAACAGGTTTTTCTTCAACTTCGTCTAGATTTTTCGAGCAAGTCGATGGGTCATTTCGAAATCCACCTGGAGGATCTCGAAGAGGGTCATGTGGGCTTCACATAAAAATTTGTAGAAGCGAAAACGAACGAACGAGCATGAAGTAATCAGAACGAGAAGACGGGTACCTTGCAGCTTTTACGAAACCGAGTGTTCTATTTTGCGGCTCAGTTTTTCGTCGTTCTCCGGCGATACGGCGGTCGCGGTGAGGTGCAGGCAGCGGGGTAGCTGCGCAGGGACGGCAGTGAGGCTCGGGTGCGAAGAATCGAAGTTTCGTGGAGAATCGAAGAGGAATTTGGAAGAATTAAATTTTTTGGTTTTTATGGTATATATGGGTTTAAATCCAAACACTACAAGAATAAGGGCTTTTCTTGACGGGGATTCCCCGTCAAGAAATGGGTATCTTGACGGTTGCAGATCCGTCAACTAGGCCGGAGTCAAGAAAAGAACCCCCTTTTTTTGACGGTCGCTGGCATGACTTTTCTTGACAGTTTTTTGCCGTCATATTAAGTAATTTTCTTCACTGTTTTTAGCCGTCAAGATAGTAGTTCTAGAAACCGTCAACGTAGGCGAAAACTTTTCTTGACTCCGGCCTAGATGACGACTATTAGCCGTCAAGAAAAGTCCTCTTGCAGCAGGATTGAGTTAATTGTTGACATTTTATAACCGTCAAGAGAAGCTAAATTTTATATAGCAAAAATTCTATTTATAATTATATAATATGAATCGAACACACATAATTTTAATAAGCCAGAAGATAAACATACATCAAATAACTACAAAATCTAATTTTTATATTAATAAACTGTATATTGTTCATACATCACAAACTTCCAATACATCCAACACGTCCAACTATAAATATCTAACACTTGTCCAACCATAAACATATCCAACCAAAGTATGTAGTTTCCATACATCTTAAACATCCAAAACTGAAAATTATACAAATAAAATCAAGATATGTAGCAAATCCGGCCGGTGCACATCCCTCCCATATTCACAGCACATTTATTTTCTATGTAGTTCCTGAGAGAAAAAGAGAACAAGAGCACAAGTTACCAATTTATGTTAATGAGCTTGTTGACCAATAAGCAAACAAGAGAACAATATTGTCCTTACAAATCTATTATGGATGTAGACATGAACTTAATAAATGTACTAAATACAGACATATATTCATACTCATCTACGAGAACTAGATCAGTTTGGAAGTTTTATCTTTTTCATATGTAGACACTTAACATACAAGTCCATACAGACATATATGCATACTCATCTACAGGAACTAGATCAGTTTGGAAGTTTTATCTTTTTCGTATGTAGACACTTAACATTCAAGTCCATATCAAACTATCCACTGAATAGAGTAACCAGTTGGGGGTTTATGAAATCAGTACAATGCAGTAAAGGGAGGGCTTGGCTTGGGCTCTATCATGAAGGAAAGTTAAACCTAGGATTCAAGTCAGGGCTTATTAACATAAAAGCTGGAAGAGTTGCTGACGCAAAAGAAATGATGTAGTCACCCGATGTTGTAACATACACTATAATGATGAAATGCCTTATTAAAGAAGGGGGGTTGGATAAATTTGATGAGTTGTTTTTTTCAGTGAAGAAAGATGGTTACTCTTCAGATTCTGTTATTCTTAATGCTATTATTAAGGGCTTGTTGGAGAATGGTGAAGTAAACAGAGCTATGGGTTTCTTGCATAAATGGACAAAACTAAATTTAGTCTTGAGGCATCCATTGTGGCATCCATAGTGGATCTACTCTCAAAGGATGGACATTGTCATCATTATATGAAAATGCTTGCTAATTTTTCTCAACTTTGTGCAGTATATAATATAGTCAGTGTAGTGTAAGATTAGAGCATCAGCTATGTGCAGTACAATAGTGTATCAATGTATGCAGTAAAAATTCTAGCTAAACTTTTTACAATAGTGTATCAATGTATACAATCAAGTGTAATGAAAGAAAGACATTAAGCATCAATACAGTAAAGATGTATTCTATTTCATGCATAAAGAGAGGGGCAAACAAGAAAAATAAGACAAGGATTTAATTTTTTTTATTTCATTTTGGGCCCTTAATTCAGTATTCTGCAGGATGAAAAAACTTCAAACACATCTGCTAAATACACAAGGATTATTATGCTAAATATATTGTCTTAGAAACATCACATACCTTTGGATACATTTTTGATAAAATTCATGACAAGGATGTCTGCTTCTTTTGGACAGGTCCGGCACAGTCAACACCCAAATTTTTTTCAACAAGTAAAACGAAACAAGCAAGGACATATATCTTACACAAACTGCTATCCTGACAGATCAGAGAGAATGATCACTTTTATTGCATAGCGCTATAAAGTTCCATCAACAGTACTATAATACTTTTTAATAAGACAAACCAACTTAAAAAATTATCAAACCAATTTAAAAAATGAATATCAACTTTAATAACTCAAACCAATTTATTAAGTTACGATGTGTTAAAACAGAAATGCTGATATCTAACTACAATATTATAAGGCATAATGAATATTCTTGTATTAAAAATTACTTCAGATAATCAATTTATATGCAAACTTTGTCTAACACACTATAGACAAGGGAATTGGTATAGACGCTCAGAAGGATGTCTAATACAAATGTCTACGTAGCAATAGACAGCATTATCAGAGTATCAAACTCTATAGCCAATGTATCAGCAAGGGCAATATCATAATTAAGGCATCAGGTATTCTCTTTTGCTTATAAATACTAATACTAGAGAAGAAAGGACAAGAAATGGGAATCTTGTTATTAGTTTTCTTTCATATACTCTTTGTAACTATTTTCCCGCAAAATTCAAGAATTGAATAATAAAAAAAATCCTAGTTTCTTCTTCCATTCTTGTTCTAATTCCTTGCAATTAGCTCGATCAACTCCATTTCCATGGCCAATTATGTGAGATCTCACATAAATCCCCACAATTAGGAAGAGAAGATAACAGAAACAATGAAGATCATGTAGATTAAAATGATTTTTTAAACAAATAAAAATGTACAAGCGCACAGAAACTAGTCCTTTAACTTGCCTCATATGTTCATCACAGACTGGAAACTGACAAACAGAAAGAAGTAATAATAATATGTGGCTATGAAATCATTCAGTTTGATATATGAGAGGAATCAGATTTACATCAACATTAGCTTTTCGCAGTCCCCTGGATTTGAAAAATACATATTGTACATGTCCTGTCTACTGGTTTTACAAAAAAATCTCTAACTAAATCTCTAATTTTGTAGTAGTTATGTTGAACGTTACAGCCATATCACCGTCACCGCTCCTCTATTTACACGAGTTTTAACCTTGAATAGGATAAAGCCAACAAGCAGAATACAAGATTATTAATACGTATCCGTGTTGTGTTGTGTCGGACAAACATTGGATATGACACTCTAAAATGTACCAAAATAACCACCGTGTCCGTATCATCGTGCCCCGTACTGTTTATGTTCGTGCCCGTGTAACATACTAGTGAATTGTCAGTTACCTTCGACAAATCCGTCGTAGTTGACATTGATGGTCTGGTCCAGGAGTGGCGAGTTGAAAGCCCTGACGTTAAACGTTCAGACCTTGCAATCCTGTGCACATACAACATATGTAAAATTCTTGCAACTAAAAAAATTAATTTTGGAAAAACAAGAAGGAAATACGAGTTTCTTTCTTCAAGACGAGACGAGACGGCATCTCGGCCTTGGCGGAGGTGGTGTCGCCGAGGACCCCAAATGGATCTCGCTGCCCTCGGTGTCCATCATGACGGCAACGACGAAGCCCTTCTCGTCGTTGAGGCGGCGCGCGACGCGGATGACCCCGCGGTGCCACTCTTGGGTGCCGTGGCTCATGTTGACGCGGGCGACGTTCATCCCGCCGACGGCGAGGGCCTCGAGCTACTCCGGGGCGCACGTGGCAGGCCCGATGGTACAGATCAGCTTGGTGCGGTACATGCTGCAAAAGCCGTTCTCCTTCAGCTCTGCCTCCGGTTGCAGAACGAGTCCATCGACGCGTTCGAGGAGCACGGCGCGTTCAGGGACAGGTTCGAGTGCAGCAGCTACTCCTGCCGACGCAGCGTCGGACCCTTATCCGGGTCCCCCTTCTTCTTTACCTCCTCCGGGGGCTTCGTCGAGGGCTTCCTAGCTCCGCTGGCCGTGATCACCATCCCGATGCTCCTCTCCGATGGATGTAGGGTTAGGATTTGGGGACGAGATTAGGTGGATTTGGGGATTAGGGTTTTGGGTCTATAAGAGAAAAGAAAGGAGGAGGAAGTGGAAAAAATAGGAGAATGGAGATGTAGAGGAGGAAGTGGAGAAGGGAGATGTAGATTCGAGGTCTCCTTCTCCATCGGCTGGTGGATGAGAGAGATGAAGAAATAGAAAGAAGAGGAAAGAATCGGGAAATAAATGAAGCAGAATGGAATGACTAACGTCAATATAGATTTACATTTCAAAAAAATTACTAAAATGGCAGCTGAAAAAATCGTGCCATTTTTTAGGCATATATTAGTTGACGGTTATTACCGAACCGTCATGAATAAAAGGATGTTTCTTGATGGATCCTCTAAAACCGTCAACTATTATGCTGTAAGATTGCTAAATTAACATAAAATAAGGCATTTCTTGACGTAAGGCTAAATCCATCAAGATAACTCATTTTCTTGACAGTTTTTCACAAACATCAACTTATAAACCGTCAAGAATCGTTATTTTTCTTGTAGTGAAAATTGAATAGGATTTGATTGAGTTCTTTATTTGGATTTGGGTTAATCTAGTGGAGAACCTAACTAGGATTTAATAGGAAGAGATTTGGTTCAAATTGATGGAGATTTGGATTATTTTTGGATTTGAATCCTCAACCGAAATCTTATTTCCGAAGACCTGTGCTTCGGCTGGGGGGGGGGGGGGGGGGGGGGTCAGCCTCTGTTAGGTACTGTAGCATAGCTACAGTACTTTTTTTAAATTCTTTTTCATTTCCCTTTTTTATTTCCTTTTTCGTTTCCTTTTTCTTTTCTTATTCCTTTTTCATTTCTTTTCTTTTATCAATTTTAATCTATTTCTTTTTTCTATTTTCTATTTTTCTATTTTAAAAATCTATTTTCTATTTTTCTATTATTACTTTATTTAAATATCTAAATTCTATTTTTATTTATTATTCTACTTAAAAACTCTTTTTAATAATACAATAATTTAGATATATTTATATACACATATATTCTCACATATATGTATATATAAATATATACACCTTAATAAATCAACACATACATATACATATAAATATATCATATAAACTTACACCCATACTTATACATTAATTTAAGTATTTGCTATTACTATTATTTCGCACTCCTAATATTATGCATACATGTATTTTAGCACAAATTTCTACACAAAACTAAAATTAAATAATTTAATAAATTTAGGGGGTTTACAGCGGATGATAGGTCGAGCTAAAATTCAACTTGGTGTCCATCGTCGACTGAAGACTGTTCCAGAAACGTGATAAGAACCGCTCGTCCATATCTGGCACTATTGAGACTAGCACCCCCATGCAATCGGATAATCTCGTCAACATAAATCTGAGCCAACCGATCAACATTCCATGTTACTTTGTTTACAATGAAATGAGCCGACTTGGTTAAGCGGTCCACAATCACCCAAATTGTATCATTTCCCTGTTGAGTCTTCGGTAGGCCATCTATGAAGTCCATACATTTATGATCCCACTTTCACTGTGGAATAACGAGATTCTGTAGCTCCCCGCCAGGCCGTCGATGTTCTGCTTTAAAATGCTAATAAGCTAAGCACTATGCCACAAATGAAACCGTATCCCTTTTCATGCCATGCCATCAAAATGTGGTGCACAAATCCCTGTACATTTTTGTGCTTCTCGGGTGTAAGGAGTACTTCACGAAATGACACTCAAACAGTATCTCCTTTCTTAGTTCCTCATCAATAGGAACGCACAATCTTTCCTTGACATGGACTGTTCCATCTTCATGCACCATAAAATCGGTCACATTTCCTACTAGAATCGACTCGCGTATCTTCGACCGAAGTAGATCCTCTTTTTGAGTGGTCTCAATGTCACGCCCCAGAACCAGAATACTGGAGAGCGGAGGCAGACATAGCCAGCTACGTATATGAAATAGAATCCATCTCGCTATACGGTCACGGCTGTCTAGATACATGAGGGTTTATCTACAAGCCAACAGTCTCTTAAGGTCATGAACAAGCCTAGTGTCTCAATCACTAGCAAGTAAGTAAAAGGTTACAAGAAGTATGATCATTAAATATACAATAGTAAGACGTCCCAAACATTACATATTCAGCTGATCATGAAGCTAGTCGTTACAAAATGTTAGGACTAGCAAGAGTTTAGTCATACATGATCAACCCTAGGATCTGTCAATTCTGTTACAGCCCGTAAGCAGACAGTAAGTAAAATGCAATCGAGCTAAACAGGTGCTCATCGGCTAAACGCCTCAAAAGAATATTTTTACAATAAAGTGGGAGATCAAAAATAAACCCACTCGTTGCCAGGGTTCCGTCTAGTGGCCACCATGTGGCTGGAAGGTCGGTAGATCCTCCGGAGCTGCTCCAAAATTTGGCCACACAAAACCAGCTGGGTCAGACCCCAGAAAGTGCAAGTGCCACAAAGGAAGCTTCACTTAGGAACTAAAACCAGCAATCAGCACAAGATATAAATAAAAGTAAGAACTGGAAATAAAGAAAATACATCTGGATGATATACGACGAGATAACCATGGAACTACTCAGATAACCAGGTTACAACCCGTAAACCCAACAAGGACCGGGGTTGTAACCCTTCGTCTGAATCAGAACTTGGAATTCTCACCATTTATCGGTAAAATAAATACAAGCATTCTGGTCATGCAGTCATCTGGAATAGGATCAGGGCAAGACTAGACTGGTTAGACTCCATCCAATCATTTCACGGCCAAGCAAGAATTACGGCTTGATACTTTAACTAACTAGTGTTGTCACAAGCCTAATTACTAACAAGATGCAGTGAGATTATTCCACAGCCACAAGCCCTGCAGACCATCTAGGTTACCCGGGTTAAAAGATTTAGAGTTGAATTCAGGTGGGTACATCGTCCAGGAAACGAATGTACCCTTAGGTAGCTTGAAGGGTGCAACACATGACAGTGTGCTGAAAATATGCCCTACTCGACGGCAGGCTACAGATCCCAAGACGTGCCCAGGTAACGGGATTGCCTGTAGCTGGAAGATCTCTTTATGACTAATGTATTAATCTAGTTATTTAGCCTTAGTCCATTTCAGTAGGTACTCCTGACCGTGGTACTCAGGAATCCCCTCCTAGACATGATGCAAGACATGACTGAATTATTTGTACAAGCATAATCGCCCACGGTGTCCAGATAATTTATACAGGTCATGTCATGTCAGGTAGCCGTCGCAACAGCTGTTCGAAGATAATCATGTCAGGTTTATCATATCAAGTGTACTAGTCAGGAGTGCGCCACGACGGGCCACTATCAGGTCATGTCAGGTTATTATGTCAGGAGTGTACCACTACGGGTCACTATCACGTCATGCTCAATTATCAATTCCAAACATATCAAATGAATTCATGATTTTCAAGTTCAGGACAAAAGGCGTAAGGATATAAAATGGACATTAAATATCTAATAAAATATCAATATACAGGGCTATAGAAGAGCCATGCGGCTAAGGCACATGCGGCCAGGATGAATCTCATGCGGCTGGAGAAGGAGTCGGGTTCATGCGGCGGGGGAGAGATTCATGCGGGTCGGGGGAACTAAGGACCCATGCGGCTCGCAGGAGAGGGATTCTCATACGGCTGGAATAAATCGAACTCATGCGGCCAAGAGAAGGGCAAGACACATGCGGCCAGGAGGGCAAGGGTACTCCTGCGGCTGGTGGAAATGAGTCCATGCGGCTCAACCAAGTCGACCCCCATGCGGCTGGGTCAAGGTGATTGCTTATGCGGCTGACGGGAGGGGGGAGTTCATGCGGCTTATAAGGTTCAGGATCTCATGCGGCTGGCGGATATAGAACTCATGCGGCCAGCAGGTGAGTCTGGTTCATGTGGCTCGTCAAGGCTGTGCACATGCGGCTGGGTCCAACTCATGCGGCCAAGATAAGCTGATGCGGCAGGATAAGGTCCTCAGCCCTATGCGGCTGAACTGACTGGGTTCCACGTGGCCGGGAATACTTGCCGCATGAACTTGTCACACGATCAAGTCAAGGCAATAGTGCATGCGGTTGGAACTGACTTGCCGCATGAATGTTCATGCGGTCAAGTACACCATGCGGCTCGGGACAGTGCTTCTTCTCCAAATTTCCGAGAAGAAGTACACCATAAGCCATGGCTTCCAAGCTGCATAACTCTATCATTCGGAGCCCAAATCCAAACTTCCATTGGTCAAAATGGGGTAGAACGAGATTCTCTACAACATAGAACCCTCAAAACTCAGAAATAACAGGATTAAGTAGATCAAAACCCAAGAAATCCGAAAATAAAGTAAACTTAGATCTAGAAAAATCTAGCCAAGGAAAGTGAAAATGCCAAGTTCTAAAGTAAGTTAAAATGCTGTAAGGAAGAGAATGAAGCAATAAAATTTGAGTTCCTCCATGAAGCAAGTTGCACTTGCCTAGACCTCTCTCTCCTCTCTCTGGTAGGTGAAGGAGTTAATGGAAGAAGAAGAAGAGGTTAATGAAGAGAGAGAAAGAATAATGGTAATAAATACCAAAGGTGGTGGTAGGTAAAGGGTTCACCTTGGGTTCATAATGAACTAATAGCAATCCCAAACCGAACCAAGCCAACCCGAACTAAGAATAACCAAGCCAAACCAAACTAAGGAGATATGCAAATAGAAGATAAAATACGTATACGTATTCCAAATACGTAATACGAACCACAGACATTACAACTCTACCCACCTTAAAAGAATTCCGTCCTCGAAATTTAATCAAGAGGCTAGAGGAGCAATGACAAGCTACATTAATCACATGCAAGCTATAACTAGGCAGACAATCACTCATTCAAGCAAGGAATCGAAGGCATGAGGCATAAGAAAGACATTATACCTCACGAGTCAAACAAGTCGGGATATCGCGATCGGATATCATCCTCACGCTCCCATGTTGACTCCCCTAAAGAGTGATGACCCCAAGCAACTCGGACTAACTTGATAGTCTTGTTCTTGAGGATCTTCTCTCTTCGGTCCAATATAGACACGGGCCTCTCCTCATACGAAAGGTTGGTACCAACAACCAATTCCGAATGATCCAGGATGTGGCTCGGGTCCGAGATGTACCGTCCTAATTGGGATACATGGAACACGTCATGTACCTCGCTTAGCGACGGCGGAAGAGCGAGACGATAGGATACATCTCCTACTCGCTCCAGAATGTCAAACGGTCCTATATACCTAGGACTAAGCTTGTCCCGTACGCCGAAACGAATGATGCCACGGTTAGGCGAAATCCTCAGGAATACATGATCGTCGACCGAAAACTCGAGAGGGAGCCGATGAGAATCGGCCTAATGACGCTGGCGATCTTGGGCAACTCGAAGATGATCTCTGACTCTTCTGACCACCTCAACTGTCTGAGCAATCATTTCTGGACCAAGCATCTGCCTCTCTCCAATATCATCCCAGGCTAACGGAGATCTACACTTCCTGCCATAAAGTGCCTCGAACAGTGCCATCTGGATACTGGCCTGGAAACTGTTGTACGAGAACTCCACCAGGTGCAGGTGATCTTCCCATGAACCATCAAAGTCAAGTGTGCAAGACCGCAACATGTCTTCAAGAGTCTGGATCGTACGCTCCGACTGGCCATCTGTCTGCGGGTGATATGCTGAACTGAACTGGAGATGAGTTCCCAAACTCTCTTGCAAGCTATGCCAAAAGTGCGACGTAAATCTTGAATCTCAGTCCGAGGTGATACTGACTGGCACACCGTGCAATCTGACAATCTGCCTGAGGTACATCTCTGCTAGCTGAGCCGTCGACTGACCAACTCTGAATGGAAGAAAGTGAGCCACTTTCGTGAGCCGATCAACTATAACCCAGATAGTATCTCGACCAGCTGGGGATCTAGGTAATCCGGTCACAAAATCTTTGGTCACATGCTCCCACTTTCATTCTGGAATCGGCAAGGATTGAAGAAGTCCAACGGGCCTCTGATGTTCGGCTTTAACTTGTTGGCAAACCAAACACCGAGAGACAAACCGAGCTATCTTCCGCTTCATGCCATTCCACCAGAAGTACTGACGGATATCACGGTACATCTTCGTACTGCCAGGATGGATAGAATACTGAGAACTGTGCGCCTCTGACATGATCTCTTGTCTGATATCTCCACTGGGTACACAAAGACGCTTACCATATCGAAGTGTACCATCATCATGAATGCATAATTCTGGTCTACGTCCCGTCTCATACTCTGTTCTTAGTCGCTGAAGCTTAGAATCTGCTGACTGTGCCATCCGGATCCTCTCGACTACAGTGGACTGAACTTGCATACTGGCCATCAAGGCCACACTGGAAGGGAGAACAACTTCAATACCCATCTTCTGAAGATCTGCTAACAGCTCTGGTTGCGCTGTTAGAAAATAAACTTTCGCTCTCCTGTTCAATACATCCGTAACAACATTGGCCTTCCCAGGATGATACTGCAGGTTGACATCATAATCCACAAGAAGCTCTAGCCACCTTCTCTGACGCATGTTAAGATCCTTCTGGGTGAAAACATACTTTAGGCTCTTGTGGTCGGTGAAAATCTCCACCCTGTCTCCGTACAAGTAGTGCCTCCACAACTTAAGTGCAAATACTACTGCTGCCAGCTCCAAGTCATGGGTTGGGTAATTCCTCTCATGATCACGAAGTTGTCGTGAAGCATAAGCTATTACCTTCCCATGCTGCATTAGAACACATCCTAGGCCTCTGCCTGAAGCATCATAATATACTGAGAATCCTCCGGTCCCATCTGGAAGCGTGAGAATAGGAGCTGTTATCAGGCCTCGCTTCAACTGCTCAAAAGAACTCTGACACTCTGTTGTCCAAGCAAACTGCACATCCTTGCGGGTCAACTAGGTCAATGGCGCTGAAATCCGAGCAAAATTCGAAACAAACCGCCGGTAGTAGCCGGCCAATCCAAGAAAACTACGAACCTCTGCAACTGTGCTGGGCACTGGCCATGACTCAATAGCCACAATCTTCTGGGGATCCACTTCTACTCCTCCTCGAGTGATGATATGACCCAAGTACGAAATGCGATCGAGCCAGAACTCACATTTACTGAACTTGGCATATAACTGGTGCTCTCTGAGGATCTGAAGAACTATACGGAGATGCTGCTCATGCTCTGCCTCACTCTTGCTGTAGACCAGGATGTCATCCAAGAACACAATCACAAACTGATCCAAGTAAGGCATGAAGATGCGATTCATGAGGTCCATGAATACTGTCGGCGCATTGGTTGCTCCAAAAGGCATAACAAGGAACTCCCAACGCCCATATCTCGATCTAAAAGCTGTCTTTGGGATGTCCTGCTCTCTGACTCTGATTTGATGATATCATGAGCGAAAGTCGATCTTCGAGAATACTGCTGCCCCTTTGAGTTGATCAAACAAGTCATCTATCCTCGGGAGAGGATATCTGTTCTTGATTGTTACTGAGTTCAAGGTACGATAATCAATACATAACCTAGACGTACCATCCTTCTTTTTCACAAGAAGCATCGGGGCTCCCCAAGGCGATCCACTAGCACGAATGAATCCCTTGGTTCGAAGTTCTTCAATCATCTTGTACAATATCTCCAATTCTGACAGCGCCATCCGGTAGACTCTCTCTGACACTGGGGCTGTTCCTGGAATCAAGTCTATGGTGAACTCGATCTTCCGCTCCGGAGGCATACCTGGAAGCTTTTCTGGGAAAACATCTGGAAACTCTTCGACTATCCGGGACAACGGCACTGCTGCTACTGCCATCCGCAATACTGGAGGAGAAGGCTCAACTGCGCCTCGGGAGAAAGAAAACTCCGGCTCGCCTGGAATGGTAAAAACAACCCTGCCAATGTAGCAGTCTATCCTAGCATAGTGGTTCCTCAACCAATCCTTCCCTAGGACCACATCATAATCGGCCATCGGGAATTCTATCAATCTAGCGGGGAATTCTCTACCGCTAACTACGATCCGACACGAGGAAAACACCCTATCGACTCCCACAAGTCTGTTACCAGTAAGTATATTGAGCCTTACTGATAATGACTCGGGCTCCAATCCTACCCGTGTCGCGAATCGTGCAGACATAAATGAATACAATGCACCAGAATCAAATAAAGATATACGGCCAAGTTGGTAAGTCCGTCTGATAAAGCTGACAAATTCTGTCAAATCTGACAAAAATGACAGCTCTGACATTCTGACAAAAAGATAAGATATGATCAGACAAAGTCATGCGGCCAGAAGGATTGCTACCCGAGCCGCGAGAACGTTATGCGGCTCAACCTATGCGGCCCTAAAAGTCTCTGAGCTTCATACGACCAAGGGTGACTATAACCTAAGCCGCATGAGCTTTATGCGGCCTAAAATACAGAATCTATGCGGCTCAAAAGTCCTTAAGCTACACGCGGACTAAGGAAGGCATGAGTCTTATGCGGCCCAACATGGCCGAAAACTGAGAGACTCATGCGGCTCAAAATAATTCCTATCTTGCGATAGGACACATGGCAGGCTGACTAAGTCTCAACCACCCAGATTTACAGCAACGAAATCCCAACAAATCGCTAGCTGGCGGCCAAAGAGAGGGTCTTTACAAGCTGATTAGCCACGTAGCCACGGGCCACCTAAGTGGCTCAAAACACACATCACTATAAATAGCAGGGTGCCACACCCCTGCAAAAGGCTGGCAACCTTCGAAAGGCAATTTCTTCAAGAGCTAAAGACTGCGTCAGATAGTCCAAGAAGTAAGGCAGAGTTGATACAATTTTCCGAGCCTCCACCATCACCCCCCAGAATCAAAAACTAAACAATTGTACTTAGATTATTTCCTAGGATTTCCTTTTTGGCTCTTCTTTGTACAAGCGAGTTTGTAATCAATTTCAGTGTTTCTGTAATACTTATCTTTGATATTTAATGGCAAACACGATGGCGACTCTGCTGGGGACTTCCTTCTTCTCTGATGAGAAGCTGGTGAAGCAATCCGACGCGTCCAAGCTCGGCTCTATGCAGCAAATGCTTGTGGTTCATTTTGACCAACAAGCCTTCGAAGAAATGCTATCTAAAGGGAGCGCCAGCCTGTCACAGAAGAGAGCCAACCCAAAGAGAACTCGTAGGACGTCGACGCGCAAAACTGTTGCCCCCGAACAAGTTCTCGAAAAAGCTTCTTCTTCGGCCCAAGACGGTGATCGAAGCTCTCCTGCGGCGTTGCTTCCGACCGTAGAGGACCCCACTGTCCCCAAATCCAGCAAAGAAAAACACTATGATGTTAAGTTTTTGGGGGCACAAGGAAAATCCATGCGGACAAAGAAGAGGTCGCATAAGAGAAATGGGCAGTCTGTCCATGCGGCAGCCAACTCTGGCCGCAGACAGACGACCCATGCGGCAGCCAACTCTGGCCGCAGAAAGATGGCTTATGCGGCAGCTGTCACGACCCGCACCCACTGTGAGAGTACGAGTACGTAACAGCGCCCAGCCTACGCCGCAGTGTCGGTGGTAGAACGCTGTTCTAAGTCTCTAACTAACCATCAACTCATGCAGTATTTAATGACTCATCATGATCAACTCCGAACGGAGGACAAGTATAAGATATGGTGTAACTCAATCACAGTCTAAGCACGATAAGATAACACAGAAAATAACTAAGAAATTGAAGACAACAAACTACTGAAATAATATCAACATCTGAATAATCTCAAATACATCTCAAGTCTCAAATCTCTATATACAACTCCAGATCTAAACAGGAAAACTAAAACAAGACAGACTAACTAAACTCCCGATCACTCCTGAGTGTCGTGGCCATAGGTAGCTAAGCCATCTCCTCAGTAAAATGTAGGGCATGTGTCCTCAGGGCAATCATCTGTAAAATTTTCAACAGGTCCAGTCAGGACAGGAACGAGCACATCTCATCTAGTAAACCCAAGTAAATGACAGAGAACTATAAAGCAGTTATAGACAGTTGTATTGATAAAAATGGCAGTTATATTCAGGTGATGGTAAGAAAGACAGATAAAGTACAAGGAAAGTAAATACTAAACAAGAGAAGAATCATAGCAATGAAGACTGTAAAAATAGAACTAGCTGAACCAGGGTAATATGATATAAAGTCCAGGCAAGAATGTAGACTAGTGTAACTCCAATGTAAGTCCAGTACATGATGAATCTCATACAAGATGAATCCAGTAAGGGACGATTCCAGTCATAGTGATCAATGATTCTAGGGTGAGTCCAGCCTATACTCTAGCAGTGTGTTTTAAAATATCGAGATCGACATGTAAACGGCTATGGGTAATCCGGCACATCACACACCTGGCCGGGTGTGGGATAGCTATCATTCCAGTATGATTCCAGCAAAGGGTGATTCCAGAAATGGGGTATGTCTACATGTCTTACTCTAGTATTTCCCCTCCCAGCAAGTGAATCCAGAATTCTGACACAATGATTCAAGATGAGTCCAGCCAAGTACAATGATACCAGTAAATGATTCCGGGGTGATTCCAGTAATAGAAGTCGGAAATGATGATACCGGTAATAGAGGCCAAAAAATAAATGTGTGTCGTATACATGAATCCAGAAATAACAGTACGTGTTTGTAACAGAGAATCACATACAGCTAACTAGAACTGAAATACAGTAATTGACAAATAAATGAGAGAACTATCAGAGAATGTACTCGTCTGATACTCTGAAAAGAGTAGTATAATATCAGATGCCTGCACCAGAGTCACAATGTCCTAAATAAAGCAGTACAGGTTATAA
Organism: Iris pallida; assembly: GCA_029216955.1. Taxonomy (NCBI): domain Eukaryota; kingdom Viridiplantae; phylum Streptophyta; class Magnoliopsida; order Asparagales; family Iridaceae; genus Iris; species Iris pallida. Next base: position 2,437,976 of record JANAVB010035019.1, read on the forward strand.
TATGTTTAAAATAAGGTAAATAATGTTTATGATGCAATCTACATAATTTCTAGACCAATCTAGGTCAAAGTCAACTCTAAGTCAATCCTGGTCAACTGTCTAGGTCAAACTAGGTCCAAATCAAACTTGGTCAACTCTGGGTCAATCCAAGTCCATACTCCAGTCAAACTAGGTCAAACTAGTCAAGGTTAGTCTAATCTAGGTTAAAGTTAGACTATCTAAGGTTTTGGTCAAACATAGACTAGTTAACAAGGTAATTAGGTCAATCTTAACTAATGGTCAACTTCTAGTCATTCTAGAATCAAAACTTGGTCATAGGTTAACTATCTAATCAACTCTACCTATACCATATCACACAATTAAGGATATAACACATTACCCATATCACATACATGTATATCCCAAACTAATTTACACTACACAACCTATATAGGGTACTTACCATATCCTAAGTATCACCTATGTATACAAGGACTAATCAAGCATATGGATTGGCTAACTTATATGAGACTGGACATCACAACATATACCCCTAAATGAAACTCTCCCTCTAAACACCCATACCCTACACTCTCAACACACAAGCCAAACAATTTCTCAATCCTCTCTCACTCACAAGCTCAAGACATAACCCATTTCCCTCAAACCCACTCTACCTACATATAGCTAAATAGGGCACATATATATATAGGCTTATAGGGACTGATTGCAGACTGGTTTGGGGTGTCAAGGGGCTGTCCATATGGACTGGTACAAGGGGGTTTGAGCATAGCTAATAGGTCCTTTTAAGGGGCTGTGCTATGGTGAAGTATGGGGCTGGTATGGACAGGCTTTGGGGTACTACTAAGGCTGAATTTGGGACTGTGTTGGCTGTCATTGGGGTCAGGTTTAGGACAGTTAAGGGTTGTTTCCAGGTTATGTGGAAGGTGTGGGTGCACACTATGTTCTCAGATTTCAAACCCCCTCCCAATAAATCAATATACATATATGTATATAGCACATACACACAAGCAATACTAACACATAATTATGAATTAATAACTGCTATAAGGAAAGATTCTAAGGGATGAACACCAGGAAAAATGGTCTTCTATTGCTCTCATATACCCATGATATGTAAAGTCCTATGAGGACTTATATGAAATCAACAAGGGCTGAACAACATCATAATCTAGCTAATGAAGGATGTTGACTCTCCCATGCCATGTCAAGGCAAGGTAATACCAACCAAGGCCAAACACCACATGCCACTATACTGCTGCCAGGAAATCAAGGGACTGCAGAAAAGATTGGTCATAGATTTCTAACATTCAATTTACCTACATTAGAAGATACATTCAGGTTTACTTGCATACATGGTACACTCATATATTCATCTATAATCCAACAACCTAAACTAATGAAATCATCACAAACCAAATTACGAGATCAAAATACCTCAAAAATTCGAACCCTCAGTTATATCTGATATCAAGCCACATGTATGTAGGCTGTGTTAAACATACCTGAAATTCTCCTAATTGATCTATGTGCAGGTGACTTCATGAGGGTGTGTTGCAAATCAGATTTAGTTGAAAGGAAGTGGGGGTGTGTGTATACATAAGTTTGAATGTGTGGGTGTCACATTGAACCTATGTGTGAATCAACAAGTGAATGGTATTTGTTTCCCAGTTTTGTATCACCGTCCAATGTAAAAAACAACTTACAGGTTAAAGTCTCAGTGTTTCAGGAATTAAACTCAGGAAAATGACAGTTTCTGTGTGTGAGATTGTGTCCACATGACATAGTGTTCAGGTTGTGACAGTTTTATTCACCCAAACCAATCAAAAACCCATTGGAAATGCCAAATTTGAATCAAATTATCCATAAACCAATCAACATGAATATTAAACACTGTTCAAATCTCCAAAAACTCCTGATACTGAGATTATCAGAAATTCGAACCCCCAACTCTCAGGAATTCCTGTTCGAGTGTCTGAAGCCCATTGATCAACCCTAAACTCAACCCAAATCACAAACTCATCTCTAGGAATGTAAATATGTCACATATTAGCAATTGAACACTAAATACTTTAATTAACCATTTAATTAATTACTATGTAAGAACAGAACAACAGAAATGTATCAGAGAATTTTTAGGAACCCAAATTGACATTCGAATATACCATAAAATCCTATTCAGTCACACCCCGAGGTTAGACACACGTGTACGTGTCAAGTGGGGGGTGTTCACGTGTCCAAATAATGGACACGAAGTGTCCAAATCGTGCAAAATAGTTTGTGACAGACTGTGTTTACAGACAGGCTCGTGCAGCCGTGTCAAGCTCTCGTGGACACGACTCACTACACTAGACACCTCGTGCACGTGTCTAAGTGTTCGTCAGGACTAGGAGAGTGTGTCCCACAGCCTGCACAGTGTCCACGTGGATCGTGTCGCGTGCACGAGACGCGTATCCGAGCGTGTCTGTGCACGCGCGTGTGAGTGTGCAAACCCAGTGCGGGTCAATTCCCTTCGTGCACACACAACGAGAACCTATGAAACTTTGTAGGTGTCGTGTCAGTCATAGCCCCTAGGTTCTGGCAAAAAATGGTGGTGTCTCGTGTCGTGTCCAGTGAGAACTGGACACGGGGTAGTAGGGCATACAAACGGGGTATCGTGCAGCGAGTACGTGTCCGTTTTGGACACGGAAACGACACGAACCCTAGCTCAGTCTTCACAAAAATTAATATACATATATAGAGCAACAAATTCATATATTTAGTTTCACAAAAATCGAAAATAAAATCCTTAGAGGCATTTCAACAAACACCTACACTACACTACGACACGTGTCCGATACGGACACCAAACGGACACGAAATCCACCCAAATTTCAGGGACACCTAGGGGACTCCTAGATCTAGCCCTACATGCAAAAAAACTGAATTTTAAATCAATTTAAAGGGTTTTACCTATGTGTGCAAAAAGCTTGGAAAAGCTCCAAATGGGGGATTCTTTCTCTTGATGCCAAAAGCTCCAAATTGTCCCAAAGCTGGGATTAAATTCCACATTCAGAAAATAGGAGGAAATTAGTTCTAATGCAAGAAACTAGGATTAAAAAGGAATTAAAATGGATTTATGGGGATTTTTGGAAGAGGGACAATACCTTTCTTTTTCCAATGTTGAAATGAATGAAAGAATGAGGCAAGCCCTAGAGAATAAGTGTTTATATAGGGTGGAGATCCCTATGGCTGGTCATTTAGGGTTTGGTTAGGGTTAGGGCTTCTAGTTATGGGCCATGGGCCAAGTCATGATCAAATAAATCATTTAGCCATAAGTCATTTCATGAAAAATAAACCATGACTTAAATGCACTAAACCAAATCCCTCATTCTAAAATTAGTTTCTAATAGCTAAATGTAGGTTAACCTAAGTTAGACTAGGGTCACCATGGCTAGGGTTAGGCTTTAGGCTAGTTCACTAGGTCTCAACAAGTCAAGTCAAACTAGAACTCACCAAATCAAAAATCACCAAATAATTCAAATAAGTCAAAATGACCAAATTACCCCTAGGCTAAAAATGATAATTAAATCATCCTAATGACGTGGTTAGGCGCTAGGTCATGCAGTCTCTACGGTTTCACTAGCAGTACGTCAAAATCACAAGTCATGACTCAAAACAGTTTTTAAATAGTTTAAAAATAATTAAAAATTATCAAAAATCATAATGTGAAATAATATCAATAATTAATAATTATAATTATAAAATTTCAAAAATACCCTTATCTGGAAAACTGGGTATATGCAGCCAACTCTGGCCGCAGACAGACGACCCATACGGCAGCCATCTCTGGCCGCAGGAAGATGGCTTATGCGGTAGCCAACTCTGGCCGCAGAAAGATGGCCCATGCGCAGCCAACTCTGGCTGCAGGAAGATGACCCATGCGCAGCCAATCCTGGCCATAGACAGAAGTTTCATATGGCACTGTCAGGAGCTCTGTGTTCGACGTCTCTCATGCGGACCCGACTCTATGCGACCCATTGAGAATGTGGAATATTCCAATCAGGACTCTTCTTACTATGCACCTTCAGGCGCTAGTTGAAGAAGTCCAGGACAGTGCGGACCCAACATGCCCAGTCAACTGTCCAAGCTACTGATTGTCAGCGGGCACCGTTAACTGTTATACGGGCTCCTGATGAAAAGTTGTACAGAACCACCCGCGTCCAGTACCCCAGGGCTAACAGACAGGGTGGGTCTTAAAGACTCCCTTTAACGATTGAGAGCAAGTGCTTTTACTAGCCTCGGATCAGGGAGCAAGCATGATACCTACGCACCTGTGTGCTCAGGATGCCCGAGTCCACAAGTTTGGTGCAATGGTAAATCAGCCTGCTATCGATTTGCGTGAGGTGATCACTCACAAACGCAAAGAGGCAACCTTGGCATGTGATGAGTCCCTCTCGGGATGTCGTTACACCCATGTCATCATCAACTGCTGCTACGACAAGTCGGCAGCACCTGAAGATCGACAGTCCATTTTTTAAACGACTGTAGCAGCCAGCACCTGTCCGACAAAAAATCAAGAAATAGGTACAAATTCTGGGGAGACGGAGTTTCCTTTCGTCTCCTATAATTCAACTCGGAAGGTTCCTCCCGGCATGGGGGAAAGAAGACAGGCTCTTCCAGCACGGCAATCTCAGCCAGTACTGTAAACAAACTCTCATCTCGAGGGTTGTCGCCGACAGCCACAGGGGGTGTCTATTTAGGCAGTCGATCCAGAAAGAAGCTTCCAGCACCTAGGGTGCACCTTCGGCCTCCTTGGGAGTAGATGAAGCTGGGGATAGCACTCCCTCAATATATGCAACAACCCGGTGTACTAGGAACATACACAGGGGGTAGAGATTCCCCAAAATGACGTATCAGACTTGGACTTCCCTGAGGGCGACCACCCTCCCAAGACGAGGCAACTTCCTACACAGGGGGTAGCACCCCTTCCGAGTCCGAGGAAGATGACATTCCATTTCCCGATGATTTTTTGTACGAGAATACGACATAGAGAGCACCTCTGCTACGGTCCCTTCTACTTCTACCATGTATGGACAATCTTTATGGCTGACGATGATCATGAAGTGCCCACTAACCGACAACATCTAGAAGTACTTGAAGCCATGCTCTTGTCCTTGGACAAGTCAGTAGACAAAATCAAAGCTGCCTTGCCAACTCAACCAGCTAGGACGCCTGGACAAACAAGTTTGGGACCCGCAGTCAACACGGACTCCAATACGACCGTCCCTCCTTTGGGTGATGATCCTTTAGGAGCATCCGTTCCTTCAGCTGTAAATGAAGCCAAGGAGGCAACGAGGGAAGTCCAGGAGCTTCAAGCAATGTTTAATGCCCGAGACTCCTCTCGGGACCTCAGAATATGGCAGCCGTATCCCGTTGCATGGAGAGATGTGCCTTTTCTACCACGGTACAAGCCGTTTCATATCGATTGTATGACGGGAAGACCTTGCTAGTCGGTACATGACTTACTTTGAGGTCACAACCGACCACTTGCCGCATAGTGACGTCATCCTCACACGATTATTCATCAGAGCATTGGAGGAGATTGCATTGACTGGTACTGCAACCTTCCCGATAACTACACCCATTCTTTTGACGGCTTCAAGCACATGTTCCTTGAGTGGTTCTAGAAGTGGGGCATGATGTGACAATGTCATCTCTCATGGACGTCGTTCAAGGAGAGAGGGAGATAACAAAGAACTATATTGAGCGGTTCCGCCAAACCGCAATGAGATTGCCCTAAGGCAATTCTGAGAGCTCCTTGATTAAAATCTTCCAGAAGAAGTTGCTCCCCGCAATTAGCCTCTGGATGGGCGACGATCAGTTCAGGAATTGGATGACCTTCATCATAAGTGCTACCAATGCGAAGGCAAAATTGAAGAAGGCTCGCTAGTTGGGATTATACGTCCCAGATGGAGAGGATAAGGGCAAACGTCCTGGTTCTACCTCCAGTAACAATAACAGTGGCGGCACCTCCAACGGGACAATAAAGGCAAACAGGCCATGGTCGCGATGCGACTAAGAAGCCTGAACAAAAACAGACGGAAGGTCAATGGCCCAAGATGAATTACTCATTTGAAGATAGTCATGTCAAACCTATCTTCGATATGCTCTTGCAAGGGGGTAGGATCCAGCTCCCTCCACCAAGGCGCGAGCCCCGAGCGGCAGAAATGGAGGACCCAAAATATTGTCACTTCCACCGCTATGTCCATCATTCCACTCATGACTACTTTCAATTAAAGCGGGACATCCAGAGTCTTATCGACTCCAAAGCTCTGTCAATAGACTTTGAAGAGGTTACCGTGGCGGCGAACATGGTGTCAATTCAGTTCACCGACTTCCCTCCAACAAGCACTCCAGATGGGGTAACTCCCGTCCCTCGGGCGATGATGGAGGTTACCAATCTTCCACCCGTCCGGAACCAGACATCTGGACTAGTACCTCTCACCACTTCGCGAGGAGAGATCATGTGGGTGCACCCGGACTTAGTGCCCGAAGTTACCCAGGCGGTGTCATCTCCTAGCAACAAGAAGAAGGGCAGAAAGTCTAGATCCTGCCATACAATTTCAGCCGAAGCTGAGGAAGCGGCAGCTGTTGTTACCCGATCTGGAGCACAAGTCCAGCCCATACTGGGTAGTTCAGTCGAAGATCCTCAGCCGGCAACGTTGCTTGTCTCGGATGTTCCTAGGCCACCTCTGCCTCTACCGACAGATAAGTCCAAGCCAAAGAAAACTCGCTTCGACAGGCCACTCCGTAATGATGCACCTCAGGGGCTGGAGATACCTTACAACTTTGACATATTAGCACAATTGGCTAATACGCCTGCAAAGTTATTGTTATACGAGCTCCTAAGGCTTTTAAAGGATCTTTGTGTCGCATTGAGCGAAGCACTCCAAAATGCTGATGCCTACTTAGTTAGCTCAGGTCAAGCCTCCAGGGGAAGACCCGTCAGCAGATCTACATGGCAGCAATGGCACAGATGCAATATCCAACATCATATTTACTCCACAGACATGTTGATCAAGTCCAACTTGCATGATCGCCCCTTGTACTACACTGGATACATAAGCGACATCAAGGTGGATCGGATGCATATCGACCCTGGCTCGTCAATAAGCATCATCCCGAAAAGCTTCCTCCAACTTCTTGGCATCCCTATACACGGCTAGCGGCGACCAACACTGCCATTAGCAGTTTCAACTCGGGAAGGAGCTATCCCCTAGGGAAGATCCGATTGAAATGTCAGATTGGTGACCTGAAGACGGAGGTTACCGGCTACGTCATAGATGCAGAACTCCTATAACATCCTCCTGGGACGTCGTAGATACATGACTATATGATCGTGCCATCCACCCTTCACTAGTGCTTCAAGTATGTCAGTAAGTACGGCTTCGTGAAGACTGAATTCGTCGACATCGATCCCTTCAAAGGGGTTAAATCTTATTACTCTTCGGAGGCTTGTCTATATGACGAATCCATAAGACATATAACTGATGAACTGGAGGCCATCACAGGGCCAGAAGAACCCTTGAGAATTTATCTCCAGGCCCGTAAATCGGGCAAGGCTGTACCCCTCGTCGCAACTTTGCATAAAGAGGTGCTCGGTTCTCCTGCCTCACCTGCGCATTGGAACTAATGGTCATCCGGCTTCCGAGATACAGCCAGGAGCCAAAACCTGTCATAGGGCCGATGGTGATTCGACTGCCAAAATCTAATCAAAGGCAACAGGAAGATACGAGGACCTCTGTAACGCCTATGGTGATCCGATTGCCAAAATCTACTCAAAGGCAACCGAAAGACACAAAGTCCCTTGCCGAGCCAATTGTCATCCGTCTTCCCAAGACGAGCCGGCAACCAAGTGTCGATCCAATACCCTCAGGCAAGTCAATACCACAAGCTGAACCCTTGGTGGCCAAGTTGCCCAAGACAGCATCCCGACCTCTGAGCTCACAAGGGGTAACCGAAGAGGACATAGAACTCGCCAAATACCTGTTTACACAGGTGGATATCCCCTCTCCTGATGATGTAATTCCTGTGGACAAAATTTCTTATTTCATCAATAAGAGGCTGCCGTTAGACTATTCTGAGTATGATATGCTTAATCTAATGTATGCTACACGGGACTGTCTAGACGTTAGCCTGTATACACAGGTGATAACGTACCATACCCCAAATCAACTTGCTCCCATTAAAGGCACTTACTTCCTGGTCCCAAACTGAAGAGGATGGGATCACACGATCATCTTTGGCTAAAAAGAAGGTCCTCAATCTTTCACGCCACAAGAGTTCGATCTCGGACCCGACGCTAGAAGATTACCACTCTACCTGTATATTCCTCAAGCCAAGTACTTCATACAAAAGCAGGGGTACGACATGGAGGCTATCCCGGGTCTGAATCACAGCAGCGGTCGATGATTGCCTATACAGCCATCGGCACCGACTGAGAAACCTCATGACTATTATCACAAATCCAGACACGGCCTCGGGTATGTTACACCAGCAATAATGCCCGAAAGTTTCGATGAAGAATGCGAATGGCACTCTTATTCATCCGAGTAACCTACTTACGACTCTGATAGCAGCATTGGAGATATATTCAGACAGACATTATCTGTCAACATGATATCCGGAGAAAAAACCTACTCGAACCGCTTGAGTTGGAGCCATGGGTCCAACAACTAGATGCACAATGGGAGAAGCGCTTCGAGCTACGAGACCCTCCCACTGAAGACGAGGTCATGCAAGTTAACCTCTGTGATGAATCCTCTCCAAAGCTAATCTTCGTCAGTAAAAGCCTGACAGACGGCGAGCGGGAGTCGTTGTTGCAACTCGTCAAAGAATACATCGACGTCTTTGCCTGGAGCTATGAAGACATGCCAGGGCTAAATCCTGAGATCGTACTTCATAAGCTCAACATTTATTGGACGTAAAACCAGTCAAACAACAGCAGCGATGATTTCGTCCAAACGTCATGAACTCCATTGAAGTAGAAGTAAACAAGCTTATAGCTAGCGGTTTCATCCGTGAAGAGCAGCACCTAGACTGGGTAGCCAATATAGTACCAGTCATCAAAAAGAACGAAAAGATCCAATTTGTATCAACTTTCGTAATCTAAATGTGGCATGCCCTAAGGATGAATTCCCTCTTCTGATCACCGACATAATGATCGATAATACGTGTGGCTTCGAGCGCATGTCCTTTGTGGATGGCTTTTCAGGATATAATCAAATCAAAATGTCTTTTGATGATGAGAAGCATACGTCATTTCGAACACCGATCGTCGTGTATTGTTATAAGGTTATGCCTTTCGGACTGAAGAACGTCGGTGGTACATCTCAATGTGCTATGGGCATCATCTTCAGAGATCACTTACGTAAGACGATGGAGTGTTACGTTGACGACATCGTCGTCAAAAGCCGCTCCAAAAATGATCACTTACATGATTTGAGAACAGTGTTCGACCTCATACGAGTGCACAATCTAAGATAAATCCCACCAAGTCCTTCCTGGGCGTGTCTAGTGGGAAGTTCTTGGGCTTTGTCATTACTTTTTGGGGCATTCACATAGACCCCGATAAAACAAAAGCAATCCTGGAGATGAATCCAGTAAGGAACCTCGTGAACTGCGGCCTTCAGGAAGACTAGCCTACATCAGGAGTTTATATCTAACCTCTCATTGCGATGTTAATCCTTCACTCAACTCATGAGAAAAGGTGTCCCTTTCGTATGGAACGAGGAATGTCAGCGTACCTTTGATGACATTAAGGAATACCTAACGAATCCGCCAGTTCTGGTAGCCCCGATCGTCGGAAAGCCCTTCCTGCTCTATGTACGGGCGATGGAACACTCCCTCGGTGCTTTGCTAGTACAAAATAATGACGCGAACATGAACAAGCTATTTACTATCTCAGCCGGATGATGGTAGGACCGGAACATAGGTACACCGCCGTGGAGGAGTGCCTTGCCCTAGTGTTCGCCATTCAGAAATACGACACTATGTGATAGGGCAGACCATCCATGTTGTCTCACGAGTTAATCCTCTTAGGGTTCTCATGACCAAACCAGGCGCACTCAGTTCTCGGCTAGCCACCTGGGCGATACTGTTATCCCCCTACGACATGGTTTTTGTTCGCAAAAGGCTGTCAAAGGTCAAGCCTTGGCCGAGTTCTTAGCAGTCCATCCAGGCTCAAAAATAGCCAAAATTTATGAAGAAATCCCGTTGAAGTCGTCGCCTCAAACATGACTTCATATGATGCCATTTGGCAAATGATCTTTGACGGTACTTCAAGAACGGGGCCACAAGGTGATATCGTCGCTGGAGTCGGGGTGGTATTAATTTCTCCCTCTGGACTAGTGGTCAATCGGGCGTATTCTCTTACAGAACCCTGTTCACACAACATAGCCGAATATAACGCTCTAGTCATCGGACTCCAACTCGCAAAAGAAGTGGGATCAAGTACCTGGAAGCATATGGCGACTCGCTGTTGGTTGTTAACCAGATCCGAGGCTCATACGAGGTTCGCAACGAGGACCTGATTCTCCACTATCAGACTGCAATTACCATTATTGCAACCTTATAAGGGTTCTTTATAGAGCATGTTCCTAGGCTCCAAAATATCGAAGCCGATGCCCTAGCAGGCCTTGCCGCTTCCTTGGCACTTCCAAATGATACTTATCATCTAGTCGACGTGATAGGCCATGAGCTGGTCTGTCCCAAGAACAATGTTCAACTGGGTATGAGTTACGCCCAGATAACCAACGGCATACAAGACTGTAGACGCCCGCTCATCGACTTTACGGTCTACGAAATTCTGCCAGAGAATGTGAAGGAAGTAATTTTAATCAGAAGACGCTCTCTCAGATTCTTCTATATACGGAGACAAAAATGTTATATCGACGATCCTACGATGGGCTACTATTAAGATGTCTGTCAAATGCAGAAGCCAAAGAAGCCTTATGCGAGGTTCACGATGGCGCTTGCGGGGCTCACCAACCTGGCCCAAATTGTAAGATCTTCTCCGTCGATGGGTTATTACAGACCCACAATGGTAGCAGATGCAGTTGATTATGTAAAAAGTGTAAGGCTTGCCAGATCCACAGATTTTGTACATCTGCCATCCGAATTCTTGCACCCAAAGTGGCCTCTTGGCATTTGAAGCATGAGGAATGGACATCATTGGGCCAATCACCCCACCGTCGTCTAGGGGGCATCGGTTCATACTTGCTATTACCGATTACTTCTCCAAATGGGCGGAAGCTATTCCGCTTGCAGAGATGAAGACATCAAACGTGATTAGCTTCATAAAATATCATGTCATCTACCGCTTTGGACTGCCCCAAAGGATTATTCACGACAATGGTCCGCAGTTCGCAAGCCACTCTTTCTATCGATTTTGTGACAAGAATCGGATTCAGAACATGGCCTCGACAGCATATAACCCATCGGCTAATGGTCTGGCTGAAGCTTTAACAAAAATATAATCAAGCTCCTCAAAAAGTTCATGTCTTCAAACAAACGTGACTGGAATGAAATGCTTGGCGAGTGCTTATGGGTGTATCGTACTACGATTCGGACGGCTACAGGAAATACACCGTTCTCCTTGGTTTACGGGAGCGAGAAGTTCTCCCATTGGAGACTCAGATCCCCTCATTTCACGTGGTCCTTATTTACCGATTGACGACGGATGACAACCCCCGCCGACGGCTACAAGAACTGGAAGCCTTAGACGAGAAGCGTTTACAAGCTCAACAAAGCATAGAGCTCTACCAAGTGCGCATCTCTCGTCTTTCACAACAAAGTCAAGCAGAGAATATTCCAAGTCAGTGATCTCGTCTTGGCCGTTCGTCGACCAATGGTCATGACTCACAAGACTCCCGCAAATTCCAGCCTAAATAGGAGGGTCCGTTCATCATCGAGACTGTATTCTCCAATGGCGCATACCGGCTCGCAAAGCAGAATGAGGACTTGCTCATGATGCCCATAAACGACAAGTTCCTAAAAATACTATATTTAAAAACATCCCCATTACCTAGAGTGTCGAGTTATGTACATCAGGTACCTCTGAACTTACACTCTGTTCCCTCCCAGGGGACTGATATTGCATCTCTCCGAGTGACAAGTCACTTATATTAATACCTCTGAACTTCCACTCTAATATTTCGATTGTCATATATCACGTCCATATTACCTCTGATATAGACAATCTCCCAGCTTAACACCTGTACCCAACTCGGGATAAAAGAGATGGTGTTAAGACCACAAAACCTATCATGTCCATATTACCTCTGTTGGGTTTTGTCTCGAATCTATTACTCGTACCACCAGTGCGCAAAAGGGTAATAGGTCAACCAAAATCATTCCTGATTATTGTGTGTCACGTCCATATTACCTCTGATACCGATAGTCTCCCGACTTAACACCTATGCCCAACCCGGGATAAAAGACATGGTGTTAAGACCACAAAACCTGTCACGTTCATATTACCTCTGTTGGATTTTGTTTCAAAATTTATTACCTGCATCGCCAGTACGCAGAAGGGTAATAGGTCCACAAAAGTTATTCTAATCTATTACTCGCACCACCAGTGCGCAGAAGGGTAATAGGTACATAAAACTTATCCTAATCTATTACTCGCACCATTGGTGTACCAAGGAGTAGCAGGTCCATAAAATATCATTCAATCTATTTGCTCACATTTCAGATGTACAAAAGGGCAATAGGTCCACAAAAAATCCCCAGTGGGATGTCCTTTATCAAACACAAAATGCTGTATTCGGCCCTCTAGTACAAGCACCACAAAATACCACAAATAAAGAATGGAGTGAATGTATTCTGTTTATTCAAGATTAGTTACATTCATAGGACTACATCAGCAGAAAATCTAGCAATATATAGTTTGGTCAGTTTGACAGCACTTCGCCTTCACCAAAAAGCAGTTTCGTGGCCCTCAAAGAAGTCATGTTTTACTGCTGAGAAGCAAACAAGGCTGTTGAATCTCCAAGGAGCTGCCCAGAGGGGGCAAATATAGCATGCTGTTCTCCCCTCTGTAATGTGGATACCTTAGTACCGCTCCTCCAAAAGACCATACCTTCAAAACAACATCCTTGATGGTGGTTTCGCCTACTTGGAGAGCCATGAAGACAGGACGTTCATGATGACGCCTGACCACCGTCCAACTCTCCGAGGTATAAAGGCTCTTCCTATCACCTGGAGAAAACTCTTCGAAGCATGAAGAGTTCTGAGTTGTCTGATGTGTATGCCAAAATGGCACAGGAAAACTCTTCCGAAGCATAAGAAGTTTTGAGCTGTCTGATGTATGTGTCAGAATGGTGTATTTTCACTCTATCGCCGACATTGGTCCTGGAGAAGTTTGCTAGCCAGATCCCTATAAATTTAGAAAAAAGGGGGCTTAGCAGCGAGAAAAAAATAAAGGACTCCTTTTTCAGCTATGCGGCCTAACCAAACAGAACTCATGCGGCTCGTCATGAGACACTTAGGCGGCTCAGTCTTGAAGTACTCATGCGGCTCAGTCATGAGGCACTTATGCAGTTTACGCAGCTCAGTGCTCCTACGGCTCAGTCATGAGGCACTTATACAGTTTATGCAGCTCAGTCATGAAGTGCTCATGCGACTCAGTCGTGAGGCCGGCTCAGTCATAAAGTGCTCATGCGGCTCAGTCATGAGGCACTTATGCGGCTCAGTCATGAAGTACTCATGCGGCTCAGTCATGAGGCACCTATGCGGTTCATGCGGCCAGTCATAAAGTGTTCATGCGGCTCAGTCATGAGTCACTTATGCGGCTCAGTCATGAAGTGTTCATACGGATCAGTCTTGGGTCACTTATGCGGTTCAAGTTCGAATGAGCAGCGCTTATGCGGCTCAGCCCATACGGCCCTATCATATAGAACACATGCGGTCCAAAAGATAGGGCATGCATCGACCAGGCTTAAAGCACAGAGGCAATATATGACAGGCCTGTGCATAAAATATGCGATATGGCCATTCAAAATTTCAGTCATTGTCTTTCCACCATCCTTACCCTTGATAGGGGTTGCACGTCGGGATGAATGGAAGGAGAGTCTGTCGCTCTCGACGGAGGGGCAAGTCCCTTCCTTTGGCCGCAGCACCAGTCGACTTGGAAGCTTTTAGAGCCATGGCTAAATTGAGACAGAATGATGTAGACGAAGGAGAAGAAGGTGAAAGAGAAAAATCTCTCTCTGAATGACCCCTATTTATAGAGTTTCTGGAGAGTGCCTCTTCGATTCTAAATCATTAAAGATAATAACGATGTTTGGAGATCTTGTTCCTAGTAACCGTCGGCTTTATCTCGAAAAGTACCTCTTCGGTTCTCGAGATGATTAAAGATAATAACGACGTTTGGGGATTTTATCCCTAGTAATTGTCGCTTTATCTCGAAAAGAGAACCCAAATCCAAAACAGAATCAAGAAATTAAATACAGCAGTGACAGCTGGCAGGTAGGATGGGGTCTCTCTGCGGCTCAAGATTTTCCTGCGCTCAAGATCTCTCTGCGACTTGAAAATTCCCTGCGACTAAATGTCTCTCCTGACTTGAAGACTCCCTACGGCTTGACATATCTCCATGCTTCTTATTCAAAGTATTCCAAATTTGTAATTTAAAAACTTTGAAGGGGGTCTTGTAGAAGCATGAAAAATATGGGGTTCATGCGGGTCACAATTTGCCGCATAAGTACTTCCGGCCAAACTGGGTCGCATAAAGGAGAGCTACATGACAGATTGTACCCTATGTGGCCCGTCTCTGATTCGAGCTGCAGAAGAAAGATATGCGGCCAAGTTGGTCAGTCCGTCTGATAAAGCTGACAATTCTTTCAAATATGACAAAAATGACAGCTCTCACATTCTGACAAAAAGATAAGACGTGATCAGACAAAGTCATGCGGCCAGAAGGATTGCTACTTGAGCTGTATGAACCTTATACGGCTCAACCTATGCAGTCCTAAAAGTTTCTGAGCTTCATGCGGCCAAGGGTGACAGTAACCTAAGCCGCATGAGCTTTATGCGGCCCAAAATACAGAATCTATGTGGCTTAAAAGTCCTTAAGCTACACGCGGACTAAGGAAGACTACGACCTAAGCCGCATGAGTCTTATGCAGCCCAATATAGCCAAAAACTGAGAGACTCATGCGACTCAAAATGATTTCTATCCTGCGATAGGACACGTGGCAGGCTGACCAAGTCTCAACCACCCAGATTTGCTACAACAAAATCCCAACAAATCGCTAGCTGGCGGCCAAAGAGAGGGTCTTTACATGCTGATTAGCCACGTGGCCACGGGCCACCTATGCGGCTCAAAATACACATCATAAATAGCAGGGTTCCACACCCCTGCAAAAGGCTGGAAACCTTCGAAAGGCAATTTCTTCAAGAGCTAAAGACTGCGTCGGATAGTCCAAGGAGTAAGACAGAGGTGATACACTTTCCCGAGCCTCCACCGTCACCCCCCAGAATCAAAAACTAAACAATTGTACTTAGATTGTTTTCTAGGATTTCTTTCTAGGCTTTTCTTTGTACAAACGAGTTTGCAATCAATTTCAGTATTTCTGTAATACCTGTCTTTGATATTTAATGGAAAACACAAGGTCCATCATATTATATTCCTACCAAGATTACCATATAATAAGAAGTTACATCCTTTCCGAGCTAGATGATTTATGTTACTTCCTCGACCTTTTCTAGGTAAAAAGATATGGAGATTCATAGGTTTCAAAGTATAGATGAAAGAATTAGATACGAGATAGGTGATTGTTGTAATTGGGACAGAGTTAACTAAGATAAAAAAATGGCAATACAAGAAATAATGGCAAGAAAAAATAATGATAAAATTGTTCTTGCTCATCTGTTTAAAAGAATTGAACCAACTTAAAATATAATATGATACCATACATGTCTTCCTAAAATCATGTTGTCAGAATTTTGCCACGCCAGTAAGCATAGCTGCAATAAACGATAGAGTCCGTAACTAAGGTATACGCGCTGTAATCATGTTATCTAGAATTCTTACCACATCATCCGATATGGCTGCAAGAAAATCTAGATCCCATAACTAGGATAAGTATATCTAAATCAGGCTCTATGTCCTTGTCATGCTAGCCAGTATGACTGCGATAAATTCTAAACTCCATAGATAAAGTAGGCATTTACCTTTCTCACTGTCCTTATCAAGTATGTCATCAGGTTATACCTTAATTCCAATATATATATATATATATATAAATATATTATTTATATATATATATATATATATATATATATTATATATATATATATATATATATATATATATACAAACTCAAAGTCAACAACTAACATCAAGATTCGAAATTCAACAATGAATCCATCAAAATCAAATTCAAATTCAATAACAAGGAGTAATAGGTGAATCAAATCAAGGGAAAAAAGATTTCAAATCGAAGTTAAAATAAGATTCTCAAGGGTCGTCCCAGGAATCTTTCAAGAAATTCTAACAGTGATTGAGTATCCTCTCATTCTAATACTTTACTTCCTATACTCTATAGCAGGCTCGTAGTAGTACAGCTAAGTCGTTACACTACTGCGATATCGCACGAATACGAATCTTGACCTGCATGGGCCACCACTGAAACGTGTCATGACCCGCACCCAGTGTAAGGGCATGAGAAGTGGATACGTCCAGTCTATGCCGCAGTATCGGCGGTAAAACGCTTTTAGGTCACAATCACAACTATCACAATATGATATACTCTCCAAACGAGAACAATCACAGGAGGATACATCTCAATCACAAAACTAAAGGTAGATAATCAGCACGATGAAATAGATAAGATCCACAAAAGGGATACAACCAGAAGTGAAATAAGTCAATTGTATTAACAACCACAAAATCTCAATACTAAAATAAAATACATCTCTAAGACAACAAGAAATAAGATAAACAAAACTCTAGACCTCTACTCCAAGCTCTACTAGTGTCCTCTAGGCTAGCTGTGATCCTCCAAGTTACCTGTAAAATTTTATCAACAGGTCCAATCAGGACATAAACGAGCACAATACATCTCACGCAGTTCATATCATGACAGGAAATATAAAGCATGCTATAGAATAAGATACATGAAACGCTGTAAGAAATAGACATGAAGAGAAAAGAGAATATGATAACCAAGAGATATCTATATATGGTAATAGAGAACTGTAAGTGACTAAGTGATTTAGAGTGTAAGATAGACATATGAACGGTTTAATTTATATGATTACACTATAGAGTTTATACATGATTACACTACTTTGGAATTATTCACATGACTACTTCTACTCTTCCATACCCCAATCAATACACAAGGATCTATACATGTTATGTTATTATATATGAAAGTTTATACATGAAGCTCATGAGATCATGAGAGTATATGAGAGCACATGAATAATAAGAGTCCATGAAATACATGATGTTCGTGAAAAGTACATGACATGTTTTTCGATGCACCCGAGGGGGATAACATCTCATGTAAAGATCCATATAGTACTAATCCATGATAACATCGTGTCAGCATCAAGTAAATTAGTCTATAACAAGAATATAATTCCTAGCAAGTATGAAACGGTCAGAGAATATACTCGCCTGATATCCTGAATGTTTGATGAGAATATGAGTCCGAACCGAAGTATATGAATCCTATTGAGAGCAACCACAGGTTACAAAGTGTCTAATATAAAATAAGAGTAATCTACAATGCATTCTAAATAATTCTAGGTCATTCTAGGTCAAAGTCGACCCTTGGTCAACTCTGGTCACCTTGGTCAACTATTCTGGTCAAACTAGGTCAACCCTAAGTCAACTACCCTATTATCCCAAGTTTAGGTCAAACTTGAGTTATCTAGTCATTTCAAGTCCGTTTGAGTCAATTTAGATCAAGTTTGACCCAAAATTGACTTCTGTCGACTTGGTCAACTAATAGTCAACAATGACATCTTAGCTAATCTACTTTATAGTCCAATCTAGTCTATACCATAGGCTAAGAGTACAAGGTTATCAAATCACTTAACATATACATATATATATATATATATATATATTATATATATATATAATATATATATATATTATATATATTTTTTTTTTACATATGGTATTATCTAAAGGCAAGCTAATCTATACC